>CM051234.1:296699388-297054388 GCA_027917425.1 Gastrophryne carolinensis
GTACCGGAGTCAGGTGCCTCCGTTTTGCAGCGGCCTTTAACGCTGCTTTAACGGGCACTACTTTCCGGGGGCTGGGCTGTGCCGCCACCTCGGAATGCGAATCCCCACTTTTGACAGTGTCATGCGGGGTCCGGAACAGGGAGGGAGAGGTAGGAGATGATGAAGGATGCGATGGGCCCGCTGCCGAAGCAGCGGACTGGCGCGCAATAGTCTGTTTTGCACAAGGGATGCAAATAAAGACATCATCAGCTGGGAGTAGGGCCCCACAACCTACGCACCCTCCGAAGGGTTCAGCAGAACCGTTTCCGGCAATAACGGAAGCCTCCATATGGTGATTTATGGTATTCGCAATACTTGGGTCTTTTAAGGCATAAGCCAACCCGGGATGCCCCTTTATTTGTAAATGTCCCGGAAGGGAGGATTTTTTTTTTTTTTTTTTTTTTTTTTTTAAGTTAAGGTCCCCTTTGATTATATATACAAGCATTAATAAATATCCCAATAAATAGCCAGGCAACAGAGCCGGAGGGCCACCATAAGCAGGGATCCCGGGATCTGTAAGGCAAAAGAAACCACAATCAGATCCTCACGTGTATAAGAATCATATAGGCATAGCACCAAAATGCCTTTAAAAATGAGCAAAATCATGCCCCCTAATAAAATATGACTCCCCACCATATCCAACACAAAAAGATATGCACTTCCCACTTAACGGCCCCACCAGAATAAGGTTCAGGAGGGAAGTGTTTTTAAGAAGAAGCTTAATGATAGAACAAGGGGGCACAACCTGAAGCTAGTCGGGGGGAAGATCAGGAGCAATGTTAGAAAATATTATTTTACAGAAAGAGTAGTAGATGCTTAGAACAAACTTCCAGCAGAGGTAGTTGAAAAATCAACAGTCAGTAGAGCTAAATCATTTTCCATGTTGCAGACACCTCCAGGAATATCCACCCTATTACTAACCTTTGTATCATCAGCAAACAGACAAACTTTTCCTACCAAGCCTTCTCCTATGTCACTTACAAATATATTAAAAAGAATGGGGCACAGGACAGAGCCTTGCGGCACACCACTTGTAACTCGCCTTTGTTCAGATTGCACACCATTTACAACAACGCTCTGATACCGATCCCTCAGCCAACTGGAAATGCACTGAACTATCCAGGGATTGAGTCCTACCTTCAATAACTTATCTATGAGCTCCTTATGTGGTACAGTGTCAAAGGCTTTGCTAAAATCCAGATAGATGAAGGTGGTGCTGTGGATATCGCCTAACACTTTAGTGACATTGTCAAAGAAATCAATAAGATTGGTCTGACATGATCTGCCCTCAGTAAAGCCGTGCTGTTTTGGGTCCAATAGGTCATTAATTTTTAGATGGGAAATTATCTGTTTATTTTTTTAATATAACTAGAATAACTCCCCTTCTTCCAAAGGGGTATAGCCAGACAGATCCATAAACTCATCAGCTTCCATAGGGAAAAGAGTGACATCAGGTGTTAAGTGCCGCTTTTTGCAGAGGCCTTACGCGCCAAGGTATTAGCAAGCAACTTCTCAACACTAGCCAGTCTAGTAGACACATCAGGCTGAGAATCCCCACTTGTATGCAACTCAATGGGAGTCAGATTTAAGCTTGGGGGAGTAGGTGAAGCCATACGAGGTGCAGGCCCAGTTACTAGTAAACCAGGCTGCAGGGCAAGCACCTGCTGGGCACAAGGTACAGAGACCCGCACATTGTCAGCACTAGTAGGGGACACCCCACAAGCTACACACAGCCGGGCTTGTCCTGAAGGAACCCTGAGCACATTATCCTGAGACGCCTCCATATGGCGATTATAGCGGCACAATAGGCCGATAGGGATTCACGCAATAAAAGCAACCCGGGATGCCCCAATAGCCTGCTAGGGAAGTGGGAGTAATTTACACACTAGGCCTCACAAGTTAAATAACTAAATAGAGGGAGTAGGGCCGGGAGAAACCAATAGGGGTCGGCCCGTCTGAAAGACATAAGCAAAGGGGAACCGTAAATGACATGTGAAATGACAAATGGCAAATTAAGTCGCCCGCGAGGACACTCACGGGCTGCGGTAGGTAGATGCCAGTCACGCAGCAGCCGGATCCAGAGAAAATGACGGCGGGTATACCTCGAGGGGCGGGCTGCGGGGACAGTGACGCGGAATGTGCCAACCATGGGCCCCACCCCCGAAGAGCGCAAAGCCGCACACGTGACAAGCAGTCAATAACGGCGCACCAGCGCCTGAGGTAACGCCGCCGGCAAGCGTGGAACACAGCGGAAGCGACGGCGGCAAATTTAAAAAAGCAACCAGTGCAACCAAGTCAGCGCGGCGACTGACCAATACAGTGCCAATAATACAGTGAAGCACCAAGGCAAATTCACATACACACACACCCCCCCCCCCCCCCCCAAGAGCTACAAGGGAGAGCGAGGGAGGACAGTGGCCACTGAACATAGGACCCACCGATAGACAGGGGCAGGGGGCTATAGGGCGGGAGGGGCATCCCATAGAGGTTCACCATATGCCTATACCGCCTACCCTTTGGTGGGGGATTGCGGTGGAGCAGCGCTCCTAAGCACCTGTCAACGGTGCTGCCTACCATCACCCGACTAGCACTGCCAAGGCTTGGAGGCACATTAATAATGGAACGGGTGGGAATAGTCCTACAGGGCCGCAGGCTAATAGCCCCGCTCCCCTGCGAGAAGAGCCATCTTCTTGTCCTTCGCAGTCCAGACTGCAGAGAAGATCTGGGGATTTGTGGGAGGTCCCTGGTATTTGAGGGGCCGGGAGGAGCCTACTTCGATGTCTCTGCAGTCCAGCGCCAACTGGCGGAGTAATACCCAAGTGTAAGTAATCGTATTGTATACTAAGAATAGTGGGATACCTCTTATCCCAACTCTTAGGTAGCCCGGGAAGCCGGTTAGGCCGTTCCCACTCCTTGAGAATCAAATTATTAAAGTGAGTTTGTTCAGGAAACTCCAGATGTGGTTTAACAATATGAAACAGCTCCCCCTGCTGCCGCGGAGCCACGGCAGGAGGAGAGATACAGAGCACTTCAAAAATGTGAGCTAAAAGTCTGTCAGTATCATCTGAAGCCCATGGGTCAGATCCAGAGTCAGCATAACCCCTAGGCTGATCCTCAGATGATTCTGAATCAGAGAATAATTCCCCTTCTTCCAGGGGGGTATACCCAGTAATATCAAAAAACTCCTCAGCTTCCACAGGAAAGAGTAACACAGGGTGCCAAATGCTGCCGCTTAGCAGGAGCCTTACGCGGACCAGACCCAGCAATATGCCTTTCAATGCTGGCTACCCGGGTAGCCAAATCAGGTTGAGACTCCCCACTGGTATGCAGCTCACTGGGAGTCAGATGTAAGCGTGGGGGGGTAGGCGAAGCCAGAGGGGGCGCAGCACTATGCCCAGCCGCAGGTAACCCAGACTGCAGCGCAAGTACCTGCTGGGCGCAGGGTACACACACCCTGACATCATCACTTATAGGGGATACCCCACACGTGACACACAGCCGGGCTTGTCCCAAAGGAACCCCAAGCGCATTATCCTGAGAAGCCTCCATATGGTGATTATCACGGCACAACAGGCCAATAGGGATTGACGCTAATAAAAGCAACCTGGGATGCCTCAATAACCCGCTAGGGAAGTGGGAGTAATGGTATGAAATAGCCCTCCAATAAAAGTTAACACTAAATAGAGGGGATAGGACCGGGAGAAACCACAAAGTTTGACCCGCCTGCAAGACATAAGCAAAAGATCCCATAAGCGATATGCAATACAGATAATTTATATAAAATAAATCAGCCCGCAGGGGCACTTACGGACCGTGATAGGGAGACGCCAGGCACCGCAGCAGATAACTAAAATGGCGCCTGCATATACCTCGAGGGACGGGCCGCGGAGACAGTGATGCAGAACGCGTCAGCCGCAAGGCCGCCCCCCCCAAAGAGCGGGCGAAAATGCGCCCACCTGACAAGGCCAGCCAATGATGGCGCAGCAGCGCCTGAGGCGATGTTGCCGCCGACCGCGGAGCGTAGTACAAACGTGCGGCGGCAGCGGCGGTAAAAGAAATCAGTGCAACAAAAGGGATCAAAACTCAACACACAACATGTGGCAAATACATAACCCCCCCCGAGATGTACAAGTTAGAGCAAGGGGGGAAGCGACGGCCAGCCAAAAGGGAGCCAACTGCGGGGACAGGGGGAGAGGGGCATAAAATGTGGGAGGGGCATCCCATAAGGCTCACCATGGGCCTATACTGCCTACCCTTTGGTGGGGGACTGCGGTTGGAGCAGCGCTCCTTAGCACCTGACAGCAGTGCTGCCTACCTTCACCCGAACCAGAGCAGCCTGAGCTGGGAGGCAGTGAAAGGAAACAGGTGGGAATAATCCTACAGGGCCGCAGGCTAATAGCCCCGCTCACCTGAAAGTAGAGAGAGACATCTTCTAGTCATCGCAGCCAGGACTGCAGAGAAGAACTGGGGATTTTGTGGGAGGTCCCTGATATATATTGGGGCTGGGAGGAGCCACTTTTCTGTCTCTGCAGTCCAGCGCCATCTACTGGAGTATATCCCAAGTGTAAGGAATATCTTCTGGAACAGGACGTGCTGTATACTTAGAATATTTCAGCTCTGCAGACACCAGTGCACAGCTTGTGCTATTTCAACCAAAACAATTTTACATTTGAAAGACCCACCACAAACCATCTATTCCAGGAAATTACACACATTTAGCTTTCAAGGCATACCCAGCTTGTTTTAAGTGGGCGCATATTTCTGGAAGTAATCAGTCACAGGGTTTGCCATGTACATGTATTCCTTAAAAATACAGTTTTGTGATTACTCACCTTTAAAATGGATATTATAAGTGTGACATACACTCCGCTTCAATAAGTCTTGACAGTTGGGTTATTCTCCAGTAGAGGGCGAACTTCTGCAGAGTTGAATGCAAAAAAGAAGCCCCTCCAGGTCCATAACTACCTGGGACCTCCCACCAATTCCCCAGTGTCAGATTGCAGTAAAGGGACCAGGAAGAACCAAATATAACAAGTCAAACAAAAAAACAATGGTTCACCATATAAAGGATCCAGAATACCAAACAGGGTGGGTGAAACGGAGTGTATGTCACACTTATAATATCCGTTTTAAAGGTGAGTAATCACAAAACGGTATTATTCCAAGTGTGACATACACTCAGCTTCAATAAGTCTTGACAGTTGGGACATCCAATAGCAGTGTCCGTCAAGGGTGGGAACCATAAACAGTAAAGAATGCACTAACTCAAACCACTGCAGCTTGCAGAACCTTGAGGCCAAAAACAGCATCCGCTGAAGCCCGCACATCAACCTTGTAAAACTTGGAAAAAGTATGAACAGAAGACCAAGTAGCAGCCTTACAAACTTGGTCAACAGAAGCCTGGTGCTGAAAAGCCCAGGATGAACCCACAGCACAAGTAGAGTGCGCAGTGACCCTAAAAGGGGGAGTCCTCCAGAATAGGCCCCAACAATGGCATGACGAATCCATTTGCTAATCGTAGACTTAGCAGGTGCCAAACCTTTCCTGGGCCCGCAGGGCACCACGAAAAAAGCGTCCGTCTTGCGGAAGGAAGAAGTAGTCACCAAATAGTACTTTACACAGCGGACAACGTCCAAATTGTGCAAAACCTTCTCCTTGTCATTGTTAGGCTTAGGAAACAAGGAAGGGAGAACAATATCCTGATTGAGGTGGAAAGCAGACACCACCTTAGGAAGGAAATCCGGTTTAAAACGAAACACCACCTTATCCTGGTGTCTCTCAAAGTAAGGGGCCTGAATCGACAGAGCCGCCATCCTGAAAGGTTGATCCAAAGACTGTGGGTTCCTGTCCCAATACGTCAATAGAAGAAGTTGAAGAGATCTCATGTGCAATTGTGCAAACGGCACCGCCTCGAAGGAGGACACCATCAGGCTCACCAGTTTCATCCCCTGTCGGATAGAGGGACAAGGGCTGGCCAGAAGAAGACGGATCAGGTCCTGAATCCCCTGCACGTTGGTCTGGGGCAGAAACAATCTGGCCCGACTGGTACCCAAATTCATGCCCAGAAATGAAATCACTCGAGACGGGGAGAGAGAAGACTTGGTGCGGTTGATCACCCAGCCGAATCTCCCCAGGGTCGACATCACCTGGTGGGTGTCCAGTTCTGCCTGCTGAAGGGAAGACGCAGAGATCAACAGATCGTCCAGATAAGGCACAATGCAAATGCCCTGAGATCTGAGCAGAGCCATTGCGCCCGCCAAAACCTTGGTGAAGACCCTCGGTGCCGAGGTCAGACCGAAGGGAAGAGCTATGAATTGATAATGTTGATCCCCCACCGCAAACCGGAGGAATCTCTGATGTGCCTGAAAAATCGGAACATGCAGATACGCATCCTTGATGTCTATGGATGTCATGAAATCCACTTGGCGAAGGGAATTGATAGCCGAGCGCAGAGTCTCCATGCGGAACTTTTTGGCTCCGATAAACCTGTTGAGAACCTTGAGATCTAGAATGGGTCTCACCGAACCCTCCTTTTTGGGAACCGTGAAAAGGTTGGAGTAGTAACCCTTGTCTCTTTCCAGTGGAGCCACCGGGTATACAACCCCCATTTCCAGAAGGGTTTTCTCTGCCAACAGGAGCCCCTGCGCAGCCTGAGGGCACCCGAGACCTTAAGAATCTTGGGGGCGGCCAGTACTCGAACTTCAGCTTGTCCCCGGAGGAGACCACTTCCAATATCCAATTGTCCGTGACCTCCCGGGCCCAGACCTGGAAGAAGAGCCGCAGCCGTCCCCCCACCCTTACGGGTGAGGGCGCCCCTTCATTGCTGAGCCGGTTTAACGGCAGGCTTGGGACCCCAGGCAGCCGCAGGACGTGCCCGACCCCTGTCCCCCGAGAAGGCCAGATCCCTAGACGCTCTGGCCCCTCGAAAGGAAGGAGTGAACGAGCCCGCCCCCCGAAAGGGACAGTGCTGCTTCCTCCGCTGAGGTAACTTACCTCCTTTAGCAACAGCGTCCAATTTATCTCCAAACAGCCGCGCCCCCAAGAAGGGGAGAGCTGTGAGTGACTTCTTGGCTCCAACGTCCGCTGTCCACTGACGGAGCCAGACCAGTCTGCGCATGGCCACCAGCTAGGCTGATGTCCTACTACACACGACAATGGAGTCTTCCATCGCAGCCATGACAAAATCCATGAACACCTCGCACTTCTTAAGTACAGCGAACTTAGCGCTAGCTGGATCCAGCTGAGCGTTATTCAGCCAGTCCCTGATAAGAGACCTGGTAGCAAGCGACACCATGGCAGATGCACTAACCGGTCGCAGGGCCGAGCCCACGTTGGCAAATGCGTGGCACGCCATCTGATCCAGGCGCTTGTCCTCGCCATCCTTAAGTGAAGAGGCCTTAGGGTTGTTCAGTACAGAAGAGTTGGTCAAACCTAACACAGGCGCGTCGACCTCGGGAGGAGAAGACTAGCGCTTGACCGCCTCCACCGGAAAGGGATACTTATATCCCATCCCTGAGGTACACCAGGGAGCCGACAGGGCCTCTCCCATTCCCTAAGTATCGGCGCATCAAAATGACCCTGGGTAGGGAATTCCAGATGGGGCTTGTGGGCCCCAAAAAATTCCCCCTTCTTAAGAGGGGGCGCCTCAGGTGGATCAATATCCAACACCTCCAATAAATGTGTCAAAACAGTGGCCGTATCAACGGCATCGCCCAGCGCCTGCCCGGCATTGTAATTCCCAGGCTGACCATAGTCCGCCTCTGAATCCTGATACAATTCCCCCTCCTCAATCGGGGAATAATCGGACAATTCGGCGGATTCATCGTCAGTGTCCCACAAGGGCTGGGCCGACGACAACTGTCTCTTTTTAGCCTGGGGCTTCTTGACCACCGTGCTAGCAATCATTGTCTCTTATGCTGGCCAGCTTAGGCCAAACATGAGAAAGCGACTCCCCACTAGTACCAATGTCACTTGGGGTATGGATCAGGTGGGGAGGGGAAGGCGATGAAGCGGGAGGAGCCGACCCCGAAGGCCCCGAATGGCCTTTTGTGCGCATGGTATACAGATCAGCACATTCTCCCCCGTAAGGCATACCCCACACATGGCCCGGATTGTCCCTAAGGGACCCCGGGCCTGGTATCCTGCAGAGCCTCCATATGGTGAATTTTTGTGGTCAGTCGCAAGACTGTAGGGAATTACGCATAAGCAACCCGGGATGCCCCTTAAAAGTCCCAGTGGGAGGATTTTTGGGGATGGACAATATTTGTATCTAGGGACCCCAGGACTGGAGAGACCCCTTAAAATGCACTTATACGGGGGCACCTGTAACACACAAAATAGGTCACATAAGAGCAGCATAGTAAGGGATGCCCTAGCATAGATATTACAGTCACATAGCCGAAATACTCATATACAGACATATGACTGCATATATATATATATATATATATATATATATATACACACACACAATTTTCACCCATGCATAGCAATTAAAAAGGCATATAGGCACACACACCATTATACATATATATATGTAATAAAAAACACAGAGCAAGGAATTTTGTTTGCAAAAAGGCTGAATGTTCTAGGTATATGAGCTAGCAAGTTGTCGTCATACACAGTATCCCACGGTGCATGCACTTCACACAAACATGTGCAAGATAATCCTCCACCGATAGTGCAAACTCTTACCGGCTTCAGATTAATAGAGCATTTGTATATAATGTAAAAACCGTTGCTGAAGCTTCAAATGACGTCTGCATCAGATTCTATATTTATCACACAATGCTCAGACCATATAACTTCTTCTCATTCATAAAGCACGGTCCTGGAATCAGACGGTAACCATAGTCCAACAAAAGGCAATGCCATTAAAAAGCAGATTAATAACCAAAATATGGCAAATCCTTGATCCACTGCTCGCCACAGCCGACGCGTTTCGTCGCCGCAAGGCAACTTTAACTAGGCTGGTGGCGCGGCAGAAGGTAAATAGAGAAGAGCCCTGTCACGTGATCAAGGTCCTCCAGTCACGTGCAACACATTTTAAAATTCTATTTAGAAAGCTAAAATCTCATCAAAATTACAAATAGGAAGGATAGGGAGTATAATGCCACCAAAACCTGTGTTACCTATATAATTGTGAGATGTTATAATGGATTACTTCCTCCTTCTGCGAGCGTGGCCAGAAACTATCCAGCCCGAATAAAGCGCAGCCGCAGACGTCACTTGTAGACAGCAGGGCTCAGCAACCAATCAAATACAGCTGTAGACGGTAACCTAGCAACAACTGATCGACACCATACTGTCAAGTCCCGATGTCCGGGGAAATTCAAATACAGGCGGGGACAAACGCTTCCAAGGTTACCACTTAAGACATAGTATTCTCCATTATGCCTCACGCTAATAACAAAAAACAGGAGAATTAAAATAGTGACAACAACAGACCACTATCTGCCACACAAATCAACTTCTTAAGAAGTACCACTCACTCAGAAACCCGATAAAGCATGTCCCAGCTCAGAAAAATAAAATAAAATGGCACAACTCCAAAACCCTCCGGCGTTTATTTAAAGACAACGGGACAAGCGAAGCCAAACCCGCTCAGAACACATATAGATGAAAGCCTACCGGTAACTAGCAGCAACCCTAGTGATGAAACTCTCTAAACAAAGCGGGACTAAACCCACTAATGTATATAGTGTCCCCAACCACTCTCCATATATAACAGGGCCGGAGACTATAAAAAGCTTCAAATAAATAGATGATAAAATACAATACATTTATTTACATGTGACAATGAATTATATGTATAATAAAAAAGGTCTAAAGGCCGTCTGATTCCAGCACCCAGAGACAGAATAAAAACATAAACATATATGAAAAATACATATATATACAGCAAAAATGAAAATTAAATAATTAACATTAATTAATAAAATATCATGACATTAAGTACACTAAGTCAAGATGAAATGAAACAGTTCAAATCGAACTCAATATTCAAACCTGCAGGATACAGGGTACCTAATGTAAAAATCCACCAGCCCTCCTTCTTAGAAATATCCTTCACTAAATCAGACCCCCGCCAATTAGGTTCTACATGGTCAATCCCAATGAAGGACATACAGCTGGGATCACAATTATGATATTTTAAAAAATGTGCAGATAAGCTATGGGATTCATATCCGCGCTTAATGTTATACATATGCTCGCGGATACGAATCCTAAGTTCCCGAGTCGTACGTCCCACATATAGCATGTGACAAGGGCACCAAATTAAATAGATCACTGCTTTGGACCAACAAGAAATAAATTTCGAAATTTTAAATACTTTTCCTGTCCTGAAATTTTGAAAAGAAGTTTTGGGTTTTTCTAGCACCTTACAACCTTTACAGCCTGCACATGAACCGCACCTATAAAAACCCACCGGTAAGTTCTTGCCCACCGGTCTGAGCTGTGGTGGGTCCACATAACTCCTCACCAAGCGATCCCTCAAATTAGGGGCTTTTTTGAAAATCACTCTAGTATATTCTGGTAAAATGGGGCCCAATGTCATATCTGCCTTCAGTATGTGCCAATGCTTACCCAATAGGTTCCGAAGCTCTCTATGTTGTGTATTAAATCCTGTGATAAAAGGGACTTCATTCCCTATGTTAGCACTGGCACCTGCCATTACACCTTTCTCCTGGTTCAGAAGAGAGATTCTGGGACGATTTTGAACCATTCCCCGCTGCTCCCGGACTATTTCGCTATTGTATCCCTTGTCAATGAAGCGGCGCATAAGCATTGCGGATTGTTTGTCATAATCCTCCAAATATGTGCAATTAGGCCTCAGGCGGGTAAACTGTCCCCTGGGTATCGCTTGTAACCATTTGGGGTGATGGCAACTCCCCGAGGGCACATACCCATTTCGGTCCGTGCTCTTGAAATAAGTGGAGGTCACTAGTGTATTGGATTCTTTTCTGATGACAAGATCTAGGAAGTTAACGGATATAGAGCTAACCTCTGCTGTGAATTCCAAATTAAAAGAGTTCTGATTAATCTCTTGGCAGAACACATTCAGGTCATCGATCGGGCCATCCCAAATAAAGAAGACATCATCTATATAACGATGCCAACAACGCAGATAGGATGGGGTCTGACCATAGATAAACTGTTCCTCCCACCAACCTACATAGAGGTTGGCCATGCTGGGTGCAAATTTTGCGCCCATGGCAACTCCTTTCCTCTGGAGATAAAAATTATTATTGAACCAAAAATAGTTGCGTTCAAGGGCAAAAATGTGACACCTAATTATGAAATCTACCTGCTCAGTGGGTAAGGAGGATTTTGTGATAAGGTAATAACGCACTGCTGCAATTCCCTTTTCATGGGGTATCATTGTATACAGTGAAGTCACATCTGCAGTGACTAAAACAGAGTCCTCTTTAACCTCCAAATTGTTGCAGATATCCAGGACCTGTGACGAATCCTTCAAATAGGAGGGGAGGGACACGACAATATTCTGTAAGAAACCATCTATGTATTCTCCAAGCCTACAAGAAATAGACCCCACCCCACTCACTATAGGACGATGAGTTCCTAAAAAAAAATCTGAAGAATTAGTTGAAAAATTGGAAAAGGAGGAGTTACAGATTAAGATCAAAAAACAAAAAAAACTCACTCGTGATCAGACCGATTAACAGGAGGGTAAAGTATTCAAATGGCAAAACAACAGTATTCCTGGAAATACAGAACAAGACCATTGTAATACTTTTGCCCTTCCAAATAGGGAGTGGCGTGGGCCCATACAACGAAATAAATGGACAAGAGAACAAGGGGGTGCATGGCCCTCACCACCTTTGCAGAATTTCTCCAGATACCCTAGAGCCCCTGGAAGGGATGAGGGTAACTGGAGGGAACCATTTAGGCATTCATTTAAGAGTCAATCATCAACCTCTAGAATGAATTTTAGAAGGGAAGATACCTCTGGCTTTAGCAGGAGGACCAGAGAATACTTACCTATTGCTGATGGTGCTCCGCCTACTCCAACTACCCCTTTTCACTTCAATCGGGGGAATTCACCTCCGTTAAGGGCGAGAACACCGCCCACGCATGGGATAGGATTGCCCCTAGTGAGGGAGAATGGGGCAACAAAGAGAAAAGCCACACTAAACGAGGTAAACAAGGGGGAAAGAAGCACCAGAAGGCCCAGACACCTTTAGGAGAAGGAATTTTCAATTTAAGTGACATTACTTTGTGAACTCAAGCTGTTGGATAAGGGGTTGAAATACGCCCCTCCCAAGGCTTTAGATAAATTTGAGGTATTTGTTGATGTGCAGAAATTTATTCGGAAGTTAAACGTGAAAAGGTTCTTTCTTAGCAAGGGTGAGCCCGATGAGATGGGGGCTCCAAATGATGTGGTAGGAACCGATCCCCCCTTTCAACATTCCACTTTGAGAAATAAATCTCTTTTTAACCCACCGGCCCAATGAATTCACAAATAGAGGCTTTTAAAAATGTGGTACTTAGGGATTTGGAAGCCATGAAAGTGAAAAAAAGAGCATAGCCTCCAGATATTATTGATGGATTTAAGGAGCTGGAATCTAAAAGGGATGTGGTGATTAAGCCAGCTGATAAGGGGGGTGGGTTGGTAATACTGAAAAAAAATGGATTATGTTGCTGAGATTAATAGATTACTGGCGGATACAGAAACATATCTCCCTTTGAAGAGTGATCCCACCTTGGAATATAAACAAGAGCTGATTGCATTATTAAAATCAGGATCTGAGTTGGGTATACTGACTAAGAAAGAATTTGAATATCTAAATACTTTAACACCAAGGATTCCCACAAATTATATTTTACCTAAAATTCACAAGAGTCTGACAAAGCCTCCAGGTCGTCCTATAGTGAGTGGGGTGGGGTCTATTTCTTGTAGGCTTGGAGAATACATAGATGGTTTCTTACAGAATATTGTCGTGTCCCTCCCCTCCTATTTGAAGGATTCGTCACAGGTCCTGGATATCTGCAACAATTTGGAGGTTAAAGAGGACTCTGTTTTAGTCACTGCAGATGTGACTTCACTGTATACAATGATACCCCATGAAAAGGGAATTGCAGCAGTGCGTTATTACCTTATCACAAAATCCTCCTTACCCACTGAGCAGGTAGATTTCATAATTAGGTGTCTCATTTTTGCCCTTGAACGCAACTATTTTTGGTTCAATAATAATTTTTATCTCCAGAGGAAAGGAGTTGCCATGGGCGCAAAATTTGCACCCAGCATGGCCAACCTCTATGTAGGTTGGTGGGAGGAACAGTTTATCTATGGTCAGACCCCATCCTATCTGCGTTGTTGGCATCGTTATATAGATGATGTCTTCTTTATTTGGGATGGCCCGATCGATGACCTGAATGTGTTCTGCCAAGAGATTAATCAGAACTCTTTTAATTTGGAATTCACAGCAGAGGTTAGCTCTATATCCGTTAACTTCCTAGATCTTGTCATCAGAAAAGAATCCAATACACTAGTGACCTCCACTTATTTCAAGAGCACGGACCGAAATGGGTATGTGCCCTCGGGGAGTTGCCATCACCCCAAATGGTTACAAGCGATACCCAGGGGACAGTTTACCCGCCTGAGGCCTAATTGCACATATTTGGAGGATTATGACAAACAATCCGCAATGCTTATGCGCCGCTTCATTGACAAGGGATACAATAGCGAAATAGTCCGGGAGCAGCGGGGAATGGTTCAAAATCGTCCCAGAATCTCTCTTCTGAACCAGGAGAAAGGTGTAATGGCAGGTGCCAGTGCTAACATAGGGAATGAAGTCCCTTTTATCACAGGATTTAATACACAACATAGAGAGCTTCGGAACCTATTGGGTAAGCATTGGCACATACTGAAGGCAGATATGACATTGGGCCCCATTTTACCAGAATATACTAGAGTGATTTTCAAAAAAGCCCCTAATTTGAGGGATCGCTTGGTGAGGAGTTATGTGGACCCACCACAGCTCAGACCGGTGGGCAAGAACTTACCGGTGGGTTTTTATAGGTGCGGTTCATGTGCAGGCTGTAAAGGTTGTAAGGTGCTAGAAAAACCCCAAACTTCTTTTCAAAATTTCAGGACAGGAAAAGTATTTAAAATTTCGAAATTTATTTCTTGTTGGTCCAAAGTAGTGATCTATTTAATTTGGTGCCCTTGTCACATGCTATATGTGGGACGTACGACTCGGGAACTTAGGATTCGTATCCGCGAGCATATGTATAACATTAAGCGCGGATATGAATCCCATAGCTTATCTGCACATTTTTAAAAATATCATAATTGTGATCCCAGCTGTATGTCCTTCACTGGGATTGACCATGTAGAACCTAATTGGTGGGGGTCTGATTTAGTGAAGGATATTTCTAAGAAGGAGGGCTGGTGGATTTTTACATTAGGTACCCTGTATCCTGCAGGTTTGAATATTGAGTTCGATTTGAACTGTTTCATTTCATCTTGACTTAGTGTACTTAATGTCATGATATTTTATTAATTAATGTTAATTATTTAATTTTCATTTTTGCTGTATATATATGTATTTTTCATATATGTTTATGTTTTTATTCTGTCTCTGGGTGCTGGAATCAGACGGCCTTTAGACCTTTTTTATTATACATATAATTCATTGTCACATGTAAATAAATGTATTGTATTTTATCATCTATTTATTTGAAGCTTTTTATAGTCTCCGGCCCTGTTATATATGGAGAGTGGTTGGGGACACTATATACATTAGTGGGTTTAGTCCCGCTTTGTTTAGATAGTTTCATCACTAGGGTCGCTGCTAGTTACCGGTAGGCTTTCATCTATATGTGTTCTGAGCGGGTTTGGCTTTGCTTGTCCCGTTGTCTTTAAATAGACGTCGGAGGGTTTTGGAGTTGTGCCATTTTATTTTATTTTTCTGAGCTGGGACATGCTTTATCGGGTTTCTGAGTGAGTGGTACTTCTTAAGAAGTTGATTTGTGTGGCAGATAGTGGTCTGTTGTTGTCACTATTTTAATTCTCCTGTTTTTTGTTATTAGTGTGAGGCATAATGGAGAATACTATGTCTTAAGTGGTAACCTTGGAAGCGTTTGTCCCCGCCTGTATTTGAATTTCCCCGAACATCGGGACTTGACAGTATGGTGTCGATCAGTTGTTGCTAGGTTACCGTCTACAGCTGTATTTGATTGGTTGCTGAGCCCTGCTGTCTACAAGGGACGTCTGCGGCTGCGCTTTATTCGGGCTGGATAGTTTCTGGCCACGCTTGCAGAAGGAGGAAGTAATCCATTATAACATCTCACAATTATATAGGTAACACAGGTTTTAGTGGCATTATACTCCCTATCCTTCCTATTTGTAATTTTGATGAGATTTTAGCTTTCTAAATAGAATTTTAAAATGTGTTGCACGTGACTGGAGGACCTTGATCACGTGACAGGGCTCTTCTCTATTTACCTTCCGGCGCACCACCAGCCTAGTTAAAGTTGCCTTGCGGCGACGAAACGCGTCGGCGGTGGCGAGCGGTGGATCAAGGATTTGCCATATTTTGGTTATTAATCTGCTTTTTAATGGCATTGCCTTTTGTTGGACTATGGTGACCGTTTGATTCCAGGACTGTGCTTTATGAATAAGAAGTTATATGGTCTGAGCATTGTGTGATAAATATAGAATCTGATGCAGACGTCATTTGAAGCTTCAACAACGGTTTTTACATTATATACAAATGCTCTATTAATCTGAAGCCGGTGCACTATCGGTGGAGGATTATCTTGCACATGTTTGTGTGAAGTGCATGCACCGTGGGATACTGTGTATGACGACAACTTGCTAGCTCATATACCTAGAACATTCAGCCTTTTTGCAAACAAAATTCCTTGCTCTGTGTTTTTTATTATATATTGCAACTGTGGAGAGAAGGACATTTCACGTTGAGCAATTCTGTATTACTCTGAAATTTAGATATATATTAATCCCCTCTTTCTAGCGAGATTCCATATGTATTAATGGTTTACCATTGTTACAGTATTCATATATATATATATATATATATATATATATATATATATATATATCGAACTAAGAATATATCCAATAAACATATATGCCCCCGAGGTATGTAGCCCGTGGGCACAATAACGCCTGGCGACATGTACCGCAAATATATTATAAGATTATCAGCTAAAGGAGCCCGTATGGGGCACTCACGAGAAGATGGCGTCCACAGGAGGAGAGGGAGAGCGGAGCGCGCCAGCACATGGCCCCGCCCCCCTCCGACGAGGGATTCCCCCCCAAGCCGTGATTCCAGCCGATAGGGCTGGAGCCAGCCGGCGACACCGGCCGGCCAAGCGCCAGGCCCCGCCCCCCCTCACTGAGGAAGGCAGAGGGTCGCGCTCCCCGGCCAATATGGCCGCGGAGCCGACCAGTAGAGAACGGCCCACCGCCGCAAGAGAGCGTGCGCGCGGGCCGAACATAAAAGCACTCACACACATACACCTGTAAAGTGAACAAACAAACACACACTGCAAATAAAGGCCAGGGATACAGGGCTGTATCCCTGGAGGAGAGTAAGGGACCCGGAAGGGGGAGTGGGAACCCTGCCATAATAAGGCCATAGGCATGTAGGGACGGGGCATCCCACACCAGGATCACCAAAAACCTGGATCACCAAAAACCTGGATCACCGGGTCTCACGGTGGAGCAGCGCTCCTACAGCACCCAGAGGGTGCTCCTACCTTTAACAAGGACCCACAGCCGAAGCTGGGAGGCTCAATACAGGGACAATTTAAGAGGGTCCTGGCAGCAATAGGGACAAAAAAGGGGGCCGGGCGCGAGCCCGGCTTACCTGCAAATAAGAGAAGCTTCATCTTCTGTCTTGCTCGCTCCCTGCAGAGAAGAAAACTGGGGAATTGGTGGGAGGTCCCAGGTAGTTATGGACCGGGAGGGGATTCTTTTTTGCATTCATCTCTGCAGAAGTTCGCCCTCTACTGGAGAATAACCCAACTGTCAAGACTTATTGAAGCGGAGTGTATGTCACACTTGGAATATACACCTACTAAGTGATGGACAAAGGGTTAATGAAAAATACAATTCTGTGATTACTCACCTGTAGAATTGGTATGATGAGTATACAGTACGTCCTGCTCCAAATCTAATACAGTTGGGATATACTCCGCCAGATGGCGCTGGACTGCAGAGACATCGAAAATAGGCTCCTCCCCGCCCCTCAAATACCCAGGCACCTCCCACAAATCCCCAGCATTGAAAAGCAGTTAAGGAGAAGCCGGGAGAATTAAACAATGATAATCACCATACAGGGGATCCAAGAAAATGCAAACCAAGGGTGGGTTGGAGCAGGACGTAATGTATACTCATAATACCAATTCTACAGGTGAGTAATCACAGAATTGTATTATTCTTAGTATACAGTACGTCCTGCTCCAAATCTAATACTTACAGTTGGGACATCCAATAGCAGTGTCCATAAATTAGGGTGGGATCCCCAAGAAAAATCAGCAGCAGGCAGTTTAAACCACTGCCGCCTGCAGAACCTTGCGGCCAAAAGCAGCATCAGCTGAGGCCCTAACATCAACCTTGTAAAACTTTGAAAAGGTATGAACAGAAGACCAAGTAGCGGCCTTGCAAACTTGTTCAACAGAAGCCTGGTGCTGAAATGCCCAAGAGGCACTGATAGCACAAGTGGAATGAGCAGTAAGGCAGAAGGGAGGATTTTTCCCCTTAGCAGAGTAGGCCTGAATCACAGCCTGACGAATCCACTTGCTGATAGTAGACTTGGCAGGAGCCAAACCCTTCCTAGGACCAGAAGGGACCACAAAAAGAGTATCAGTTTTCCTGAAAGGTGCAGTAGCCACCAGATAGTACTTCAGACACCTAACCACATCCAAAGAGTGCAAAACCCTCTCCTTAGCATTGTTAGGATTAGGGCACAAAGAAGGAAGAACAATATCCTGATTCAAATGAAAGGCAGACACTACCTTAGGCAGAAAGTCAGGTTTGAAACGAAACACCACCTTGTCCTGGTGCCTCTCATAGTAGGGGGGCTGAATGGACAGCGCCGCCAACTCAGACACACGCCTGACAGAAGTGATAGCCACCAGAAACACAACCTTGAGCGTAAGAATAGCCAAGGCAGCATCCTGCACAGGTTCAAAGGGAGCACCCTGCAAGGCTGACAGAACCAAGCTCAAATCCCAAACAGGCACCATAGGTTTACGTGGGGGACGCACATGAGTGACCCCCTGGAAAAAAGTCCTGATCAGAGGGTGCTGAGCAAAGGACTTCTGGAAAAAAATAGCCAGGGCAGAAACCTGACCCTTCAGAGTACCGAGTTGGAGCCCCATCTCCAACCCATGCTACAGGAACTCCAGAATCCTGGGAATAGAGAACACACGACAGGGAAGAGACCTAGACTCACACCAGTCAATGTAGGCACGCCAAACCCTGTAATAAATGGAAGAGGAAGACTTCTTCCTAGCTTTAATCAAAGTATCCACAACTGAGGAAGATAGCCCCTTCTCCATCAAGATGGAGGTTTCAGCAGCCAAGCCGTCAAAGCCAGAGTTTGTAAATTGGGATGGCGTAGTGAGCCCTGGGTGATCAGATCTGGCATCAAGGGCAGAGCGTATTGATCTACTGCCAGCTGTACCACGTCTGTGAACCACACTCTTCTTGGCCACCAGAATTGCTGGCACCCCTTCTAGAGCAATCTTGCGCAGAACCCTGCCCAGCAGGGGAATTGGGGGGGGGGGGGAAGACATACGGGAACTGAAAGCCCTTCCATGACATTGCTAGCGCATCCGAGGTCAGGGCCAGAGGATCCCTGGACAGAGAGAGAAAAGCTGGAAGCTTGTGATTGTGGCGGGTTGCAAACAGATCCATATCTGGTTGGTTCCAACGGCGACACGGAGATTGAGAACACCCTGCTGCATAGGGACCATTCTCCCTGGCGAGAGGTCCCCCTGCTCAGCGAGTCCGCCAGGTGATTTTCCACCCCCGGGATGTACACAGCTGAAATGCAGGGGACATTGGCCTCCGCCCAAGTCAGGATCAGAGACGCTTCCTGGAGGGCCCCCTTGCTCCGGGTCCCTCCCTGATGATTGATGTAGGCAACTGCCGTCTGGTTGTCCGAGCGCACCTGAACAGGCAGGCCCTGAAGATGAGTAGTCAAGCGAGCCAGAACTAACCTGATCGCTCGCAGCTCCAAGACATTGATAGGTGTGTGGGCCTCCTGAGGGCCCCACCTCCCCTGGAACCGCAGAGCCTTCCAGAGACCCCCCCAACCTGACAGACTGGCATCCATGGTGACCGTCTCCCAGGAAGGGGCAAGAAAGGATCTGCCCCCCAACAGGTTCCTTGAGTCCATCCACCACAAGAGGGACCTCCTGACCAGGGGGGGGGGGGAGCACACAGACCCTGTCCAGGGACGATGGGTCTTGTCCCATACAGACAATAGGTGAAGTTGCAGAGGCCTCAAGTGGAACTGAGCATAAGGGACCGCTTCGGAGCACGCCACCATCAGGCCCACCAGCTGCATCCCCTGCCTGATGGAGGGATGGGGACAAGATAGGAGGGACTGGGCCTGTGCAATCAGACTGTCCACCTTCTGCTGAGGAAGGAAAATCCTTGCCTGAACTGTATCCAGATTCATTACTAGGAATGGAGTTACCAAGGAAGGGGACAGTGAGGACTTGGGGTGGTTGATCACTCATCCAAATGACTCCAGAGTGGACACCACCAGCTGAGTATCCAACTCTGCCTGATGTAGAGACTGGGAAGTGATGAGGAAGTCGTCCAGATAGGGAAGCATGCGGACGCCCTGACATCTGAGCAGAGACATCACGCCAGCCAGCACCTTGGTGAACACCCTGGGAGCTGAAGTGAGGCCGAAGGGCAAGGCCACAAATTGGTAGTGTTGATCCATCAGAGCTAGCCTGAGGAACCTTGGATGACCTGGGAACACAGGAATATGAAGGTAAGCATCTTTGATGTCCACAGAAGTCATGAAATCCCCTTGGCGCAGGGAACTGATGGCAGAGCGCAGGGTCTCCATGCGAAAGCGCCTGCCCCTGACAAACTTGTTGAGAATCCAGTCCAGGATGGGCCTGACAGAACCATCCTTTTTGGGTACTGTGAATAGGTTGGAATAAAAGCCCTTGCCTTTTTCTCTTAAAGGGACCTGGCAGATGACCCCCAGCTTCAGGAGGCCTTGCACTGCTTGCACTAGCTCCTGAGCTGACACAGGGTCCTGAGGAATCCGGGATCTGATGAATCTTGGAGGGGGATCGGCAGCAAACTTGTAACCGGAGGACACTACCTCCTGAATCCACCGGTCTGAGACATGAAGTCTCCAGACGTGAGAGAAGTGCTGCAGCCGTCCCCCCACCCGGATGGGTGAGGGCGCCTCATCATGCCTGAGGGGGCTTGGGAGAGGATTTAGCTTTGGGACCCCAGGAGGAGCCAGGACGTCCACGTCCTCTGCCTCTACCCCAGAAATCTCCCGGGGTCCCAGGGAAAGACACCCCCCCTTCCCTGTCTTGCACCGCGGTAAGGGGAGGAGAAGGAACCCTGACACCGAAAGGGCCGAGGTTGCCGCCTGCGCTGGGGTAACCTGCCTCCCTTAGCAAAAAGGTCCAGGCGGTCCCCAAACAGACGCAGTCCTTTAAAGGGAAAACCAGTGAGGGCCTTCTTGACAGCGTTTTCAGCAGCCCACTGGCGCAGCCAAACCGAGCGGCGTATAGCCACTACAAAGGCAGACGTTCTGGCACACATTCTGATGGTGTCATCCAATGCTGATAGGACAAAATTTACAAAAACATCACAACTGGAGAGTGCATTAAACACAGCACAAGGCAAATCATCAGGGCACTATCAAGCATATTTCTGATAAGGGTTCTAGTGGCCACAGCAGTAATGGCAGAGGCACAGACCGGGCGCAGCACCGTCCCCGCACATGCAAAGGCGTGGGATGCAAGCTGATCAATACGCCGGTCTTCGGCATCCCGCAGGGTAGTAGAATCAGGGGAATGCATGACAGAGGTGTTAGATAGCCCTAGGATCGGGGCATCCACCTCGGGGGGGGGTGACCAACATTTAACCACCTCAGCAGGAAAGGGATACTTCCTATCCCAACTCTTTGGAACCCCGGGAAGTTTACTGGGGTGCTCCCATTCCTTGAGCACAAGGTTATGGAAATGTGCCTGCTCTGGAAATTCCAAACGTGATCTTGCTGTATGGAAAAGCTCCCCTCTTTGCCTGGGAGCCTCAACAGAGAGAGAGATAGACAGAACCTCAAAAATCGGGGTCAATAATCTGTCAGTGTCATCCGGGGCCCAGGGGTCAGAGCCAGAATCTTCATGACCCCTTGGTCTCTCATCAGATGAGCCTGAATCAGAAAAGAGCTCCCCTTCATCAGACGGGGTATAGCCACACAGATTTCAAAACTACTCATTTCCCATAGGGAAAACAGTAACATTAGGAGTCAAGTGCCGCTTCTTAGCAGGGGCCTTACGCGCCAAGGACTTCGCAATAATCTGTTCAACAGTAGCCAGTCTAGAAAACACATTAGGCTGAGAATTCCCACTAGTATGCAACTCAGCAGGAGTGAGATTTAAGCTTGGGGGAGTAGGTGAAGTGAAACGAGGTGCAGCCACTGGCAGGCCAGATTGCAATGCAAGCACCTGCTCAGCACAGGGTACACAGACCCGCGCCTTGTCAGCATGAGGCTGCCCACACGCTACACACAGCCGGTCTTGTCCCAAAGGGAACCTGGTAACATTATCCTGGGATGCCTCCATATGGTGATTATAGCGGCGCTATATGCCGATAGGGAATAACGCTATATAGCAACCCTGGATGCCCCAATAACCCGCTAGGGAAGTGGGAGTATAATTTTTACAAGGCCTACAAGTAATATACTAAAAACAGAGCCGGGAGAAGCCAAGAAGGGTTCGTCCTGCCTGAAAGACATAAGCAGACAAGACCTTAAGTACATCGTAACAAAAGTGAAGCAGATAAAGCCGCCCACAAGGGCACTTACGGACCGCGGTAGGTAGGAGTCCGTCGCGCATAGGCCAACCAAGTCAGAAAAGATGGCATCGGTATACCTCGAGGGGCGGGCCAGTAATAGCGATGACGTGGAATGCGCCAAAGACGGGCCCCGCCCCCCCCCGAAGAGCGCGAAGCCAGAAAGGCCAACAGCCAATGATGGCGCACCAGCGCCTGAGGTAATGCCGCCGCCAAGCGCGGAATCAAGTCAGCGCGCGGCGGCGGTAAATTTAAAAGCAATAAAGACAAGTCAACGCGGCGGCTGACACAAGAATAAAGATATGTGAAAAAGTGAAAGCACAGACTGCATAACATACATATCTATACACATACACCCCCCCCCCCTTTTCCCCCGAAGACTACAAGGAGGATGAGGGAGGACGGCGGCCACTTAAATAGGGCCCACTGATAGGCAGGGGCAAGGGGCAATAGTGCGGGAGGGGCATCCCATAGAGGCTCACCATAAGCCTGAGCCACCTACCCTTTGGTGGGGGATTGCGGTGGAGCAGCGCTCCTAAGCACCAACGGCGCTGCTGCCTACCTTCATCCGACCAGCGCAGCCAAGGCTGGGAGGCATATTACTAGTGGAACGGGTGGGAATAGTCCTACAGGGCCGCAGGTTAATAACCCCGCTCACCTGTGAGTAGAGAGCCAATTTCTCGTCCTTCGCAGCCAGACTGCAGAGACATTCTGGGGATTTGTGGGAGGTCCCTGGGTATTTGTGGGAGGTCCCTGGGTATTTGTGAGAGGTCCCTGGGTATTTGTGGGAGGTCCCTGGGTATTTGTGGGAGGTCCCTGGGTATTTGTGGGAGGTCCCTGGGTATTTGAGGGGCCGGGGGGAGCCTATTTTCGATGTCTCTGCAGTCCAGCGCCATCTGGCGGAGTATATCCCAACTGTAAGTATTAGATTTGGAGCAGGACGTACTGTATACTAAGAATATAAATACATAGGGTATTATTTTTAAAATCCCCCCAAAATTGTGTGGGATCCCCCCTACCCAGCTTAACCAGCCAGAGGACCAGCTATGCAGAGCATAAAGAACAGGGTGCAGGGGCCGGCATCGATGACCGCCCCACCCTGCTAGACTACAAGCCTGTGTAGCCTTGTGGCCCTGGGCCCATCTGCCCCCCCCCCCCCCCCCAGGCTTTGGGGAGGCAGGTAATTGGGGAGGGGGGGCGGAGGGTTAATGGCAAGTCAGCCTCTAGCCGCAGGTGACTTGCCAGCCCCTGAGCCTTGTGAACTGGTATAGGGTCTCATGAATCACTTACCATTTCACAAAGAGCTAACTGTAAAAAATAAATGTATTTTAGTACCACACCATGACCAAAAATGACATTACATTTTTAATTAAAATTTTACTTGCTTCCTATCGTCCACTCCTGTGTCCCTCATCGATCTCTGACCATTGTGGTGGTCGCTGGAGGGGAGCAGTAGAACGGGCCAGGGCTAGTGCCAACAATGGTGGTCACGGTAGAAGCGGCGGGGTTTCGGAGGAACCCTGGATGAAGAGGAGACCCCGCTGGATCAATCGAGGGGTCAGGTGAGCATTTTTGGGTTTTCTTGGCTGCTAGCAGAGGGGAAAGCCAAAGTCCCTGTGCACAACAAAAAGGTATACACTCACTTTTTGTCCCCCACAGTTTCTCTGTGCAGTGCTGGCATCTTTCATACTTATCAATGAGGGCGTCCATCAATATGGCTTCATGTTCCCCAACATTCCTACACCATTTATTGCAATGGAGGGGGCGTGCAGAGTCCATACAAGATAATCCCACTTTGGGATGCCCCCGCCATTGCAATGATTAGAGTCATAAACAAGGCTCCATGGATTCCTAATCCATTCTGTCGCCTAAGGCTTTGCCCCATTTGTTCAGGACTGATCCATGACTTTCTGCAATCCAATTAATACGCTGGTTAGGAACTTGTGGAGCAACCCTAGCTATACCCCATGCATACCAATAGGGCATCCCTTTCCAAAACATACTAATTGAGAGCAGCATTTGCTGATGCAGAGCAGGAAGGAAAACAAATGTGTTGTCTAACAATGTGCAGAAAGATGCATCCCCCTGTGGTGAAATGAATGCACGAGGGGAAAAGGTAAACAGACCAGCCATTTAGGGATTGAAGGAGCAACCTAGGGGACCACTTACTATTTCCCCAAGAGGTGTAGTGGAATCCTCAGTATGTCACCCAGGAGATTTGTGCCATGGTGGGAAGGGAAAGAGCACACGTCTCAAATGTGTAAAAAAGGCTAAAGAATAACCAAACACAAACTGATCAGCAGCTAAAACTGGAGTGCTAGGTCACAGGAGGGCAGGAGAGGAGGAGCATTTGACATCAGTGTCTCATCTTTGGGGATGCAAGCTTTGAATCCATAAGAAACCGAATAGACTAGAAAATCCAGAGCTCAGAGGACCAGACCTAGATTTTTACGCACCCTCAAGACTCTCATGGCGGGCAAAGCCAATGGTCTCTGACAAATGCTGCAATAGTTAGATTCAGGAGCCTAGATCTAAGGTATTAGCTGATTCTCAAGTCTCTAAATTTAGCAGAAACTTGAAGACATCAGCAGAAACCAATCGGCAGCCCTCCCAGTCAAAGCAGGCTTCTCAGCATTCAAACAGGGAGGTAAAGTAGGAATAATAAACTGGTCATGCAGAGCAGAGAGAGTAGTTGAAATCCAACACCGTGGCCAGGATGCCACACTAAAGAACAGAAGAAAGAAGGCAAGGTGAAAATTACCAATCTATTAATAGACAAAAATTAATGCAGACCCACAGAGCAGGACTGCTTATGAAGGGTATATCCTGCTGACAGTCCTTCAAGGTGATAAAGAAGGAATTCCTTCCCAGCGCTGTTTAGGGACAGCCCTGTAGAGGTCTGGTTGGACCTTGTTAGGTCCATTAAAAAGGAAGGGCCCCAAGAAGATATGATTGAGGCTGCAGTGTAAACCATAGAAGAATAGCCAGAGACTGTGCTATAGGTGGCTTGCAGTACCTGGTCATCCAACATCAGCCATGGGCACCAAGACAGAGGAATGGGGTGCAAAATACAATATCCTGGTGCAGAAACCTGATCTGAGCCTCTCCCATAAGGAGGGAACTCTCAGCATCCTAACGAAGCTCCTTGAGGAGAGAAGTGGCCAGTGGACATGTCAAGGCTCAAAGAACCATGGGCAGAGTCCTCCAAGCTATTGACATTTCAACTAAGGAGCTTTCCTGGACAGCAGGACACCCAAGTGAAATCCCTACTTTGGCAAAAAAGTGCCCTAGAGTGACTGTGCCTGAACCATGAGAGAGGGTCCAGTGTATGCGTCGCCTCTGGACAAGCCACCATTAGGAAAGATCATGTCCTTGCATAGGAGTCAAAAAGGCATCTGAGTGAAATATTCATCCTTTAAGAATACCAAAGTAAGGGTGTTCTAACTGAAAAGATGGGAATAATTGCAGGGGACCCACAAGAGACTCTAAAATGCACTACAGGAAGAATATAGGGGTGAGCAAGATATTGGTGGATGGGCCTCTTCTCTAACCAGAAGCTTGGTAAGGGCAGAGAGCATTTCAGGAGAGGCCTATAGAATCTAAAGAGTGAGAGGTAGATCATATTTCTCCCTGCACATCTCTGCATAAATGGGGCAATTCTTTTCCAAATAGGCTGGCACATACCAGTCCCCCTGGTAGTGTTCCTAAGGATATCAGTTATCCATCTCCTAATGCTCATCCTGAGGATATTAGTAAAATGTGACCTAGCTGTAACTTCTTAAGTAAGGTGAAGTTGAAGCAGTAGGCCAATACAGGGCTCTGGTTGTGTTCGGGTGGAGGTGAAGCCAAAGCAGGATAGGGCGCCATTTTAACCAAACAGCGCAAGAAAAAGCAGAGCCGGAAGGCAGCAGAGCTGCACAGTAGCAGTTAAAGTGGACCAACACCCAGGATTTTGACTATCCTGGGTCTTGGTCCACTTCAGTGGGGCACCCCCGATCGGGGTGCCCCGCTGTGTGAAACCCCCCCGATCACCCGAAAACTCACCTCTCCCAGCACTGATGGACAAGGGATTTGACAGGTGCGGACAAGCGGCTCCCCCGCCGCCACCTCCCGCGCGCGCCCGCGCCGGCCATTCACAGACGGCCGGCGCGGGCGCGTCTAGAGGGGCGCGAGGGAGGCGGCGGCGGCCGCCGCCGAAGACGAGGTAAGGGGATTTGGGTTTTTTTGGGGGGTTTCACCCCGCGGGACATCTCGGATGTCCCGCGGGGAGGGAGGTGATCGGCCCGGGAATCTTATAGATTCCCGGGCCGATCACCGGAGGGTGATGGTCCACGTTAAGAGAGAAAAAGTAAGGACAATATTTTACTACTGTGGCTTGGGGATCAGATCCTTTGAAAGTCCAATCTCTCAGGAAATAACTCCATGGTGAACATGTTCAGGAAACTGCAGGATGTATAACTGCCAGGAATGCAGGATAACAAGTTTAGGTAAAACAAAAAAAAAATCAGGATCCAAATCAGCGTGTCAATTTTCTAAGAAAGATCTGTATTAAGCATTAAAATCTGAAGCATATACTAGGAACCACTAAAACATTTAGTAAAAGGGTTTTTTTCTTTTTTAAAGGGGGCTGTCTCCTGGGTCAATTAGCAAATCATGTTTTTTTTTCTTTCAGTCTCTTTATTTGTTATATTGCATAAACATTATAGATATATAGTGCAATAAACAATTTAACAATGTTTGTAGATTGTATGCAGATAAGAAAAATCATCTGAATGGCTGGAGGCAGGAGCATGCGCACAGCCCAAAGATGCGGCCACCTGTGTCTACATCACAGAGGGAGGCAGGAAGATGGCGAGTTCTGCGGCGCCTGGGGAGGGGGGACGGAGGGAGTGGGGCATGCCAATTTGGGATTACCCAGGGAAGGCTAGCCCTAGTTTTTCTTAAAGCAGGGGGGCACCAAAATGGGTTTCGCTCCACTTTAAAGCTTTGACTCACCGAAATTTGATTCTTCACCAAGTTCTTTTCCATAACGTATCATGCACTCTCCTAAAAGACCTTCAGGTTGTGGGTATCCTGGATTTTTTACTTGCCCTCGAATCTTAGACACAGTATTCAGCATAGATAGCTTTGCACGAGATGCTTCAACATAAAAAAAGGATAAACAATAACAAACAGTAACATAATTCTATATTCAAAAATTGATCCCAATATACAATGTAAATTCTGAGACACAAGTTGAGAATTTTTGCCTGACCCTCTAGAGTGCTGTACAATATAGAAAGCCAGACATCATAACTAATTAAGGAATTGTTGGCTATTGTGGTATTTTACTTACCAAGTGACATGGTCATCAGAAACCATCGTCTCCCTTATAGGTTTTAGTACACAAATTATCTGCTACTCGGACAGACACTCCGCGGGGTTCTCTTAAATTTGATAGAAAGTCTCTTAATAACGATCACCTCAAGTATTTTGAAGGGAAAAAAAACGTATGTGCATCCCAACACCAAAGCAGTTCTTAAATCACGTACCAGATGCTTTAATACAACAGCGGTTTGAATTTAGATCCTCAAGGGCAGCATCCCTTAACATGAAGGCAATGCTGCCCACCACTCCAATTAAACACAGGTTAAACTTTCTCAGGCTGTATAGTATAGGTCCTCTTAGGGGACTCTATTCCATCAATTATATTCATGCGTTGCTCACCATGGATCATTAATAAATGAAAGAAGGAAGAGAAAAAGCATAGCATAAAAAGGGCCACCCGGCCGTATTTATTATGCTCACCAAATTGCAGTAATAATCAGCGCATATAAATTACTCCATCCAACAATGTTAGAGCAAAGATGAAAAATGCTTCCACTTTCAAATCAATTGCCAACCATTACCGGTCTTCACTCAGCTCACATGGACTAATACCTAAACTCATCCTAAATCATATGGATCCAATATTTCATTCATTGAGGTGGACCTCAACCCATTGGGATCTAATTCAATGTTCTCCTATAAAACAGTTAATATCAAACTCTATATTCAGGCCCTGTGGGGGCCATAGTTTTTAGTCTGAAAATCCATTTGGATTCTAATTGAGACAATTTTCTAACTAAATTACCACCCTCAAGATTTTTTATTGGGCAATCTATTGCTCAAAATTATAGCAATAGATTGCCCAATAAAAATTCTGAGCGTCAGAAGAGGAGCTTTTGTCTTTGTTTGCTTCCGTGTCCCGCGGCCGAGGGTACGGTGCATAGAGCTGCGTGAAGACCGGTAATGGTTGGCAATTGATTTGAAAGTGGAAGCATTTTTCATCTTTGCTCTAACATTGCTGGATGGAGTAATTTATATGCGCTGATTATTACTGCAATTTGGTGAGCATAATAAATACGGGCGGGTGGCCCTTTTTTTTTAAAGAGGTTTTATGCTATGCTTTTTCTCTTCATTCTTTCATGTATTAATGATCCATGGTGAGCAACGCATGAATATAATTGATGGAATAGTCCCCTAAGAGGACCTATACTATACAGCCTGAGAAAGTTTAACCTGTGTTTAATGGGAGTGGTGGGCAGCATTGCCTTCATGTTAAGGGATGTTGCCCTTCAAGAGGATCTAAATTCAAACCGCTGTTGTATTTAAAGCATCTGGTACGTGATTTAAGAACGGCTTTGGTGTTAGGATGCACATAAGGTTTTTTCCCCTTCAAAACACTTGAGGTGATCGTTATTAAGAGACTTTCTATCAAATTTAAGAGAACCCCGCGGAGTGTCTGTCTGTTCGAGTAGCAGATAATTTGTGTACATGTTCATGTGATCGCGCCAATACGATCTTGCTCCAGCGCTGGGAAATTATTTAAGGACTTTTAAAAAGTTTTTTGAATTATTGTTGTTGAGTGTTACATTTTTTAGCGCGGAGTTACGGTGTGGGGGTTGTTTTTGCCCCTACACACAGTGTGTCTTATAGGTTTTAGGTTTACTTTAAAGAGACAGGCCAGACAAAAATCCCCCAAAAAGATCCAGAGGATTTGCCGATGGGCAAGCCCACAATTGCAGGCGACCACCATGTTGTATGGCTGCCCCCTAGTTCACACTGACTGGCCTCACCTGATCTAATCACTGCAATTGCAGTGAATGGAGAGGAGGCGTGTTATTTTTTCTTATTTTGTGCATAGACAGAAAAATACAATTCTGTGAAATACTCACCTGTAGAATTGGTATTATAAGTATACAGTACGTCCTGCTCCAAATATAATACTTACACTCGGGTTATCCTCCGCCAGATGGCGCTGTACTGCAGAAGCATGCGAAAACAGGCTCCTCCCGGCCCTACAAATACCCAGGGACCTCCCACGAATCCCCAGCATTGACAAGCAGTGAACAAGAAGCTGGGAGAATTCAAAAACCACCCAGAACAACTGGTAATGATAACAAGACAACAATCACCATACAGGGGGATCCAGAATAATGCAACAACAGGGTGGGGTGGAGCAGGACGTACTGTATACTTAGAATACCAATTCTACATGTGAGTATTTCACAGAATTGTATTATTCTTAGTATACAGTACGTCCTGCTCCAAATATAATACTTACACTCGGGACATCCAAAAGCAGTGTCCGTAAGTATCCCCAACAACAATACGACCACAGCAGACAGTTAAAGCACTGTCACCTGCAGAACCAGACGGCCAATACAGCATGAGCTGAGGCCCTAACAACAACATTGTAAAAGAACCACCTTGCAAAAGTGATGAAAACAGAAGGCCAATGTTAGTGGCCTAACCAAGCCATACAACAGCAAAACCGGAGCTAAAGCCCAAGAGGCATCAAGCCCGCATATAAGGAATCAAGACGACAAGGGAGGTTCTCTCCCTTGCCTGAATAGGCCTGAGTAATAGCCTGACAATCCGATTAGCAATGAATTTGGCAGAAGCCAAGGCCAAAAAACAAGGTACTATGAGTAACATCCATTAAGGTAACAACCAGGACCAAACCGCCCGACACCGAGAGCGGGCGAGAATGAGCACATTCAGGATGTAATGACCCCAAGCCCCAAGGAACCTCAGTTCCCCTAAGGGACACAGTGACTTCTAAGAAAAAACTGAGAACCCCTGCATGAGGAATGCAGAACCACCTCCTCGACGTTGCAAGAAAGGGGAAAACAATATCTCAGATACGACATCAACAGATGTAGAGAATCCGGCTTCAGGCGGAACTCCACCTTATCTTGGTGTATCTCAAGGAAGGAGAGCTAGGTAGACCGAAACCGCCGCTAACACACGTCAGACCAAGGCAACAGTCACCAGAAGGACAACCTGGAGGCTAAGGACATCCAGACAGCGTCCTGAATAGGACCAAGGGAAAATCCTGCAAGCAGACGGAATGAATTCAACCTCAATCCCAACAGGGACCCTAGGAGTACATGGAGGATGCACATGAGCACCCCCTGAAGGAAGTCTTAACCAAGTAAGACAGAACCAGAGACTGTTAAGGCGAGGTGGACAGGGCAGAGCCTGACCCCTCAGAGCTGAGCTGGGGAACCAACTCCAATTCATGCTGAAAGCCACACTGGAACCTGGGAACCGAGCACGTTCAAGAATAAGAGAACTAGACTCGCCCCAATAAATGTGGGTATGCCATACCAAACCACAATAGAAGAAGACGAGGAAGAGACTTACTCCTAGCCTTCCCATAGTCACCAACACCGAGACAGCTAAACTTGTCTCCAACAAGATGTATGTTTCAGCAGACAGATCGACTAGGCCAGGGACCATGAATTATAGTGACGTAAGGGGGGGCCCTGAGTGATCAACTGGCACTCCTGGCAAGATGCAGAACTACAGACCGCAGTACCATGTCTGCAACCACCCTAAACTAGGTCAACTGGGGCCACCAGAATCACTGGTCCCCTTACCAGAGTAATCTTCTGCATAACCCTGCCTAGCAGAGGGAATGGAGAAGGACATACAGGACCAACGTCCTGTCATGATGGTACTAAAGGCATCCGGACCGCTGACATAGGATCCTGGGACAGGGAAACAAGGGCCGATAGCCTGTGAAGATGACGGGACCCAACAGGTCCCTGCCTGATTGGACTCCACAACGACACGGGGATTAGCACATCCTGTCACAGAGGGGCTTCGCCGGAGCTAATATCACTAACATGCAGGGAGCATTGTCTCGCCCGCTCCAGGCCCCTTCAATGTAGAACGTCTGTCGTCAGACGGACCGAGCACCCCCAGCCTGGCAATTCCGGAGGAGGAACGGCCAAGCGAGAAGAGCCAACTGAAAATGCTTTTTGCTTAGATTTCCATAGACGTCAGGACACTAAGGCCGTACCAACACCAAACTCGCCGGGAGTTTTTGGAAGAACCATCCCCTCAACCTGAAAGGTTGGCATCCATGGTGGCCGCTTCCAGGAGGGCAAGAGGGGACTGCCCCCAGACAGGTCCCACGAGTTCATCCACTTCCAAGAGAAGAACGTCATACAGGAGGCCCACAGGCCGAGCTCCCGGAGTGCTGGATCCCGGTCCTATGCTTACCACTAGAGGTCGCAGACGGCCCAAGAGAACTAAGCATAAGGGGCCTCTTAGCTGCTCGGGCTCCTGCCGAGCCAATTAAACGCGGCCCAGCAGTTGCATCCCTGCCTGGTTAAGAAACCGGGACAGTAGTGAGGGACTGGGCCCATGAGACCAGAATGCCCACCTAATTGCTGAAAGGGGGAGAATCTGGTTTGAACCTGATCCAGAATCATTCCTAGTAATGGAGTCACCACTTTAGGGAACATCGAGGACTCAAGGTGATTGAACACCCATCCAATGACTCCCAATGGCCCGCCAGCCGGGTATCCAACTATCCTGACTCAGACAGGGAAGTGAGGAAGGGCGTCCTGGTAAACATCGGGCGGACGTCCCTTGGTCTCATCAGAGACATCAGCCCTGCGTGCTGGGTCATGGAGTGGGCGCTTTTCTTGGTATGTGGCTGCGGGGCTGTGAGCGGCGCCCCCGCTGTCACTGGCCGGGTCTCTGACAGCTCGGGAGGTTTTCCTCCTTCCCTGATTGGTCGGGGACTCTGGCTGGTGATTGGCGGTGGCGTCCGCTCTCCCCCGACGTCACATCCGCCCCTCGGTCCCGGCACCCAGCGCGTGCGGGCGGCGCTGCTGCTGCAGGTGAGTCCTTTCTTTTTCTTTACTATTTTGTATATATATATATAGTAAGATTGTTGGGGCAAATTTATCTATATTTAAGGGTCAGTGAAGGACCCGAAACGCGTCAGGACCCCTCATTCTCTTGACCCGTGTCATCCACTGGTTTTATTGCTTTGGCTATCTATATTATGCATGGGAGACGCTGATGATGTTTTTATCCTGGATTCAATAAAGTAGCTCTTTTTTAAGGAAGTGCGGATCCACTCTTCAATTTTTCCACATGCTACAGTGGGGCTTGGGACAGCCCAAGATCGAGCACCCTTTCTTCACCGGAGTGCGGAAACCCTCCAAATTGTCTGTGACTCATCAGAGACATCACCATCGACAGCACCTGAGTGACACTCTAGAAATTGAAGAGAGGCCAGATAGCAGGGCCACAAGGAAACAGAGTTGGAATTCCAACACGAACCTGGAGAGCCTCAGAATCTGAGGGCGCAGGAATGTAAACCTAAGCATTGAAGAGTGCCCCAGGCGGCAAGACGCCCATGGGCGCAAGGTGCTGATGGCCTAACGCAAGAGTATCCATGCAGGAAACTGCCTGTAATTAGAGAATTGCTGTGAATCCAGAATGGGCCACCTGACCCATCCTTTGGGGGGCTGTGGGAGGTGGTATATCGGCCCTTGCCTCTGCCTATTATGGGCAATCTGCAATAGACCCTCAGACCTTGCAGGCCTAACATCGCCTGAGCCAGCAACCAAACAGGGGCAGAGACCAGGAGTACCTGGGGTCTGATAAAGAACTGGGGAAGGCAATGCAGCAAACTCTATCCTGTATCTGGAGGACACCACCTCCTGATCCGCCAGAGTGAGGCGGAATGCCTCCTGATAAGAGCAAGGTGCTGCAGTCATCCCCTCACCCAGCCGGGCGAGGGCACCCCATCATGCTTGAGGGGGTTTGGTGGAAGATTTGGGCTTAGCCCCGCCAGAGGGGCCAGAGCATTGAGTGCTGCTCGTGGGAAAGGAGCCTGCCCCAAAAATCCGGAAAGACACCCCTGGTTCCTGTTTAACACTAAGGTAGGGGGGTGCTCCTGCCTCGAGGGGGCCGGGACGGCCGTCTGCGAAGGGGTGATTTGCCCTTTTTTCCGAACAGATCTAGACGGGCCCCAAATAGGCGTCGCCCTCTGAAGGGGCGCCCCCACCACGCGTGCGACCAGCATCAAAATGGCGCCAAAGCGAACCTCGAAGGGCGGGCCAGATTGTCCCGTGACGCGGAGCGCGCCAACCTATGTCCCCGCCCCCCGAAGAGCGCAAAGCTCTGAGGTGGATACAAACTGTAATAGGAGCGGAGTGAATGGAACACTAGAGGAGATGATCTGCCACTGAAGACGCCGCAGCGTCTGAGGCGACATTGCCGCCCAGCACCGCACATCCAGCAAGGAAGTTACACAGTAGGAACTAACTGCGCGGTTCTGTCCCCTGAGATACTAGTCCGGTCAGACTAAGGCCATAACGTGTAAAACATACACCAGACCTTACTACACACACACACACCCCCCCTCTTTCCCCCCGGACTACGGGGGGAAACGAGGGAGGATGGCGACCCTTTGTATAGGGCCCACCGCTACACGGGGCATGGGTTAATAGCGCGGGAGGGGCATCCTCTAGAGGCTCACCATCAGCCTAAACCGCCTACCCTTTGGTGGGGGACTGCGGTGGAGCATGGCTCCATAAGCACACAAGGTGCTACCTACCTTCACCCGACCGACGCAGCCCAAGCTGGGAGGCACATCACAGGGAGGACGGGTGGGAATAGTCCAACAGGGCCGCAGGCTTGATAGCCCCGCTCACCTGCGAGAGAGTGATACTTCATGTCTTCGCAGTCAGCACTGCAGAGAAATCTGGGGATTCGTGGGAGGTCCCTGGGTATTTGAAGGGCCGGGAGGAGCCTGTTTTCGCATGCTTCTGCAATACAGCGCCATCTGGCGGAGGATAACCCGAGTGTAAGTATTATATTTGGAGCAGGACGTACTGTATACTAAGAATATTTTAATTAATTGGTTGTTCGCCACTTAGTCTTATGTTTAACTCCTCAAATTCAAAATGTTCTGCAAGCTCAGAGTTTAACCTTTGTTTTTTCACCTCTCATAATATGGTCTCTCCTTGGTTATATCATAGTACTGCCATGAACAAACAGGTAACATGCTCCGGTTGTGAGTGTAGCCTTTCTCCTATTGTTTGCATGGTTCTTGAATAATCCAAACATTAAAGTGGACCAACACCCAGGATTTTGACTATCCTGGGTTTTGGTCCACTTCGGTGGGGCACCCCGATCGGGGGACAAGGGAGAGGCAGCGCTGGACAAGCAGAGCGCGTCCGCTGCCACCTCCCGCGCGTCCCTCTTACAGGGAGCATACCCACGCCGACCATTCACAAACGGCCGGCGCGGGAGCGCTCCCTGCTAGAGGGACGCGCGGGAGGCGGCGGACGCGCATGCGCCGCTGGAACGTGGAAAAGGTAGGATTGTGGGCTTCCTGGGGGGTTTCACCCCAGGGACATCCCGGTTTTGGATGCCCCGCGGGGAGGGATCTGATCGGCCCGAACATTCAGAAGGATTTCTCCTGCCAGTATGTCATTGTTATACCTTGTGACTATCAGAGTATATTTTTCTTGAATTTGATTTTTTCTGTAAAATAAATGTACATCAGCAACAAAGACTTGACAAAGAATGAAAAGGTTGCAGACAGGTAGTATTTTGCATAAGCCGCATGCACCCGGACGCATGGTATAAAGTATAACATTCTCAACAAATAATGAGATTAGTTTGTGAGCCATGTAGCAAGAACTTTGGGTAGGGGTGTTGACATTTAAGAGCTCCATTATAGCTATGCACAAAAGAAAGTCTACAGAAGTAGTATACAAATGCAAAGACCAGATCCTTTGAGAGCTCCTTTTTTTCTTTTTTGGAAAATACATTTTGGTGAGGGTCATTGAAAGATACACCAGTAGTATTATGTACCAGTGAGGAGGTATAGCAAACAGCAAAATGCTGAATTCAGTTTTAAACGTTTCCATCTCGATAAGCAAGCTAGAGTTGCAGTGACAGAGATGGGGTGGCTACTTTTAGAAGTTTTTCATGCTGAGATGGCGGGAAAACTCAAAGCTGATGAGGAAGTTGTATCTTTGAGAGATCAACTTGTAGTAGTGTTAGAATGCCTCCAACACACTGCAAATGAGTTTTCTGAGCTAGAAAGTAAGTACAAAGCTTTGTCTGTAGGCAGTAATACTTCCCAGAGTAGTAAAAGGAAGTCAGGCCCTAAGGTTAGGTCAAGCAAAGCTGTTGTATCTAGCTCAGTTGATGAGGTCAGAAATGTAGTGAGCCAGCCTGCAGCAAGCCAGGTGGTTAAGTAGCCATTGCTTAAGCCTAAGACACCCTCACGTGCACTGAGTGGGCCTCCATTTGAGAAGGTGCAGTCTGCACCTATTGAAAAGCCCAATAATGAGTTGGTGAAAAGGAAATGGAAAATTCCTTGCAAGATTCTCTGGGTGGATTTATTGAAATCAGGGGTTCCAAAGCAAGAGATAGATGGGACCCCTTATGAGGAGTTGTGGAACAAATGGAAAAGGGTAACTGGACATATATGTTTTACCTGCAAGAAACGTGGGCATTTGTCCAGTAATGGTAATACTTTTGTTTGATGCAGCATGGTGGTTCTTTGAAGACTGGTTGTCTATAGCTCCAGTTTCAGGTGTGCATTTGTATGCAAATTAAGCTGGCTTCCCAGGCCATGAGTTTTGCCTGGGCCAATCAGACCTTTTTCAAATGGAACAAAAGGTGAAGCCTGATAGAAAAACAGTGGACTGGAGAAAGAGGGAGGATTCTTTTAGAGGGCAGCGGCAGAAAGGATGTGCTGGAAGACTGAACAGATGACGGACAGATGGACGATGATGGGATTTTGCCTTGGGTAGAGAGACCTGCATTGTGAAACCAAGTACAGCAGCCATCTTGCTTGGACGTGGTCTGTTGATTTCTGCTTGGACCAATTAAAACAGATGAGTAATCTGTTTTAATATATATATGCTTTTGCCCTGTTAGGCTTTCTATGTTGTAACGCGGATTGTAGCATTTTATTTGGGACATTTTTGCAAGGTATATAAAATAACTTTAAAGTGTATCATCTTCCTTGGAGATTACTGGCAACTTATTAGACAAACGAGGCTTAATTTTAGAGATATCCATGTATTTGAGCTCTTAAGTTTCCTTATGTATTTGAGGGCGGCAAATATAATCGTAAATTTGAGATAAATTACGCCCAAGCAAGACACCTTCTGAAAAATACAACTCTGTGAAGTACTCACCTGTAGAGTTGATATTATATGCATACAGCACGTCCTGCTCCAGAATAGTAATAACATGTGGGTAATCCTCCGCCTCAGGCGGCGTGCACTGCAGACATGTAGAAAACAAGCTCCTCCCGGCCCTACATATACCGAAGGACCTCCCACAAATCCCCAGCATTGAAAAGCAGTGAGAAGAGAAGCCGGGAGGAACAACCACCCAGAAAAGCTGGTAATATCTATTGATAACAATCACCATACAGGGGATCCAGAACAAATGAACCAGGGTGGGGTGGAGCAGGACGTGCTGTATGCATATATCATCAACTCTACAGGTGAGTACTTCACAGAGTTGTATTATTCTAAGCATACAGCACGTCCTGCTCCAGAATAGTAATAACATGTGGGACATCCAATAGCAGTGTCCATAAGCAGGGTGGGATCCCCAGGAAAAACAAGGCACAGCGGACAGTAAAGGCGCTGTCACCTGTAAAACTTGCAACAGGCATGACATGAGCAAGGCTCCAACGTCAGTCTCATAACAAGACCAGAAGGTATGAACAGAGACAAGCCATAAGTCTAGCAACTTAATCAACCGAAAAAACCCTGGTGCTGAAGGGCCATTGGTACCCAAGCACCAATATAACGGAATAAACAGCAAAAGGGGAGAATCTTTCCCCTAAAGAGAATATATAGGTCAGTGCAATGACCCAACCAGCCCACAGGCCAGGAAGCCTCGTGGCAAAACTTGTAACACCCCCTAAGGGAAACATAACAGGTCACCCGACCAAGGCAGGAATACTGGCCCCTAATTATCACGAAGCCAAGGCTTCACTCAGGATCAGGGAACATCCAGAAGGATTAATCCAAAGGGCGCAACGGCGCTGGAAGGAGATATCAGGCGCATACATAAAGAGGTCCCCCTAAGGGCCATGAAAACTCTCATGGGGAAAAGTGCAACACCTGTAGAGGGAATGTAGCCCCTCATATTAGTATTAAGAATAAAGTCCAAAGTTAGACTAAAGGACTAAAACATCATACCGACCACTTGGACCGGAGGCCCGTCGTAAGAAGGAACACCCCCAAGGTATGGGGTGCCTGTAGCCATATATATCTGAATATATATATATATATATATATATATATATATATATATATATCTATATATACACACACATCGAGCCAAGGTTAAGTAACCAGATCCACCTTCTTAGGCACACGTCTGACGGAGTCAGGAGGCCCCAGCGACGCGACCTGGACTACCAGGCAGCTCAGACAGCGTCCAGCAAAAAACCCCAGGAAAATCCGCAGGGTAAAGAATGAAAATTGACCCCCACAGGGACCATGGGACTACTTGGGAGATGCAGCTAAGCAATCCCCCAAAGGAAATTCCCACGAGGGCGACAGAACCAGACTCCTGCAGGAAAGGCCAGGACAGAACCTGCACCTTCAGAGTCCCCGGATGGGGAGCCAACCCCAACTTACGCTGTAATGACTTTAAAGGCCATGGGAACCGAGAACGTTCAACAGGGAAGAGACCAAGGCTCATGCCAATCAATATGGTTTACCACAAAAAACCCCATAGACTGGTTTACCACAAAAAACCCCCATAGAGAGGAGGAAGTGAAAGCTGGGGAGCTTGCTCTCCGCCCTCCCTCATACTAAGTCATCAGAAGATAAGGCCCGTCACCAAGGGGTGAATGAATCAGCTGTCAATCCCCAGACAGGAACCTTATATTGGGTCAAGGGAAGGACCTGACAAGGGTAGAACCGCACTCCTGAGAGAGCCAACAGGTCAGCAGACTTCAGCAGAGGCATCTGCGAACCACAGCTCACAAGGCCACCCAGGCCATCCATCTCACGGGACTCTCTATCAGGCCAACCGTGCACAGAACCCCACAAGTAGGGTGATGAAGAGAAGGCATATAAATAACAAATCTATGCCTAAAATACTCAGTCCCCCAGACCAGAGTCAGAATATTCTGGAACAGTAAAAACAAGGGCAGAGCCCCAGTGTTAAAAGGGAGACCCAACAGAGCCACGCTAGGCTCCCCGGGCGACACCAGGATAGCATAACCTGCCGCTAAGAGCATCCATTGAAGCCAACACCGCTGAGAAGCAGGGGAAGTCGACCCCCGCCCAAGGCAGGATCAGGGACCCTCCAGAGGGAGCATTCTGCCTCAATCTTTAGACCAGTAGTAAAACAGGCCATTGTCATTCAACAGACCAGGAGAACCCCAATAACCCGACCGAACCTAAAGGAGGAGAAGTCTAGCCCTATAGAGTCAACGGAGGGCACACCGTTTCAACAAAACCAGCAAGTAAGATGGACCCTCTAGGGGACCCTACTTAGGAACCACAGGGATTGTGGAAGAAATTCCCCTCCCCCGCCAAACCTGCGAGACCTGGCACCCAGGGTGACCATTCACTGGAAGATGCTGGTAAGGAAGGGGGTGCCTGACGGGGCCCTTAAATATGAGCAGCTCAAGAGGAACCACAGACCAAGCACCAGGGTGCTAGAACATATGTAAGCTCAATAACTTACTGTGCCGAAGAGCCCAAGGGCTCGGTATATAAGTGACATCATCTTGATGTGCCACCAACGGCCCACCAGCTGCCATCCCGCCTGGTGAAGGCAAGGCGCCAGTAAAGGGGGGCAGAGCCCCCGTAACCAGGAGTCCCCTTATTGCCAGAGAAGGCGGCTTCAAGCCTGAACCGAATCCCAGGAATGGGGGATAGCGGATAAGGGGCCATGAGGGATCGAGGTGACTGAGCAACCATCCAGTAGCTCCCAGGGGACACTGCTGGCCGACCAATCCACTCGGCCTGACGCAGAGACTGGGGAGTAAGGAAGACGACCCGGTAGGTCCTAACGCAGACGCCCCCCAGGCGTGTCAGAGACATCCCCCCCATTCGTGCCATGGTGAGTAGCCTGGGAACAAAAGAAAGGCCCCAATAATGCCTCAATCTGCAGGGTTGGTCCTGCAACACTATCTAGAAATGGTCTGATTTGGACTTAGTCCTGCCAGAAGGCCCAGGGCACTGCCTGCCCACCCCATGTTGGAAATCCACACCGAACAGTTGGAAGCACACCTCAGATTCGCGTTTGACACCAACGTAGGGAGGTGGAGGGGTGACTCTGCCTCGTGGAGGCCGGAGCGGCCTTCTGCGCAAGGGTGCCTTACCCTTTTTACCAAAAAGGTCCAAACGGGCCCCAAATAACCGCCGTCCTCTGAAGGGAAGGCAAGTGAGAGCCTTTTTTGTAGCCTCGTCAGCACCCCACTGTCGCAGCCAGACCAGGCGGCGAATAGCCACCACAAGGGCTGAGGTTCTAGCACACATCTTAATGGTGTCATCCAGTGCTGATAGAATAAACTTCACAAACGCTTCACAGTCTGATAGCGCATTAAACATCCCCCAAGGGAGGTCCTCAGGACGGCGATCTAGTATTTATCTTACAGGAGTCCTGGCGGCCACCGCAGTGATGGCCGCGGCACAAACCAGGCGCAGAGCCGCCCCAGCACACGAGAAGGCGTGGGAAGCTAGTCTGTCAATGCGCCGGTCCTCGGCATCTCGAAGGGTACGGTAAAAAGGGGGGTTTGTGACCCCTATAACCGGTGCGTCCCCCACCAGGGGAGCTGACGATAAATTAACCACGTCAGGAGGGAAGGGGTACCATTCCCAGACCCCTGGGATCCCCTTAAGCTTACAAGGCGATTCCCATTCTTGGGATATAAGATTCTGGAAATGTTCCTGTTCCAGGAACTCCAAGCGCGGCGGCGCTGTATGGAAACTCTCCTTCTTAGGCTTGGGGATCTCCCCAGGTGGGGAGATTGACAAAACCTCAAAAATCTTAAGAATTTCATCTGTGTCACACAGACCCCAAGAACCGGGCTCAGAATCATCGCAGCCTCCGGGCATCCCGTTCGAGGAGCCCGAATCTGAGAATAGCTCACCTTCCTCAGAAGGGTCAGGGTCCTGCATATCAGCAGAGTCATCGGTATCGTCAGGAACCGGGGAGCCGGGAGGCGTCAGGGACCGCTTTTTTTCCAGGGCCCACACGCTCCGCCAATCTAGAAAGCACCTGCTCCGCCGTGGGCAACACGCGCGGCACGGATTGCAGGTCATCCCCGCTCGAGTGGGACTCATCATGAGTGATAATTGGGACCGGGGAGATGGGAGTAAGGAAGGGAGGTGCCTCCGTTGGCAAACCTGCCTGTTCTGCACACTGTCCGCAGACCCGTGCCCTGTCAGCCTCAGCCTGGGGCTGACCACACACTGCACACAGCCGGTCATGTCCCGGAGGGACCCCGGTTACATAATTCTGAAATGCCTCCATATGGTGATTATTAAGCAGTATGACCGCAGGGATTTATGCAATAGGCAACCCTGGATGCCCCAAAAACCCGCTAGTAATGTGGGAGAATTTGTAAAGTGGACCCGCTGTAATATATGTTAGGCCGGGGAAAGCCACCGAAGAGCTGGCATCTGAAAGACATAATGGGACAAGAGGGGTGGAGTCAGTGCCATGCGCAGCCTGAAAGACATGGAACCATGCCGCCTCGGAGGGCACTTATATGACCAAGAGAGGAGGCGATCTGCACCACGCGCGCGAAGATAGTTAAAATGGCGCCAGCGAACCTCGAGGGGTGGGTCAGGCCGGGCTATGACGCGAAGCGCGTCATGCCGAGTCTCCGCCTCCCCCAAAGAGCGCGAAGCTCTAACAAACGGCAAAAGCGTAGAACAGTTGGAAATAAGGCGTACGTCTAAAATGCCGACACGCTGGAATGATGCTGCCGACTAGGCAGCTTGTCAATGAAACGACGGCTCGCACTGTATATCAAGGCACGAAAAAACCAAGGTCTAAAGGTGAAGTTAGCACTAAGGCTGCCACACATACCCCCCCCCCCCCTTCTTTTTCCCCCGAGTTACGGGAGGAAGCGGACGGTGTCCATGGACTAAGTCTGTGATGGGCAAGATTGCGGGAGGGGCATCCAGTAAAGACTCACCATCGGCCTGACCGCCTACCCTATGGAGGGGGATTGCGGTGGAGCATGGCTCCGTTCAGCACACCAGGTGCTGCCTACCTTCACCCGACCCGCGCAGCCCAGGCTGGGAGGCATATTTCTTATGAAGAGGACGGGTGGAAATAGTCCCACAGGGCCTTGGGCCGTAAGGCCCACTCGCCTGCGAGAGCGTGATACTTCATGTCTTCGCAGTTCCAGCAATGCAGAGAAATCTGGGGATTTGTGGGAGGTCCTTCGGTATATGTAGGGCCGGGAGGAGCTTGTTTTCTACATGTCTGCAGTACACGGCGCCTGAGGCGGAGGATTACCCACATGTTATTACTATTCTGGAGCAGGACGTGCTGTATGCTTAGAATAAAATGTTTTTACACTGCCAACGTCATGCCCACATGGCATTTTTGAGACTGTCAACTGACTGATCTCAAGAATCCTGGGGTGAGGCATCCCAGCCTATCTGAACAGCTGGGCGTGGGAGTGTGCCACAGCTTCAGGGAAGCTGTGGATATGGCTATCAGCAAAGACAGCGCTATGGGACCCACCAGAACAGGTAGGTTTCATCGGCAACCCTGAGGATTTCACAAAGCTGAGTTTTGCCAGTTTGTAATCAGGACTCAACATCGCTAAGTTCAATGTATGGTTATGTCAGTGGTGTGAAGACAAAGGTTTTGGATGTGTTAGTCGTGATGATAGAAGGTGGTCAAACAAGGAGTTGTACAATAGGGATGGCTTGCATCCTTCACAGGCATGGAAGTACCTGGAATGGAACTCAGAGCGTTTTTTGATAGAGATTTAAACTAGATGAAGGGGACAGAGACTTGACTTGTAAGGGTGATTTCGGTCCCCAATCATTTAGGATGAAGCAGGGCATTGGCACTTCAGGAAACCTGGTCAGTGGTAGTATAGAGGTTGAAAGGATCAAGAACAAACTAGAATGTAATAACAACAACATCCACATGATGTGTACCAATATTCGCAGCTTAGGCAACAAGCTCTGTGTGTTAATGGCTAACATATCCAGAGATGAATTGGATCTTGCTGCAATAACAGAGACTTGGTTCAAGTAACACAATAACTGGGAGATAGCCATACCTGGATACACATAGTACAGAAAAGACAGATTAGAAAGAAATGGCGGTGGAGTAGCAATTTATGTCAAGAATACTCTTCAATCAACAATAATTCAGCATACACATAATGAGCTAGAAACTCTTTGGGTTACCATGCAGGCCAAGGAGGGTGCTGTGGTCAGAAATGGTCCCCTGGACAATCTGAGGATTTAGATAATACCATTTTGTGAATACTCACCTTGTAAAATGGGTATTGTAAGTATGTCACACACCCCGCTTCAAGATAATCATTACATGTGGGTATACTGACCTGAAGAGGGCGATCTGCAGAGATGATTGGAGGAAAGAAAGCCCCTCCCAGTCCATAAATACCTGGGACCTCCCACTCATTACCCAGTATAAAGAAAGCAGTAAGGCAAGGGACCAGGAAGAGCCAAATATTAGTCATAACAACGCAAAGTTCACAAAACGATGGATCCAGAATACAAAAGGGCGGGTTGAAGCGGGGTGTGTGACATACTTACAATACCCATTTTACAAGGTGAGTATTCACAAAATGGTATTATTCTAAGTATGTCACACACCCCGCTTCAAGATAATCATTACATGTGGGACATCCAAAAGCAGTGTCCATAAAGGGTGGGGATCCAAAACAAGGCATAAAGCACAACTTAAACTACTGCAGCCTGCAGAACTTTGCGGCCAAAAACAGCATCCGCTGAGGCCCAAACATCAACCTTGTAAAAACTTTGAAAAAGTGTGAACAGAAGACCAGGTAGCGGTCTTGCAAACTTGCTCAACAGAGGCCTGGTGCTGAAAAGCCCAGGAAGCCCCAACCGCACGAGTAGAATGAGCTGTAACACGAAGGGGAGGATTTCTCCCCTTAGCAGAAAAGGCCCCGACAATGGCCTGACGAATCCACTTACTGATGGAAGACTTAGCGGGCGCCAAACCTTTCTTGGGCCCAGAGGGTACCACAAAGAAGGCATCAGTCTTACGAAAGGCAGACGTTACCACCAAATAGTACTTCACAACTCGAACCACATCCAGGGAATGCAGGACCCTCTCCTTTTCGTTACTGGGATTAGGACACAGAGAGGGCAAAACAATGTCTTGATTTAAGTGAAAAGGCAGAAAACCACCTGAGGAAGGGAATCCGGGTTAAACGGAAAACCACCTTGTCCTGATGTCTTTCAAAATACGGGACCTGAATGGACAGAGCCGCCAACTCAGAAACATGTCTAACGGAAGTGATAGCTACCACAAAGGCCACCTTCTGAGTAAGGGAAGACAAGGCAATGTCATGCAAGGGCTCAAAGGGAGGACCCTGAAGAGCAGAAAGAACCAAATTCAAATCCCAAACCGGAATCAGAGCCTTCCTAGGGGGCCGCACGTGCGTAACCCCCTGGAAAAAGGTCTTAACCAGCGGATGAAGCGCAAAAGATCTTTGGAAAAACACCGCCAGGGCAGACACCTGCCCCTTCAGAGTATTAAGTTGGAGTCCTATATCGAAACCGTGTTGCAGGAACTCCAGGATTCTAGAAATAGAGAATTCCCTGCAAGGGAAAGCCCTAGTCTCACACCAATCAATATAAGACCTCCAAGTCCTATAGTAAACGGAAGAAGAAGACCTCTTCCTAGCGCTAATAAGAGTCTTCAAGATGGAGGTTTTAGCAGCCACGCCGTCAAAGCCAGCGTTGGTAAATTGGGGTAACGAAGATGACCCTGTGTGTGCAGATCCGGCAGCAGGGGCAGAACAAACTGATCTTCTGCTAACCTTACCACGTCGGTCCACCACCGGTGAACCCCACCTGAGACAAATCGAACGAAACACCTTGGGACTGAGAGGCCACTCCCCCTTGCGGGCTGACCACCTACTCAGAGAGTCCGCCTCCGAGTTCTCTACTCCCGGAATGTGAACTGCCGAGATGCACGGGACGTGGCTCTCCGCCCAGTCCAGAATCAACGACACTTCCCTGAGGGCACTCCTGCTGCGAGTCCCTCCCTGGTGATTTATGTAGGCAACCGCCGTCCGATTGTCCGACCGAACCTGGACCGGCAAGCCCTGCAGGAGATGAGTCAAACGAAAAAGAACCATTCTGATGGCTCTCAATTCCAGAATGTTGATAGGCTCGTGGGCTTCCAGGGGTCCCCACAACCCCTGAAATTGCAGATCCTTCCAGAAGCCCCCCCATCCTGAGAGGCTGGCATCCGTGGTGACCACCTCCCAACGAGTCTGAAAAGACCTGCCCTTCAACAGATTGGTTGAGTTCAGCCACCACCTGAGTGGTCGGCGAACCCGGGGAGACATCAGAAAGAATTGATCCAGCGACAGAGGAGATCTATTCCAGACAGACAATAGATGGAGTTGTAGCGTCCTCGTGTGAAACTGGGCAAAGGGGACTGCCTTGAAGGAGGCCACCATCAACCCCACCAGTCTCATTCCTAGTCGAATGGTCGGACGAGGAATGGACATGAGCGACCGAATCAATTCCTGAATCAAAAGAACCTTGGATTGAAGAAGGAACACTCTGGCCTGATCTGTATCCAGAGACATTCCCAGAAAGGATACTATCCTGGATGGGTAAAAGGAGGACTTGGAGTAGTTGATCACCCAGCAGAACCTCTCCAGAGTGGATATTACCGTCCTGGTGTCCAATTCCGCTTGGCTGAATGATGATGCCATGATGAGGAGATCGTCCAGATATGGCACTATGCGAATTCCCTGCGCTCTAAGAAGAGCCATCACCCCAGCGAGCACCTTGGTGAAAAACCCTTGGAGCTGTGGTGAGACCAAAAGGAAGAGCTACAAACTGAAAGTGCCGATCTTCCACCACAAACCTGAGGAATCTCTGGTGCGCGGGAAAAATCGGAACATGGAGGAAAGCGTCATTGATGTCTATGGACGTCATGAAGTCCCCCTGACGGAGAGCGCGGATAGCTGAACGAAGCGATTCCATGCGAAATTTTTGCAGCCTGATAAACCTGTTGAGGATCTTCAGATCCAGGATGGGCCGGATAGAGCCATCCTTTTTGGGGACCGTGAACAGATTTGAGTAAAATCCCCGACCCTGATCTGATAGGGGCACTGGCGAGATGACCTCTATCTCCAGAAGACTTGAAAACGCCTCCCGAAGCCCCTGTGCGCCAGGTGCGTCCGGGGGCACCCTAGACCTGAAGAAAAACGGAGGAGGACGGGCCTCGAACTCCAACTTGTAGCCGGAAGACACGACTTCGCGGATCCATTTGTCCGAAACCTCCCGAATCCCGATCAGAGAGAAGTGTCGCAGCCGACCCCCCACCCGCACGGGTGAGGGCGCCCCCTCATTGCTGAGCAGGCTTGTTCGCAGGTTCTGGGTTTTGAACCCCAGTTGTATCCTGAGCGGGCACGTCCTCTGCCCCTATTCCAGGAATCTCCTCTAGTGGAAGGGAAGGCGAAACCTCTTCCTGCTCTGGATCCGCGAAAGGAATGATTGAAAGAAGCCGCCCCGCGAAAGGGACGTCGTTGCTTCTTGCGTTGAGGTAACTTACCCCCCTTAGCTACTGAATCCAATTTTTCTCCAAAAAGCCGTAGCCCCACGAATGGGAGAGACGTCAGCGACTTTTTTGACCCAAAGTCGGCCGCCCACTGGCGCAACCAAACTGAACGCCTTATAGTCACCATCAGAGCAGAAGCTCCCCAAGGCGGCTAACATGAAAGGCAAGAATAACTCACAACGTTTAAGTCCCAGAAATTCGTCACTGTCCGGGTGCAAACCGGAAGATGACAACAAGTCTCTGACCACCGACCTGGTACCCACCACCAGCAGAGACGGAGCGCAAAAAAAGGCCATATGGCTGCCCCAATACTGGCGAAACCATGACAAGCCATCTGGTCAATTCGTTTATCCCCTCCATCTTTAAGAGAAGAGCAATCGGGGTTATTCAAAAATGGCTGAATTGGATAACCCCTGAATTGGTGCATCCACCTCAGGGGGGGACGTCCAGCGCTTAACCGTGTCCGAAGGGAAAGGATATCTTTTATCCCAACTCTGAGGAATGTCTGGGGGCCGAGCCGGCCTCTCCCATTCCTTAGAAATAATCTTATCAAAATGCCTTTGATTAGGGAATTCCAAGCGCGGCTTGGATTCCTCATAAAACTCCCCTTGTTGATGAGGAGCAACCTCCGGAGGAGAAATAGCCAGAACCTCAAACATCTGAGCAAGGACGTTAGGAGTATCCAAAGAACTCCCTGGCCCCTTCTCAGAGTCCGCGCCAACAAATTGCTGGTCGTCCGAATAATCTGATTCGTCAAATAGCTCCCCTTCCTCCAGAGGGGTGTAATCTGACCAATCCAGGCGATCCTCATCGTCATATTCAAATGTCGGTGGGACCGGTGACAAATGCTTGTCTCTTAGCTGGAGCCTTCTTGGCAACCGCAGAAGAAATACATTTTTCAATATTAGTCAATCTAGCACACACATCAGATTGCGACTGCCCACCTGTGACAACGTCACAAGGGACACGGGCCAAGATGGGGTGGGAAGGGGATGACGCCGGCGGTGCTGACCCAGACGCCTGGGGTTCTGACTGCCGTGTAATAGTCTGCTGTGCACATGGTATACATAGAAATACGTCATCCCCTGTTAGGGATACCCCACAGCCCATGCACTTCCGGGATTGCCCCGAGGGGAGCCCGGTATCTGGGGATGCCTCCATACGGTGAACTTATATGTAGTCGCAATGACCGAGGGAATTACGCTAGTAAGCAACCCGGGATGCCCTTATAATTGTCACAAGTGGGAGGATTTTAACATGGAATTTAACCCAGGGACCCAAGGACCGGAAGAAGACCCCTTAAAACCTAAGGCGTTCTACCTGAAAGACTGCCGGATATAAAGGGTTACATATAAGTAAATATATATATATATATATATATATATATATATATATATATATATGAAATATAGGGGTCCCATAGGGCCACTCACTGTGCCTTCCTGCGTGAGGTAAATGGCGTCCACCACACACGCAGCTCACAGAGGCAGAGAGGATCCTGTGGGCGTGGCCAGCGCGGAGCGCGCGATATGCGTAGCTCCACCCCCTTACAGAGCGGAAAGCGGGCTCCGCAGTGGGTCTGCCTAACAGGGGCGGGCCGTGGCGTCCCGCTCAACAGCCCGACCCCGCCCCTAATGGCAAAATGTGTGAGGTAAATTACCTCAGAAAAACACTATAGCGCACACATATACCGGCGCCATGGCAAGAACAGCAGCCGCGGCGCCGGTAACCACAAAGACCCCAGGGATGTAATGGGTGCGGGCCGCGGCGACGCGCAATCGCCCGGCCCCGCCCACTGTGGCCAGCGCGTGAGGGGAGATTTCCCCTCACAAGATTAAGGGAACCGCCAGCACAAATAACCGCGCCGCGGCCATTGCGGTAGTCACCGCAACAAAAAACAGTAAAGCCAGGGGGACAAGCCAGCGCCAACAGCCGGCCCCACCCCCCAACTACAACTTCTGAGGAGAAAAGTTCTCCTCAGCTCTGGCGCCAGTAGCAGCAAGCGCCGCTGTTAAAGTGAAACAATGCACAATAAATAAATCCTAACTCTGAGGTAAAAAAGGTGGCCCCCGACATTTTATCCCCACCACCACAGGAGAAGGGCATCAGGAAAGGGGGGCCAAGGGACAGGGCATCCCAAACCGGGGTCACCAGCCCGGATAACCGCCTACCCTCTGGTACAGGGTCTCGCGGTGGAGCATGGCTCCAGAGCACTAAAAGTGCCATTCTACCCTCACCCGGGATACAGCCTAGACTGGGAGGCATGTAACCGGGTGGAAATAGAGAGAAAAGCGGGCCGGGAATAAACCCGGCTACCTGAAATCCCCCTGTGCAAGGAGGAGACATCATCTTCTGACTTGCTCGCCGTCTGCAGAAATGGAAAACTGGGTAATGAGTGGGAGGTCCCAGGTATTTATGGACTGGGAGGGGCTTTCTTTCCTCCAATCATCTCTGCAGATCGCCCTCTTCAGGTCAGTATACCCACATGTAATGATTATCTTGAAGCGGGGTGTGTGACATACTTAGAATAACCTGTTAATAGATTAAATCAATGGAAGGCAGAAAAGGGGGACATTGCAATTATGGGTGACTTCAACATGCCTGATGTGGACTGAAATATCAGAACAGGAATATATTAGAGGCCCTTAAAAAGCTATTACAAAGGGAAAGTTAGGAAAGAAAGTGACAGTGTGTGTAGAAATGAAACTGGGGGTGGAGAGGGGGGAGGGGTTAGCACATCTAGCAGGAATAAGGGCAATATACAAAATTATCAAAATTGTCATAAGCATTTGAAATGCATGCTTACAAATGCTAGAAGCTTGACTAATAAAATGGATGAACTAGAACGGATAATAACAGAAGAACAATATGATATAGTGGGGGTAACAAAGACCTGGCTGGATGAAAGCTATGACTGGGCAGTACATTTACAGGGATACTGCGTGTTTAGGAGGGACCGTAACAAATGCAAAGGGGGTGGAGTCTGCTTAATTGTAAAATCCTCTCTACAGCCTGCTCTGCGGGAGGATATATGTGAGGGGAATGACCATGTGGAGTCTGTATGGGTAGAAATACATGGAGGGAGAAACAAAAATAAAATACTGATGGGGGTTTGCTATAAACCTCCAGATATATCCGAATCCATAGAAAATATGATGCAAAGGCAAATAGATATAGCCGCTAAACTAAATGAGGTAGTGATTATGGGGGACTTTAACTACCCAGATATAGACTGGGATGCTGAAACATGTGTTTCGCATAAAAGTAATAGTTTTTTTATCTAACACAAAAGATGGCTACCTTTCCCAACAAGTACAAGCTCCAACAAGGGGGAAAGCCATATTGGACCTAATACTAACCAATGTACCAGACAAAGTAATAAATGTACAGGTTGGGGGGCACCTTGGAAGCAGTGATCATAATATCATTAATTTCCAATTAGCAGTCACTAGGGTGCCTTATCAAGGAGCCACAAAAACGCGGGACTTCAAAAAGGCAAAGTTTGACCAACTTAGAGATGCCCTACACTGCATTGACTGGGAAAATGTCCTTAAAAACAAAAAAGCATGGACGCTAAATGGGATACTTTCAAAGGAATACTTAATTTTCATTGTGACAGATATATACCTTACAGGAATAAAACTATTAGACACACATGTAAACCGATGTGGCTAAATAAAAAGGTTAAGGGGGCAATAAACAAAATAAAAAAGGCATTTAAACGTTTAAAGCAGGAAGGGACAGCTGAAGCGTTAAAAAAATATAAAGACGAAAATAAACAATGTAAACAACAGATAAGGGCAGCTAAGCTGGAGACAGAAATACTGGTCGCCAAAGAGTAAAACTAACCCCAAATTATTCTTTAGCTACATAAACCGTAAAAAGGTACAAACCGGAGGGTGTGGGCCCCCTGAAAAGCAGGGAAATGAGGAGAAAGCAAATTTGCTTAACAACTTCTTTGCTTCTATATTCACAAAAGAATTTGACATGCCGAGTGAAATGCAGGGGAATAACCAAAACCCTCCATTAAATGTCACTGGTCTAACCAAGGAAGAAGTCCAGCACTATCTCAAGCAGATAAAAATCGATAAATCACCAGGACCAGATGACATACATCCTCGTGTTTTAAGGGAGTTGTGTACAGTAATAGACAAGCCGTTATTTTTAATATTTGTGGATTCCATAACTACAGGGTCTGTTCCGAGGGATTGGCGCTTGGCAAATGTGGTGCCAATATTCAAAAAGGGATCTAGGGGGGAACCGGGGAACTACAGACCGGTAAGCTTAACATCTGTGGTGGGCAAGCGGCACCTTGGGGAAAATGACCTTATTACACCATATCAGCATGGATTTATGAGGAATCGCTCCTGCCAGACAAACCTAATCAGCTTTTATGAGGAGGTAAGTTCAAGATTGGATCAGGAGGAGTCATTGGATATCATATATCTTGACTTTTCTAAAGCATTTGATACTGTGCCACATAAAAGGCTGGTACAAAAGATGAGAATGCTTGGACTGGGGGAAAACGTGTGCAGATGGGTGGGAAATTGGCTTAATGATCGGAAGCAGAGGGTGGTTATCAATGGTACACACTCAGATTGGGTCACTGTTACTAGGGGAGTACCACAAGGGTCAGTTCTGGGACCAATTCTCATATATATATATATATATATATATATATATATATATATATATATATGACATTGGGTATGGATTAAACAGTAAAGTATCAATCTTTGCAGATGATACTAAGCTGAGTAAAGTAATTAAAACAAAAGAGGGCAGCAGGCAGCTACGAACAGATTTAGATAAATTGGAAGCATGGGCAGTTAAATGGCAAATGAAGTTTAACACAGATAAATGTAAGGTTATGCACATGGGAAGGAGACATATGTGTCATGATTACACACTAAATAAAGAAACACTTAGTAAAACAATAATGGAAAAGGACCTAGGGGTTTTAGTTGACAATAAGCTCAACTGTAGTAATCAATGCCAGGCAGCTGCTGCCAAAGCAAATAGGATCATGGGGTGCATCAGGAGGGGCATAGGTGCTCATGACCAGAGCATCATTTTACCCCTGTACAAGTCACTGGTCAGACCCCATATGGAATACTGTGTACAGTTCTGGGCACCTGTGCTTAAGAAGGACATATCAGAACTGGAGCGCGTTCAAAGAAGGGCAACAAAGTTAATAAAATGAGTGCGGGGGCTAGAGTACCCTGAAAGATTGTCCAAGTTAGGTTTATTTAGTCTAGAAAAAAGACGATTGAGGGGTGATCTAATAACTATGTATAAATATATTCGGGGTCAATACAAATATCTGTCCCACAATCTATTTATACCCCGGAGTGTAACCATAGCCCGAGGGCATCCACTAAGGTTAGAGGAAAGGTGCTTTCTCCACCGACATAGGAGGGGATTCTTCTCTGTAAGAGCAGTGAGACTATGGAATTCGCTGCCAGAGGAGGTAGTTATGAAGGATACATTAAAAACGTTCAAAAGTGGCCTTGATGCTTTCCTGGCATGTAATAACATCTCCAGCTATGGCTACTAGACCACTGGAAGGAGTTAAACAGGCTGAACTGGATGGACTAAAGTCTTTATTCAGCCTTACATACTATGGCCCTTATTTAACAAGGGATAGCGCCAGGTAGCGAATGGTGAGCGAACGGTAATGACGCTCACCGCCACGAGAACGCCGGCTCCCCTCCGCAATCACACATTTATCAAGCCGATCCTGCTTAGCGACTGACAGAGCGCCAGATAGCGAATCATTCATCATTATTCCAGTCTTACCCCACAGCGCCAGCGAGCGACCTTTTACAGCGACAGGTATGACCTCTCGCTACCTGGCGCTCTCCTTCAATGGAGCAATCTTTAAATATTCATAATTAATTGCTATTAATTTTTTTTTTTTTTTTTTTTTTTAAATGTCAAAAATTCTGTGACCACTTCTGCAATGTTAGATTTTTTTTTTTTTTTTTAAATGTCAAAAATTCTGTGACCACTTCTGCAATGTTAGATTTTTTTTTTTTTTTTAAATGTCAAAAATTCTGTGACCACTTCTGCAATGTTAGATTTTTTTTTTTTTTTTTTTAAATGTCAAAAATTCTGTGACCACTTCTGCAATGTTAGATTTTTTTTTTTAAGGTAAAAAAAAAAAAAAAAAAAAAAGATTTGTGCAGAATTGATATTACAGGTCTGATATTAATGTATTCATATTACAAAATGTTTGGAAAAACATTTTTTTTTTCTAAAAATATGGTTGTTTGGGGGTTAAAAAACTACTTTTAACCCATCGCCGCCAGCGCTCTGGGGTTTAAACAAGCATTTCACAGCGCGAGAATTTTTTGAGCGTGATTTGTTAATGAATATGCTGGGAGCCGTTCGCTATGGCCGTTCGCTGTCATGCGCTCCCATACAGCGCGGAACCTGTCAAACAGCGACTCCTAACCCCGTATTCAACATTACCGCACACCGACTGAGTCGCTGTCAACAGCCGAACAACGCCCAAGCACAGCGAATATTAGCGGGCGCTGTGAAAATAACGCTACTGTCGCTCATCTGTCGCTACCTGGCGCTATTAATGAATCGGCCTCCCCGTTACTATGTTAAAGTGGACCAACACCCTGCCGTTTTTTGTTTTTTTTTTGCCGTTTAAAAATATGCCAATAATGCTGCCGGACCAGTTATCAATATTAATGGAAAAATAACTTACCTCTAATGCTCCAGCGCTGCGTCGCCGCCATCTTGGATTTGCTTGTAAAAGGAAGAGATCGTTTGACCTCTTCCTAAAGCAAATCTCGCGCATGCGCAGTAGGTAGGTGAAGCGCCGCTTGCATCGGTAGCGAGCAGCGCTTCACCTGACCTAAAATCAGCGCTACTGCGCATGCGCTCCCCCGATGATGTAGAGAAGACCAAGAGAAACTGAAATCGCGCGAGTGAGGAGGAAAGCTTATCCACGGACAAGGAAAAGGGACAGCATGCAAATGAACGGACAAGCAAGACGGACAGCATGCTAATGAACGGACAAGAGCTGAAGGGCGGGACTTCCGCCCGAGATTTTTGAAGAATACAGGCGCTGTGAAGGACAGAAGGCTGCAAAAGTCATCAAAAGGTTTTTTTATGTTTAACTGATCAGAGACATGTTGTTTTGGAGGGTGTTGGTCCACTTTAATGGAGCATCTCTAAAACAACTTGTGACTTCACCAACTAGAGGAGATAAGATTCTGGACCAATGGGCATCTGGTATCTGAGGTCAGGGTTGAAGAAAATACCATTTTGTGATTACTCACCTGTAAAATGGTTATTACAAGTATGTCACATACCCCGCTTCCGTATATTCATGACACTTGGGTAACTGTCCTGTAGAGGGCGATCTTGCAGAGATGACATAAAAAAAGGGAGCCTCTCCCGGTCCATAAATACCTGGGACCTCCCACCATTCCCCAGTATAAGACAGCAGTAAAGAGACCAGGAAGAGCCAAATGTAAACAGCAAAGAAAAAAGGTTCACCATATAAAGGATCCCAGAAAACCAAAAAAGGGCGGGATGAAGCGGGGTGTGTGACGTACTTGTAATAACCATTTTACAGGTGAGTAATCACAAAATGGTATTATTCCCAGTATGTCACACACCCCGCTTTCGAATATTCATGACACTTGGGACATCCAATAGCAGTGTCCAAAATGGGTGGGGATCCCAAAAAGGCAATAATGCAAACTTATATTACTGCAGCTTGCAGAACTTTGCGGCCAAAAACAGCATCCGCTGAGGCCCGCACATCTACCTTATAAAACTTAGAAAAAGTATGAACAGAAGACCAAGTAGCAGCCTTACAAACTTGTTCAACAGAAGCCTGATGCTGAAAAGCCCAAGATGCTCCAACAGCAGAGTAGAATGAGCAGTAACACGAAAACGGGGAACCTTCCCCTTGGCAGAATAGACCCCAACAATGGCCTGTCGAATCCATTTACTAATGGAGGACTTAGCGGGCGCCAAACCTTTCCTGGGCACAGAAGGCACCACGAAAAAGGTGTCCGTCTTACGAAAAGGAGAAGTAGCCACCAAATAATATTTCACACATCGAACCACATCCAAAGAATGTAAGGTCCTCTCCTTGTCATTGCTAGGCTTAGGACACAAGGAAGGGAGAACTACATCCTGATTGAGGTGGAAGGCCGAAACCACCTTAGGAAGGAAATCCGGTTTAAGGCGGAAAACTACCTTGTCCAGGTGCCTCTCAAAGTAAGGAGCCTGAATAGACAAGGCCGCCAACTCAGAGACACGCCGAACAGAGGTAATAGCCATCAAAAAGGCAACTTTCTGAGTGAGCAGAGAAAGAGCAATATCATGCATCGGCTCAAAAGGAGGCCCCTGGAGAGCCGACAGAACCAAGTTTAAATCCCAAACCGGCAGCAAGGACTTTCTAGAAGCCCGCACATGAGTAACCCTCTGGAAAAATGTCTTAACCAGGGGATGAAGGGCAAAAGACCTTTGAAAGAAAACCACCAGGGCAGAAACCTGCCCTTTCAAAGTACTAAGCTGGAACCCCAAGTCCAGACCATGCTGAAGAAACTCCAGAATTCTGGGAATAGAAAACACCCTACAAGGCAAGGCCCTAGCCTCGCACCAGTTAATATAAGACCTCCAAGTCCTATAGTAGATGTTAGAGGAAGATCTCTTCCTAGCTCTAACAAGAGTCTGAACCACCGCATCAGAAAGACCTTCCTCCTTTAAGATGGAGGTTTCAGCAGCCACGCCGTCAAAGCCAGCGTTGGTAAATTGGGGTAGCGTAGCTGACCCTGGGTGATAAGATCCGGAAGAAGAGGCAGATAAAACTGATCTACTGCCAGCCGCACGACGTCTGCGAACCACACTCGTCTTGGCCACCTTTGAGCCACCAGAATTGCTGGTGCCCCTTCTAGAGTTAGCTTGCGCACCACCTTGCCCACCATGGAGAAAGGGGGGGGATAGGTACAGAAACCCCAGTTCCCTCCAAGCCAGGGACATGGCATCCACTGCCAGGGCCAGAGGATCCTGGGACAGAGACACAAAGGCAGGAAGCTTGTCATTGTGACGTAAGGCAAAGAGATCCACCTCCGGAGTTCCCCACTTGTGACAAAGGGACTGGAGTACCCTGGAATTGAGAGACCATTCTCCTCGGCGAGAGGATCTCCTGCTCAGGGAGTCCGCCTTCGTGTTCTCCACTCCCAGGATGTAAATGGCTGAGATGCATGGGACATTGCTCTCTGCCCAAACAAGGATCAGAGATACCTCCCTGAGGGCACTCCTGCTGCGAGTCCCTCCTTGGTGATTGATGTAAGCGACCGCCATCCGACTGTCCGATCGGACTTGAACTGGCAATCCCTGCAAGAGAAGAGTCAAGCGAGACAGACAAATGGTCCGCTGCTTCAAAACGTTGATGGGGGCATGAGCCTCCTGAGGCCCCCATAACCCCTGGAACTAATGTTCCCTCCAGAAGCCCCCCCAGCCTGACAGGCTGGGGTCCATGGTGACCGTTTCCCAACAAGGGGCCAGAAAGGATCTGCCCTTCAACAGATTGCTTGACACTAGCCACCACTGAAGGGACTGCTGAGCCCGGGGAGACAGCAGGCAAGACTGATCTAATGACAGCGGACACCTGTCCCCAAGTCGCTAGAAGATGGAGCTGAAGCGTCCATGTGAAACTGGGCAAAAGGGACTGCCTCGAAGGAAGCCACCATCAAACCTACGAATCTCATCCCTAGCCGGATAGACGGGCGAGGATTGGATAGTAGAAGCCGAATCAAATCAGAAGAATCTTGGGCTGAGGAAGGAACACCCTGGCCTGAAAGGCATCCAGAGTCATGCCCAGAAATGAAACCTCCCTGGACGGGGAGAGAGAGGACTTGGGATAGTTGATCACCCAGCTGAACCTCTCCAGCATGGATACAACTCTGGTGTCTAGCTCCGCTTGGCTGAGAGAGGAAGCCAAAATGAGAAGGTTGTCCAGATATGGTACAATGCGAATGCCCTGGACTCTGAGGAGGGCCATCACCCCCGCCAATACCTTGGTGAACACCCTCGGAGCCGAGGTAAGCCCGAATGGAAGGACCACAAACTGAAAATGCTGATCTTCCACCACGAACCTGAGGAATCTCTGGTGTGCTGGGAAGATAGGTACATGTAGATACACATCCTTGATGTCTATGGACGTCATGAAGTCCCCCTGACGAAAAGAATCGACGGCTGAACAGAAGGTTTCCATGCAAAACTTCCTGAAGCGGATAAACCAATTGAGGAGCTTCAGATCCAAAATGGGTCAAACGGAGCCATCCTTCTTGGGCACCGTGAATAGATTGGAATAGAATCCCAAGCCCCTTTCCGCGGAAGGCACTGGGCAAATGACATGTCCAGCAGATAACTTACTGCCGCCCCGAGCCCCTGTGTGGCCAGTGGATCCGAAGGCACTCGAGACCTGAAGAATCTGGGAGGAGACCGGATCTCAATTCCAGCTTGTAACCGGAAGACACCACTTCCAGAATCCATTTGTCTGAGACCTCCTGGCCCCAGACCTGGAAGAAGTGCCGCACCCGTCCCCCCACCCGCAAGGGTGAGGGCGCCCCCTCATTGCTGAGCTGGCTTGGCAGCGGGCTTGGGTTTGGAACTCCAATTGTGACCTAGACGGGCACAACCTCTGCCTCTACTCCAGGAATCACCTCTGAGGGTAGAGAAGGCCAAAACTCTGCCAGTTCTGGCACCACGAAAGGAAGGGTTAAAGGAGGCCGCCCCCCGAATGGGACGACATTGCCTCTTACGCTGAGGTAACTTCCCTCCTTTCGTGACTGAATCTAATCTTTCTCCAAAAAGCCGCAACCCCACAAAGGGAAGTGCTGTAAGCAACTTTTTGGCCACAAAATCAGCCACCCACTGGGGCAACCACACCGACCGCCGAATAGCCACAAGCAAGGCCGAGGTTCTACCACACATGACCATGGTGTCATCCAAGGCGGCAAGCACAAAGGACATGAACAATTCACACCGCTTAAGGGCGGCGAACTCATCACTAGCCGGGTCAAGCCTGGAAGAACTCAACAAGTCCCTAACAACAGACCTGGTAGCCACTGCCGTAAGCGCTGAAGCACAAACAGGCCGCAAGGCTGAACAGACACCAGCAAAAGCATGGCAAGCCATCTGATCAATGCGTTTTCCTCACCATCTTTGAGAGTGGTGGAGTCAGGAGAATGCAAAATAGAAGTATTAGATAACCCGAGCACCGGGCATCCACCTTGGGAGGGGACGACCATCGTTTTACCACGTCCACCGGAAAGGGATACTTCTTATCCCAACCCTGAGGAATACCTGGAAGCAGAGTAAGGTTCTCCCATTCCTTAAGAATAATGCCATCAGGACCTTCGGGGTATCCACAGCATCCCCCTGCCCCTGCTCAGTATCAGCACCAACAAATTGCTGATGGTCAGAACCACCCGAATCCTCAAATAATTCCCCCTCTTCTAGCGGGGAATAATCAGACCAGTCAAGAAAATCATAATCATCAAACTCAAAAGCCGGCGCGGCTGGAGACAAATGTTTTCTTTTAGCCGAGGCCTTTCTGGCAACAGAGCCGGAAATAAATTTCTCAATATTAGCCAATCTGGCACACACATCAAATTGCGACTCCCCGCCTGTGACAACATCACTGGGGGTACGGATAAGGCAGGGCGGGGAAGGAGAAGAGGCCGGGACCACGGACCCAGACGCCTGGGCCCCTGACTGCTGCGTTATGGACGTTGAGCACAAGGTATGCAAACAATTACATTATCCCCTGCAAGGGATACTCCACAACCCACACACTGCCGGGATTGCCCCGAGGGGAGCCCAAGCCCGGTATCCTGAGAAGCCTCCATATGGTGATTTTTAATGTAGTCGCAATGACCAGAGGGAATTACGCTGTTAAAGCTACCAGGGATATATATATATATATATATATATATATATATATATATATATATATATATATATATATATATATTTTATTTTTTTTTTTTTAACTTTAGGAACCCTAATCAAATTCTAAGGGACCCTAGGACCGGGAGAACCCCCCTTTTTAAAACTCAAAAGAAGGGATCCCAGCTGGAAAACAGAAAAACAGGCAGTACATAAGTGTCAAAACATGCACATCACCCAACAATCATATATCAATAGACACAAAAAGAGATCCCTCACGCAAAGTCAAAGGCGACCGTCAACCCTCACAGCAGCGAGGGAATGAAAGAGAAAGAGAGAGGCCGGAAGAAGAGGAGCGGGCCAGCGCACATTGCGCGCCGCGCTTGGCCCCGCCCCCTCACGCCAGGCCCCAGCAAGCACCAGAGCACCTCAGTGGAGCCGACATCGAGGGGGGGGCGGGCCGCGACGAGCACGCCGAGCGCCGGCCCCCGCCCCATCCTAAACCGCACCTGAAGGAAGCGGCCTGCCCAGCTGCAAGCAACGGCCACCCAGCCACGTGAAACACACAAACACCACACAAAAAACCTTTCATCCCATTTAAGTCACACAGGAGAAAGGGCCACCCCCCTCCCCAAGGGGCACAGAGGGACACGGTAGGGGGGAGAACCCACACCAATAGGTGAAAAGGGCAAGCGGGATGGGGCATCCCAAGCCGGGATCACCAACCCGGACACCGCCTACCCCTTTGTATGGGGTCTCACGGGGGAGCAAGCTCCCATACACACCACAGTGGTGCAGCCTACCATTGGCTGGACCTTCAGCCTAGGCTGGGAGGCATACTGCTATAGTTTAAATTTAAAAAAGGTCCAGGCAGCAAATAGAAACAAAAAATGGGCCGGGGGGTAACCCCGGCTACCTGCAAGGAGGAGATAGCCATCTTCTGACTTGCTCGCCGACTGCAGAGACGAAAGACTGGGAATGGTGGGAGGTCCCAGGTATTTATGGACCGAGAGGGGCTCCCTTTTTTTCATGTCATCTCTGCAAGATCGCCCTCTACAGGACAGTTACCCAAGTGTCATGAATATACGGAAGCGGGGTGTGTGACATACTGGGAATAATCTGGGTTCCAGTTCCATCAATGCTTATGGTTCAAGATAAAAACAGACATTGTGCAATCCCACACCAGAACCCAAGTGCTAGACTTTAGGAAAACAAACTTCAAGGAAATGGGGACTATGTAGAAAGGGAATTAGGTGAGTGGAAAAGAGGAGCAGAAGTGAGTGCCCAGTGGTCACTATTAAATATGGCCATCTTAAGGGCAACTAAGCAATTCATGAAACAAACTAGCAAGAATAAAAGGAAGAAGAAACCGCTATGTTTACTAGGGAAGTCAACACTATCATAAAAGAAAAGAAGTCTGCCTATAAAAAGTATAACCCTTTCGCTGCCAGCCTACCTGGAGTTTTTGTCACCCTTGGTGCCAGACCATTTTGCACTATTTTGCGCTCCCCATGTTCAAATGTGATTTTTGAAGGGATTTCCAGGGATTTCCCAGGAAAATGATATATTGTTTTTTTCAGCAGAGTCTGGGCTTTAACATGAAATGTCTTGTTTGTAATTTTTTAGGTGTATTCTCAATACTTTTGGGTGAAATATGTGCAAAAAAATTTAAAAAAAATCTATTTTTTGCAATTTGTAGTGTTTTTTTGTGATAAAAAATGTAAGTTTGTCTATAAAATCTTATTGCATGTGAAACCCCAATTAATCCTGGTCACAGCGTTACCACATATGTATAGGTAGACACCCTTTCCTGCCCAGGAGACTCCCCCAAACTGAAACAGCGCTTTAGGAGATTTTCAGATAAAATACAACTATGCACCGCGCTAAGCGCACCTTGCGGTCTTTCCAGAAAAAGAACCCTTTAAATTTGAAATACCCCCCAAAAATGATATATTCTCTGTAAGTATACACCTGAGGCTTTCTAGGCGTACCAGGTTTGTTGACATGGGCGTAATTTTCTGGAAGTAATCCCTCAATCAATTCTTTGGTTGCACAGAGTTTCCCTAAAAAAGAATAAAAAAGAAGAATCAAAGCCACATTTTCCTAAAAAAAACTATATGCAAACAGAAAAAAACAAGTAAAATCTGAAAAAGCAACAACCCCTGAACAGAACAATACCCAACATGCATAGGTTCTGTCAAGGGAAGAGTTGCCAAACACCCCAAAGTAAAGCATGCGCATAACGGTAATTTTACTTAAAAATTTCAGCTCTGCAGACAAAGTGCGCACCTTGCGATTATTCAACCAAAACAACCCTTTAAATTTAGAATATCCCCACAAACCATATATTCCCTGAAAGTACACATGTTAAGCTTTCTAAGAGTACTGAGCTTGTTGTAGTGGGCTCATCTTTCTGGAAGTAATCCATTGAAGAATTCTTAGGTTGCACAGGGTTTCCCTAAAAACAATGATAAAAAAGCAGAATAAAAACCATGTTTTCCTAAAATATCAATATGCAAACAAGAAAAAACAAGCTAAATCTGAAAGCGCAAGGTCCCCCGAGCAGAACCAAACATGCATAGGTACTATTAACCCTTTTAATTGTCAGCCTACTTGAAGTTTTGTCACCCTCTGTTGACAGGTCATTTTTCCCCATTTTGCGGCATGATTAACCGTGATTTTTGCTGGAATTTCCAGAAAAATTATATACATTACATATACATTTTTTGCAGCAGAGTTTAGGCTTTAACATGAAATGTCTTGTTTGTAATTTTTCTACTGTTTTTTTGAATATTTCTGCTTAAAAAAACAAAAAAAAAAAAAAAAAATATATATATTTTTAAACAATTGTTTCCTTTATTTTAAATAAAACCTTTTTTTTTTTTTTAATGAAAACCATATTGCATGTGATAGCCCCATTTCTCCCGATTACAACGGTACCACATATGTATCGGTAGCCCCCCCATTCTTGCACTGGAGACCCCCCAAACTGAAAAGAGCAATTTTACATTTACAAATAAAATACTATCCACACTATAAACATAAGGGGTTAATTTACAAAAAAAATTTTGGGGTAATTTTAAGGGTTTAGGGTTAGGCTAACCCTAACCCTCAAAAATCCCCCCAAAAATGACATAGGGTCCCCCCTTTTTTTGGGGAATTTTAAGGGTTAGGTTAGGCTAACCCTTAAAAATAAAAAAAATATACAAAAATAAAAATTCCCCCCAAAAAATGGGGACCCCCCCCCCCCCCGCCTGTGTTTTTTTTATTTTTTTTTTAAGGGTTAGGGTTAGCCTGACCCTAACCCTCACCCTTAAAAAAAATGTTTTTAATTTTTTTTTTTTTATTTTAAGGGTTAGGCTAACCCTAACCAGTAAAAATAAAAAATTATACAAAAATAAAAAATCCCCCCAAAAAATGCCCCCCCCCCCATGTCATTTTTTTTTTTTTTAAGGGTTTTTACATTTTTTTTTGAATTTTAAGGGTTAGGGTTAGGCTAACCCTAACCCTTAAAAATAAAAAATATGACGTAGAGAGGAACCCATTTTTTTTTTTAATTTTAAGGGTTAGGGTTAAGCTAACCCTTACCCTTAAAAATTAAATAAAAATGACGTAAGGTCCCCACTCCGGGGGGGGGGGGGGAACCCATTTTTTTTTTTAATTTTAAGGGTTAGGGTTAGGCTAACCCTAACCCTTAAAATTAAAAAAAAAAAATGACGTAGGGTCCCCCTTACCCGTCATAACCAGCCCGGGACCAGCTATGGGGGCTTGTAGGCACAGAGTGGGGGGGGGCAGCTTTTGTGGCCCCCCACCCTGCAGCCTACGAGCCCACATACCCTGTGTGGGCCCGGGCTCTTCTGCCCCCCCCTGGGCTTTGGGGAGGCAGGTAATTGGGGGTGCGGGGGTTAATGGCAAGCCACCCGCTAGTTGCAGGTGGCTTGCCAGACCCCAGCCTTGTGAACTGGTATAAGGGGTCTCATAGACCCCTTACCAGTTCACAAAGGGTTAACATAAAAAAAAAAAACACACACACAAAAATGTCATTTATTAAAAAAAAAAAAAGTTTTTTTTTACTTTACTCACCTCACCCGATTGTCAGCTCCTGTGATGATCAGCTGTCAGATGCCTTGGTGATCGCTGGCCAGAGGAGGGGGGGGGCAGGGGATCAGAGCATCCCCTGCCCCTCCACTGCTCTGCCCAGCGATCACCAGGGCATCTGACAGCTGAGCCGAGGAGAGGCAGCAAGAGGACCGGGAGTGACGTCATAAGCCCCCAAAGGGGCGGGGCTTAACAGCAAGATGGCGGCGCCCGTCGGGAGAGGAGGGGGAGAGCCCTTTCAGGCTCTCCCCTGAAGCTGAAGAGTCTGGGGGGGGGCGATCGGAGGCCCCCCCAGTGAAGAGGAGACCCGGAGGGAGGCAGCGCGACCGCAGGTAAGTAAATGTCATTTTTATTTTATTTTTTTTTTACAGTTAGCAGCTGCTGCCAAAACGGGGGGGGGGGCTATTCCGGGGGCTCTCCTGGAGCCATCTGACCCCCCACGGGGGATCGGATGGCACCAAATTAAAGAGGAGACCCAGCCGGATCCAACGAGGGGTTAAGTGAAGGGAAAAAGGAGGAAGAGGGGAGATAAAACCTTTTTCGGATATATTGGCGACAGAAAGTAGAAAAACAATGCAGTCTCAAAAACTAGAAATAGGGAAAATAATTACATCGACAGAGATAAGGCTGTGGCTGACCATCTGAATAGCTACTTTTGTTCAGCATTTTCAGATAGTGGCTTTCAAGCCCATAGCAGTTAGTTAGTTAGTTACTGGAAACTTCTTTCCTAAACATCCGAAAGGGCAGCAAACCACTGAGATATTAAGGCTCCACTCCAAGGTAGTAACACATGACCACTAGAATACAAAAAAGCTTTAGCTCCTTCTCCAGACACCAGTAATTTAAGAGATATGAAAAACTGTTTAAACAGTCAGATGGATACATAATCCATTATCAAATGCAAGTCAATGTTTTAGATTTATTCTATATAAGCTTTCCAAGGTAAGTTACCTGGGTTTGGCTGTAGATATTCAGTGGTCTTGGCCAGTACATCAATCACCGCTTTGCTGGTCACATCTACTTTCTTAAAAAAAAAAAAAAAGTATAAAAAGATAAATTAATGGTTATGGACGGGCTATTGATTGCTAATGTTTACTAGTAGCAAATAATTAGCCTAAAAACTTAAGTTAGTTAACTGGTAACTTCTTTTCTAAACATCCGAACGGGCAGCATACTCCTGAGACCTTGCTTCTCCGCCCCTAGGAATGGAACACCTGACCACCAGATTAGCATAAAACTTTGACTCCCATTCCTCAGTTGTTGTAAAGATCTGGAAAAAGATAAAAAGACAGACCAAAAAAAAAAAACTTGTCAATAAAACATGAAATATATATTCAATGCAATCTTAAGGGTGGGAAACCCCGTATGCTGCCCGTTCGAATGTTTAGAAAAAAGTTACAATGTTACTAACTTAAGTTTTCTCAAAACATCCTCCGTGCAGCATACTCCTGAGAGATAGGCGAGATCTACTTCTATTGGGTGGGAAATACAGCTCGAAGACATTTCTGGCAAAGGACTGATCCTGTAAGGTCAGTAAGTCCAAATGCCTCACTACAGTCTTGGCTGAAGACCTAGGGGGGCCATTTACAAACCCTCACTTTTTTTTCTGGTCAATATGTAAAGACACTTCTCATCAAGTGAACTTTAATCTAACCTGGAACCCATGATATGCCATACTGATAGTACCCTACATCCACGCACCAAAGTTGACTTGGATACTTAATGGTCCTTTCTTGGACCTGAGAAAAAAACCTGAATAAGCTATTCGCCTTCCTCCAATCAGATTTTACAAAAGTATTCCAGAAACCCTGTTCTAACATTCAAAAGATATATTCAACAAAGAATCTTGACTGTCTGCTGATGGAAAAAACAATATCCTGAGTTATATAAAAAGCCAGAAGATATCTTAGGTAGGTAGCAGGGGACCAACCTTAATACTACCTGATCCTGAAAAAAAATTGAAGAAAGGTGACGACAGCCTGAATATCACTGACTCGGCATGGCAAGGTAATAGCCTCCAAAAACAGAACCTTCCAAGTGAGGAATTCAATAGGGAAGTGCGGAATTGGATCAAAAACATGCTGTCAGGACCTTAGCTAGGTCCCATTGAAGAGCTATTTTCATGCGGACCGGCTTAGATCACCTTACAGCCAGAAGAACTCGTCTACCAGCAACAAAAATGATAGTCTTTTATCCAAGAAAAAACTGTGCTGACACTAAGACCCTCTGGAGGAAATTGAGGACATCCGGAAGGTTAAATGCAGGCTTATTCTGAATCTTCCATATCTCAAAGATCTTTCAGACCTTCAAATACATTTTCCATGTCACCTCTTTCCTACTTAAGTGAAGGGTCTTGATAGTCCTATTTGAAAACCTCTTCTTAATAAGCAAGGTGAGACTTCAGGGTCCTAGGTTTGAACACCGTTCCTGGGGATCCAAGCAAAGCACTGGTCCCTAGGGCAGCAGATCTGAACTCTGAAAGCCTCCTCTATGGACCAAGTTACTGTAATTGAGAACCATGTTCCCTAAGGCAACCAGGGAGCCAGAAGCAGACAGGTGGCTGGCTGACTGGCTAATATGTTTAATACTTGAGGAAGCATCTTAAAGGGAAGAAACACAAAAAAAAAGTCTGAATGGCCTCCCATGTACCAGAGCGTCTACTCCCAGAGCTGGGAAAGAGGGATTTCGAGAGAAAAAAGAAAAGTAGTCTTCAATTTTGCGATTCTACCCTGAAACAAAGAGAGCAAACTCCAGGGTCCCCCCACAGAACCCACTTGATTAAAACACTGCCTGGTTCAGAGACCATTATGCCTCCAAAAAAGCAATTCTGTGAGCACTCACCTGTAGAATTGTTTTTGTTCTTGCATGGCACGGCCTGCTTCGGTATTCATAAAAGTTGGGCTATTCTGCCACAAGGTGGCGCAGTAGTACTGCAGAAAGCTGTGGCATCTCCCGGCCCCCTATAAACCGGGATAAACCATAGAGTTCCCAGTGTAGACAAGCAGTGAGACAAGAAGCCGGGAGAGAATAAAGGTAAAAAATAAAAAAAAAAAAAAAAGGTAAAAATACCATTTTGTGAATACTCACCTGTAAAATGGGTATTATAAGTATGTCACACACCCCACTTCAGACTTAATAATTACACTAGGGTTAACGCACCTCTAGGTGGCAGCATTGCAGAGAACTTCTCCAAAAAAAACTTCAACAGGCCCCTCCCGGTCTATACATACCTGGTACCTCCCAAGAACCTCCCAGTATTAGAACAGCAGTAAGACAAGGTACCAGAACCAAACAATTTAACCCTCAACGTAAAGAACCAAACTTCACCAAATAGAGAGCCAGGATACCAAACAGGGCGGGTGAAGTGGGGTGTGTGACATACTTATAATACCCATTTTACAGGTGAGTATTCACAAAATGGTATTATTCTAAGTATGTCACCCCATTTCAGACTTAATAATTACACTAGGGACATCCAACAGCAGTGTCCAGAAAAGGGTGGGTATCCTAACAGGCAAAAATGCAGAAAAAATTCAAACCACTGCAGCCTGCAAAACCTTGCGGCCAAAAACAGCATCCGCTGAAGCCCGCACATCAACCTTATAGAACTTAGAAAAGGTATGAACAGAAGACCAAGTTGCAGCCTTACACACTTGTTCAACAGAAGCCTGGTGCTGAAAAGCCCAGGACGCACCAACCGCACGAGTAGAATGAGCAGTAACTCCGAAAGGAGGATCCTTCCCCTTGGCCGAATAAGCACCAACAATGGCCTGACGAATCCATTTACTAATGGAGGACTTGGCCGGAGCCAAACCCTTCCTAGGCCCACATGGCACAACGAAAAAGGCATCAGTCTTACGAAAAGAAGACGTCGCACGTAGATAGTACCTGACACAACGAACCACATTCAAGCAGTGCAAAGCACTCTCCTTGACATTCTTAGGCTTAGGACACAAAGAAGGAAGAACAATGTCCTGGTTAAGATGAAAAGCAGAAACCACTTTAGGGAGAAAATCTGACTTGTAACGAAAAACCACTTTGTCCTGATGATCCTCAAAATAAGGAGCCTGAATAGACAAAGCAGCCAGCTCTGAAACACGCCTAACCGAAGTAATGGCCACCAGAAAGGCAACCTTCTGAGTAAGAATGGACAAAGCAACATCCCGCAAAGGCTCAAAAGGAGGAGCCTTAAGAGCAGAAAGAACCAAATTCAAATCCCACACTGGGAGCAAAGGCTTCCTAGGAGGCCGCACATGCGAGACCCCCTGGAAAAAAGTCTTGACCAAGGAATGACTAGCAAAAGATTTCTGGAAAAAAATTGACAAAGCAGAAACCTGCCCCTTCAAGGTACTCAACTGAAGACCAGAGTCCAGACCCGCCTGAAGGAACTCCAAAATCCTAGACACAGAAAAGACCCGGCAGGGCAAAGACCTAGCCTCACACCAATCAATATAAGATCTCCAATACCTGTAATAGATGGAAGAAGAAGATCTCTTCCTAGCACTAATAAGAGTCTGAATGACCGCATCCGAAAGACCCTCCTCCTTTAAGATGGAGGTTTCAGCAGCCAAGCCGTCAAAGCCAGCGTTTGTAAACTGGGGTAACAGAGATGACCCTGAGTGAGAAGATCTGGCCGAAAAGGCAGATCGAACTGATCTACGGCCAGACGGACGATGTCCGCGAACCACACCCGCCTTGGCCACCTTGGAGCCACGAGAATGGCGGGAACTCCTTCCAGAACCAACTTTCGCAGAACCCTGCCTAGCATGGGAATCGGAGGAAACAGATAAAGAAACCCCAGGTCCCTCCAGCTCAGGGACATGGCATCCACCGCCAGAGCCAGAGGGTCCCGGGACAGGGACACAAAGGACGGAAGCTTGTGATTGTGACGAGAGGCAAACAGATCCACCTCCGGCGTCCCCCACCGGAGACAAAGTGACCGAAACACCTGGGGATGGAGAGACCACTCCCCCCGACGGGACGCACACCGGCTCAGAAAATCCGCCTCTATGTTTTCCACTCCCGGAATGTAAACTGCCGAGATGCAAGGGACATGAGTCTCCGCCCAGACCAAAATCAGAGACACTTCCCTGTGGGCACCCAGACTGCGAGTCCCTCCTTGGTGATTGATGTAAGCAACCGCCGTCTGATTGTCTGAGCGAACCTGAACCGGCAGACCTTGTAAATGATGCGTCAAGTGAGACAGAACCAACCTGATGGCTCGCAATTCCAGAACATTGATGGGCAAGTGGGCCTCCTGAGGGTCCCACTGCCCCTGAAACCGAAGATCCTTCCAATAACCTCCCCAGCCTGACAGACTGGCATCCGTGGTGACAGTTTCCCAAAGTGGAGTCAGAAACGACCTGCCCTTCAGAAGGCTGTCCGAGACCAACCACCACAGAAGGGACTGCCGAACCCGAGGGGACAACCGGAAGGACCGATCCAACGACCCCGGACACCGGTTCCAAGACGCCAAAAGATGAAGTTGAAGAGTCCTCGTATGAAACTGAGCAAAGGGAACTGCCTCGAACGAGGCCACCATCAACCCCACCAGTCTCATCCCCAGACGAATGGACGGATGAGGATGGGAGAGGAGCAGCCGGGCCAATTCCCGAATCATCAGAACCTTGGCCTGAGGAAGAAACACTCTGTGCTGGCAGGAGTCCAGCGCCATCCCCAGAAAGGTCACCACCCTGGCCGGAACCAGCGAGGACTTGGGGTAATTGATCACCCAGCCGAACCTCTCCAACATAGACACCACCGTGCTGGTGTCCCCCTCTGCTTGACTGAAGGAAGGAGCCATGATGAGAAGATCGTCCAGGTAAGGCACAATGCGAATCCCCTGAGCTCTGAGCAGGGCCATCACCCCCGCCAACACCTTGGTGAACACTCTCGGAGCAGAGGTGAGACCGAATGGAAGAGCCACAAACTGAAAATGCCGATCCCCCACCACGAAACGGAGGAACCGCTGATGAGCAGGAAAGATCAGCACGTGCAGGTACGCATCCTTGATGTCTATGGACGTCATAAAGTCCCCCTGCCGAAGCGAACCGATCGCCGACCGCAGGGTTTCCATGCGAAACTTCCGAGGACGAATAAACCTGTTGAGAAACTTCAAATCCAGAATAGGACGGAAGGACCCGTCCTTTTTGGGGACCGTAAAGAGATTGGAATAAAACCCGCGCCCCACCTCCGAAGGAGGAACCGGGCAAATGACGGCCAAATCCAGAAGATTCCTTACTGCCGCCAGGAGCCCCTGCGCGGCCAAAGGATCCAAAGACACCCGAGACCTGAAGAACCTTGGAGGAGGAAGGGACTCGAACTCCAACTTGTAACCGGCCGAAACCACCTCCCGGATCCATCTGTCCGGGACCTCCTGGTCCCACACCCGGGAGAAAAGTTGCAACCGTCCCCCCACCCGAACGGGTGAGGGCGCCCCCTCATTGCTGGATGGGCTTGGCAGCCGGCTTGGGCTTGGCACCCCAGACGCGAGTGGGGCAGCCACGGCCTCTGCCCCTATTCCAACTGCCGCCCCTGGGGGCCGAGGAGCCCGCACCTCTACCGGCGCCAACTCACCGAAAGGAAGGATTGAACGAGACCATCCCCCGAAAGGAACGGCGAAATTTCTTGCGCTGCCAGCAAGGCAGTAGCCCTGCCACACATCAGCATGGCATCCTCCTGAGCGGCCAGGATAAAGGACAAAAAAGCATCACAGCGCTTAAGCCCAAGGGACTCATCACTGGTGGGCTCGAGATCCACCCCCAAGTCCCTGACAATAGACCTGACAGCAAAAGTCAAAAGAGCCGAAGCACAGACAGGCCTTAACACCGAACCCGCACATACAAAACCATGACGGGCAAGCTGATCAACCCGGCGATCCTCACCGTCCCTGAGCGAAGTCGTGTCAGGAGAATGCAAGACCGCCGTGTTGGACAGTCCCAAGACCGGAGTATCTACCTCAGGGGGGACAGACCAACGCTTCATCAATTCCGCCGGAAAAGGATACTTCCTATCCCAGCTAGACGGCACACCAACAAGACGTGTAGGTTGCTCCCATTGCTTGAAGACAATTTCTTCAAAATGCTGTTGGCTGGGAAATTCCAGACGCTGCTTGGACACCCCAAAAAGCTGACCCTTGGGCCTGGGAGCAACCACCGGAGGCTCCAAATCCAAAACCTCAAACATCTGGCTCAAAATGGTAGAGGAATCGAGAGGGAGGCCATCATCCTGATCTCCCTCAGAACCCAGCAACTGCTGAACATCAGAATCTTCATCCTCAATGAGCTCACCTTCTTCACGGGGACGATCCGACCAATCCAGATCTCCCACAACTTCCTCATCTGAATCCGGCGGAGGCGGAGATGGCGCGGCTGACGAAGTGCTAGGCACCGGAGTACTGGACTGCCGTGAAATGTTCTGCTGTGCACAAGGGATACACAAAATGACATCATCTCCCTGGAGCGGAGCCCCACAACCCCCGCACACCTTGGATTGTCCCGAAGAACCATTCCCGGTATCTGTGGCAACCTCCATGTGGTGAAATTATGGTATTTGCAGAACCCAGGGATTTATGCGGTACGCGACCCGGGATGCCCCTTAATAACCTAACACTTGTCTAAGGACAGTACAAGATCCTGACCCAGGGGAATAGCATAAGACCCTTATAAAAATACAAATAAATGTATATATATATATATAAATATATTGCAAGGACAAAAACACCCCCCACGAGCCAGGTATATATGACCGGGAGAGCCCTGCCAGACGGGATCCCAGGATCTGAAAAACACAAAGGGAGAGAGACAGGCGTAAATCAGCACCATGCCAAAAACACCGCATAATATACAAAACCCCCCTACACCACCCCCCCCCCTCATTAACCAGAGCAACGGAAATGGTTAATGCCAACCAGCACCAACAAGCTGCGCCGGGGCGAGGAGGGAGGCAAGGGAGAAGGAAGGATCCGAGGGGTCACTGACATAGCCTAAGAACGCCTACCTGGAGAGAAGAGGAACCGCGCAGCCGGCAGAAGATGGCGGCCAGCACACCGAGGACGGAGGAAGAGAAGCTCCGGGAGCGCGGGAGCCGAGAAGGCCCCGCCCCTCCGGCCGTCCAATCCATGCGCGGCCCGCGCGCGACCCCGCCCCCAGGCAGCGTCAGCGTCTGCCTGCGGGAACCGCAATCAGACCTCGGTCACGGGGCCGGCGGCGCCACCCGCCGGCTCCCGGAGAACAGCGCCGGAGTAACAAGACCCACACACTGATAAAATGTCCCCCGAGCAGCCGGGCAAGCAGGCTACAGGTGCCGAATACGGCGCCCAGCCACCAGCGGGACCGCGGCGCAGCACGCCGCGAGGCCCCGCCCCCCCGGCTCCTGAGGGGAGAAACACACACACACAGCCATGGGAGAAAGGACAGTGAAATCACCAAGTAAAATCACAAAGGGGATCACAAGAAAGAGCGCAGCAGCACACTCACACAGCACGTGCATAGTAAAAGCATGACACTGTCCCCAGCGCGTCCCACACCCCGGAAGAGACACAACACCCCAGGGCAAGGACAAAACCTGACCACTAACTCCTATAAAATGGGGCATCCCACATCCGGATCACCACTCCGGGAATCCAGCTATGCCCCGCAATGAAGGGTCGAGCGGAGGAGCTAATCTCCTAGGCACCAATGGTGCCGGCTACCTCATTGCCCGGCCTACAGCCAAAGCTGGGAGGCTGCCATTACATAGAACACATTCAAACAAAGCCGGGCAGAAATAGACCACGGGGGGGGGGGGGGGGGCCGGGGGGATACCCCGGCTACCTGCAAGCAGGAGACTTCTTTCTTCTGTCTTGTCGCCACCTTGCAGAGAACAACACTGGGAGGTTCTTGGGAGGTACCAGGTATGTATAGACCGGGAGGGGCCTGTTGAAGTTTTTTTTGGAGAAGTTCTCTGCAATGCTGCCACCTAGAGGTGCGTTAACCCTAGTGTAATTATTAAGTCTGAAGTGGGGTGTGTGACATACTTAGAATAAACCCCCAATTAACTTGGAACAATCACCATAAAGAGGCAACCAAGAATAACGATAACAAGGGTGGGTCGAAGCAGGCCGTGCCATGCAAGAACAAAAACAATTCTACAGGTGAGTACTCACAGAATTGCTTTTTTCTTTATTGCATGGCCTGCTTCGGTATTCATAACAGTTGGGACATTCAAAAGCAGTGTCCAAAAGTAGGGTGGGATCCCCAATGAGCAACAGCCGGCAGTTCAAGTCACTACCGCCTGAAGCACCTTGCGGCCAAAAGCAGCATCCGCTGAGGCCTTAACATCTACCTTGTAAAACTTGGAAAAAGTATGAACAGAAGACCAAGTAGCGGCCTTGCAAACTTGTTCAACAGAAGCTTAGTGCTGAAAAGCACCAATAGCACGAGTGGAATGAGCAGTAATTCTAAAGGGAGGTTCCTTCCCCTTAGCAGAATAGGCTTGAACCACCGCCTGACGGATCAACTTGCTGATAGTGGATTTAGCTGGAGGCAAACCCTTCCTAGGTCCAGAAGTACTCACCTTTTATCCATTACTCACCTGAAAAATGGATATTGTTGGTGTGCCACACACCCCGCTTCACTTCTAAATATTCATCACTTAATGGGTTAATCCACCGCCAGGTGACGTAGTGCAGAGAGGAAGTCTTGTAACGAGCCCCCTTCCGGCCTATATATACCTGGTACCTCCCTTCAATCACCAGTATATTTAAAAAGCAGAAAGACAAGGTACCAGTATTCCATCGGTAACCTCAAAATCAATTTTGATATAAATAAAAAGCTTCACCATTTAAGGCTTCGGTAATACCGAAAAGGGTGGGGGTGAAGCGGGGTGTGTGGCACACCAACAATATCCATTTTTCAGGTGAGTACTCACAAAATGGTATTATTCTTGGTGTGCCACACACCCCGCTTCACTTCTAAATATTCATCACTTAATGGGACATCCAAAAGCAGTGTCCACAAGGGAAGGGCATCTCAAGGCCAGGTGAAGCATAACTTAAATGACTGCAGTCTGCAGAACTTTGCGGCCAAAAACAGCATCCGCTGAGGATCGCACATCAACTTTGTAAAACTTAGAAAAAGTATGAACGGAAGACCAAGTGGCGGCCTTACAAACTTGTTCAACAGAAGCTTGGTGCTGAAAAGCCCAAGACGCCCCAACGGCGCGAGTAGAATGAGCAGTGATACGAAAAGGGGGAACTCTTCCCTTAGCAGAATAGGCCGCAGTAACGGCCTGACGTATCCACTTGCTAATGGCAGATTTGGCTGGTGCCAAACCCTTCTTAGGCCCATGGGGCACAACAAAAAATGAATCCGTCCTACGAAAAGGAGACGTGATAATCAAGTAGTACTTAACACAGCGTACTACATCCAAACAATGCAAAACCCTCTCTTTGTCATTCTTAGGATTAAAGCAAACTGTAAGGGCACCACCCAAATATGAAATATATAGAATGGTGGGTGCTCCCTTAAATCCCAAACCACAGTAGCAAAACAAAGCAAATGGAGATTTAAGAATGGGCACTCACACCATGGAGTATACAAAATAACGTAGAAAATTTATTCAAGGTGCTATGTACACGAAAATATAAAAAACATATATAAAACATATATACAACATACAAGGACAAAACAAGATTAAAAGGAGAATAGGTGGGTCCCCGGGATCTGCTCACTGTCAAGCCAATAGAATATATACACATAAATTAAAATAAGAAACCAATAATAAATACCAATTGTTCTACATATCTACAGCTGATTACAAACCATGCATGGACTGCTGGCGCCACCTGGTGGCACAGAAATATATATATAAACCAGCAACAGGGAATCAAAAGACCAAATTCATAAACTGTAACTAACCAATATACCCAAACTAAATTATATATAAGTAGAAAAAGGTGCAAAGTGCATCAATAATTAAGAAACATATAAATTATCACGTTGGACCTGAATGAGAAGAAACACAGTCTCATTCAGCTCATGCATGTGCAGATCAGTATACAATGTTCAGATCAATACTCTAAAATCTGACCCCAGTGCAATAATACAAAACTGTGAAAAAATATCAATTAATCTAAACAATGAATTATGCGTGTAAAAGGAAAAAGACAGTTATCTATTTACAATACCAAAACACTGTTTATCCCTGCGCTGGAAATATAAGTAATGGGTGGCTACCTCCCCAGGTTGGAAAAACCAACAATGATGAAGATAAAGATAATATAGAGATAGAAGATAGCTAGCTCCCGGGAAGTAACTTGCTGTCGGTAGTATAATCTTGCTTATATGTTTGACTGATTAATTCATAGCATGGTCTGAGCGCTCTCCGTGCTCCCCCCTGTCTTGCCTGATTCAGTTGTAATAACGATTCCATGCTAGCTATCTTCTATCTCTATATTATCTTTATCTTCATCATTGTTGGTTTTTCCAACCTGGGGAGGTAGCCACCCATTACTTATTTCCAGCGCAGGGATAAACAGTGTTTTGGTATTGTAAATAGATAACTGTCTTTTTCCTTTTACACGCATAATTCATTGTTTAGATTAATTGATATTTTTTCACAGTTTTGTATTATTGCACTGGGGTCAGATTTTAGAGTATTGATCTGAACATTGTATATTGATCTGCACATGCATGAGCTGAATGAGACTGTTTCTTCTCATTCAGGTCCAACGTGATAATTTATATGTTTCTTAATTATTGATGCACTTTGCACCTTTTTCTACTTATATATAATTTAGTTTGGGTATATTGGTTAGTTACAGTTTATGAATTTGGTCTTTTGATTCCCTGTTGCTGGTTTATATGTATATTTCTGTGCCACCAGGTGGCGCCAGCAGTCCATGCATGGTTTGTAATCAGCTGTAGATATGTAGAACAATTGGTATTTATTATTGGTTTCTTATTTTAATTTATGTGTATATATTCTATTGGCTTGACAGTGAGCAGATCCCGCAGACCCACCTATTCTCCTTTTAATCTTGTTTTGTCCTTGTATGTTGTATATATGTTTTTTATATTTTCGTGTACATAGCACCTTGAATAAATTTTCTACGTTATTTTGTATACTCCATGGTGTGAGTGCCCATTCTTAAATCTCCATTTGCTTCATTCTTAGGATTAGGACACAAGGAGGGAAGAACAATATCTTGGTTCAAATGAAAAGCAGAAACAACCTTAGGAAGAAAGTCTGGCTTGAACCGAAAGACCACTTTATCCTGATGCCTCTCAAAGTAAGGCGCCTGGATAGTTAAGGCCGCCAACTCTGAGACACGCCGGACAGAAGTGACAGCTACCAAGAAGACAATCTTCTGAGTCAGGGTAGACAAAGCAATATCTTGCAAAGGCTCAAAGGGAGGAGCCTGAAGAGCCGAAAAGAACCAAATTCAAATCCCAAACAGGGAGTAATGGTTTCCTGGGAGGCCGCACATGCGTAACCCCCTGGAGAAAAGTTTTAACTAAAGGTTTAAGCGCAACACGCTTCTGAAAAAAGATAGATAAGGCAGAGACCTGCCCTTTCAACGTACTAAGCTGGAGACCAGAGTCCAGCCCTGATTGTAAAAACTCCAGAACCCTGGAGACCGAAAAGACCCTACAAGGAAAAGATCTTATCTCACACCAAGCGATATAGGCTTTCCAAGTCCTATAGTAGGTGATGGAAGAAGACCTCTTCCGGGCACTGATCAGAGTCTTAATGACAGAATCAGAAAGACCCTCCTTCTTCAGGATGGAGGTTTCAGCAGCCAGGCCATCAAACCCAGCGCTGGTAAATTGGGGCAACGCAATTGACCCTGAGTGAGCAGATCGGGCCGAAGAGGCAGAACGAACTGGTCCACTGCCAGCCAAACGATGTCTGCGAACCTCACTCGTCTTGGCCACCTTGGGGCCACGAGAACGGCGTACACCTTTTCCAGAGCCAACTTCTGAAGAACCCTGCCCAGCATGGGCATCGGAGGAAACAGGTATAGAAATCCCAGAGCTCCCCAGTTCAGGGACATGGCGTCCACTGCCAGAGCCAGAGGATCCTGGGAGAGCGACACGAAGTTCGGGAGCCTGTGATAGTGATGAGGGGCCAACAGGCCCACCTCCGGGGTCCCCCATTGGAGACACAGTGAGCGAACCACCCGAGGATGGAGAGCCTATTCTTCCAGACGGGGAGAGCCCTTGCTCAACCGGTCCGCTACCTGTTTCATCACCTCTGGAATGTAAACCGCCGAGAGACAGGGAACATGGAACACTGCCCAGGTCCGAATCAGGGACACTTCTCTGAGAGTACTCAGACTGCGAGTCCTTCCCTGAAGACTGACATAAACAACCGCTGATCGATTGTCTGAACACATCTGGACCAGAAGGCCCAGAACGTGCTGAGTCAGGAGAGCAAGCACCTGACTGATGGTTCTCAGATACAGAATATTGATGGATAAGTGGGGCCTTTAAGGTCCCTACTGCCCCTGAAACTGCAGCTCCTTCCAGAATCTGCCCCATCGCGACAGACTGGCGTCCGTGGTGACAATTTTCCAAAGGGGGGTCAGGAAAGGCCAGCCCCACACAAGATTGGTCGAGACCAACCACCACAGGAGGGACTGCCGTACACGGGAGGACAACTGGAAGGACTGATCCAGCGACTGAGGTTGCTGGTCCCAACACGCTAACAGAAATAGCTGAAGCGTTCTCGTGTGAATTTTGGCAAAAGGAAGACACACTCTGTTTTGATGAGAGTTCAGGCCGGGATGAACCGACCCATGACCGGACCGTGAAGGAGGGTGAGACTCGAATTCCAGGTCGTAACTGGCCGACACTACCTCCTGGATCCATCTGCCTGGAACCACTTGGTTCCAAACCTGGTAGAAGTGTCGCAATAGTCCCCCCACCCGCACGGGTGAGGGCAGCCCCTCATTGCTGAGTGAGCTTATCAGCAGGTTTGGGCTTGGTGCCCCAGGACTGAGTGGGCCGGCCACGGCCCCTCCCCCGAGTCCAACCTGCGCCACTGGTAGCGGGAAAGGAAGCACCCCTGCCCGCTCTGAATCCTCGAAAGGAAGGCCTACCGGAACCTGCCCCCCCAAAGGGGACACGAGGCCTCTTGCGTTGTGGCATCTTACCACCCTTTGCGACTGAATCAATTTTCTCCCCGAACAGACGCAACCCCAAAAAGGGGAGAGCTGTGAGCACCTTTTTGGAAGCCGTGTCTGCTGACCACTGACGCAGCCATACTGACCTGCGAATAGCCACCAGCATAGCTGCTGCCTTGCTACTCATAGTCAGCGCATCGTCCTGAGCGGCCAGGACATAAGCCACAAAAGATTCACACGGCTTAAGCGCAGTGAACTGTTTGCAAGCGGGATTAAGATCCTCATATAGCCCCTGAATTAGGGACTTAATTGCCAATAGAAGAAGGGCTGAAGCACATACCGGGCGCAACGCTGACCCAGGATAGAAAAAACCATGTCGAGCGTATTGGTCAATCCGACGATCTTCCCCATCTTTAGGGACAGTGGTCTCAGCAGACTGTACCATAGCCGTGCTGGAGAGCCCTAGTACAGGGGTATCGACGTCAGGAGGGACAGACCAAAGCTTCACCAATTCTGGTGGAAAAGGATAACGCTTTTCCCAACTGGAAGGAATTCCAGATAACCGCGTGGGATGTTCCCATTCCTTAAGAACCACCCTCTCAAAGTGGTGTTGTCTGGGAAAAACCAAACGCGGCTGAGGCTCCTTAAACAACTGACCCTTTGGCGGGGCGGCCGCCTCAGGTGGATCTAAACTCAAAATTTTAAACATTTGAGCCAGAATAGAGGGGGTGTCAAAAACAACCCCCTCTGACCAATCGCCAATCTCATCAGCCACAAGCTGACCTGCAGGCTCATCTGACTCCGACGGGAATTCATCCTCGTCCGGGGATCCATCGGACCATTCCACAGGTTCACATAGCTCGTCCTGTGGAGCCGAAGGTACCGGAGTCAGGTGCCTTCGTTTTGCAGCGGCCTTTAACGCTGCTTTAACGGGCACTACTTTCCGGGGGCTGGGCTGTGCCGCCGCCTCGGAATGCGAATCCCCACTTTTGACAGTGTCATGCGGGGTCCGGAACAGGGAGGGAGAGGTAGGAGATGATGAAGGATGCGATGGGCCCGCAGCCGAAGCAACGGTTTGACGCGCAATAGTCTGTTTTGCACAAGGGATGCAAATAAAGACATCATCAGCTGGGAGTGGAACCCCACAACCTACGCACCCCCCAAACGGCTCAGCAGAACCGTTTCCGGAAATTACGGAAGCCTCCATATGGTGATTTATGGTATTCGCAATACTTGGGACTTTTAAGGCATAAGCCAACCCGGGATGCCCCTTTATTAGTAATGTCCCGGAAGGGAGGATTTTTTATTTATATATATATATATTTTTTTTTTAAGTTAAGGTCCCCTTTAATAAACTATATATATATATATAGTCTATATATATACATTTAATAGATATCCCAATAATTAGCCAGGCACATAGAGCCGGAAGGCCACCATAAGCAGGGATCCCAGGATCTGCAAGGAAAAGAAAACCATCAGATCCTCACATGTGTATAAGAAACATATAAGCATGGCACCAAAGTGCCTTTAAATAAGAGCAAATCATGCCCCCTTAATAAAAAGTGACTCCCCACTATATCACTACCAAGAAATATGCATTCCCCACTTAACGGCCCCAACGGGTGGGGCCGCTTACCTGGTCCAGCGAAGGCAGCAGCCGGAGCAAGACTGCAGCCAGCAGCCAGCACAGAAGACTTCCTGCTTTTGAAGGGAAGTAAACGCTGGGCCCGCCGCAAGACGCCGCATGACGTCGGCGCCGCGCCCCCAATGCCGCGTCATCGGGACCCGCCCCTCCCTACGCCAATCAGCTGGAGATCACTCTCAGATGGGCCACTACACGTGCGCCCGGGCGGCGGAGGGGGGAGGATAAAGACCACATGGCGCAGCCTAAAGAGCACATAAAATGCCAGGCGGGGAAGAGGGGAGGGGGTAGGGGGCCACAAAGCAATAGTCTGTCAAGAAAAGTGGCCAGCCCCTACCCAGCGCAGTCTGCCCTTCAAGCAGACCAAAACCAAAGGTATACACATGCTGAACAACAGTGAATGCATAATCATGAACACACACACATGTTGAAATGAAGTGATACAAGTGAAACACACATACTTAAAGCACACCCTCACCCCCCCCCCCCCATAGTGAAGGGAGAAGGGACCGTAACGGGAGAGAAAGGGGCTACGGGGACCCTCGGGACAGGGGCATCCCATTTCCAGATCACCATGCCGGATAGCCGCATTGCCCCACGCATGAGGTCGAGCGGTAGGAGATAAGCTCCTAGGCACTTAAAGTGGCATCTACCATTTGCCCGGTGAGTAGCCTAGGCTGGGAGGCTTCCATTCCACCATAAAGGTATACAAACTCAAACCGGGCAGAAATAGACCAAAAGGGGGGTGGCGGGGTAAGAATACCCCGGCCTACCTGTAAGCAGGAGACTTCCATCTTCTGACTTGTCAGCAAGCAGAGAGAAAAATACTGGTGATTGAAGGGAGGTACCAGGTATATATAGGCCGGAAGGGGGCTCGTTACAAGACTTCCTCTCTGCACTACGTCACCTGGCGGTGGATTAACCCATTAAGTGATGAATATTTAGAAGTGAAGCGGGGTGTGTGGCACACCAAGAATAAGAGCATCAGCTTTCCTGAAAGGCTCAGTAGCGACCAAATAAAACTTCAGAGCCCTGACCACATCCAGAGAATGCAGTGTCCGCTCCTTGGAATTAGCAGGATTAGGACACAATGAAGACAAGACAATGTCCTGATTGAGATGAAAGGCAGACATCACCTTAGGCAAGAAATCCGGCTTAAGCCGAAACACCACCTTATCCTGATGCCTCTCAAAATAAGGAGGTTTGATGGAAAGCGCCGCCAGCTCAGAAACTCGCCTTACAGAAGTGATAGCCACCAAAAAGGCTACCTTAAGAATCAGAATGGGCAAAGCAGCCCCACGGATAGGCTCAAAGGGAGGACCCTGCAGAGCAGACAACACCTAATTAAAGTCCCAGACTGGTAGCATAGGCTTACGAGGTGAACGCACATGAGTAACAACCTGGAAAAAAGTTTTAACCAACCGGTGGTTGGCAAAGGATCTTTGGAAAAAAATAAAAAATTGCCAGAGCTGAAACATGGCCTTTGAGGGTACTTAGTTGAAGGCCAGAATCCAAACCATGTTGCAAAAATTCCAGAATCCTGGGAATGGAAAAAATACAATTCTGTGATTACTCACCTGTAGAATTGGTATTATGAGTATACAGTACGTCCTGCTCCAAATCTAATACTTACACGTGGGATATACTCCGCCAGATGGCGCTGGACTGCAGAGACATCGAAAATAGGCTCCTCCCGGCCCCTCAAATACCCAGGGACCTCCCACAAATCCCAAGCATTGAAAAGCAGTTAAGAAGCCGGGAGCATTAAACAATTCAAATTATCAACTATAACAATGATAACAATCACCATACAGGGGATCCAGGAAAATGCAAACCAAGGGTGGGTTGGAGCAGGACGTACTGTATACTCATAATACCAATTCTACAGGTGAGTAATCACAGAATTGTATTAATCTTAGTATACAGTACGTCCTGCGCCAAATTTAATACTTACATGTGGGACATCCAATAGCAGTGTCCATAAAGTAGGGTGGGATCCCCAAGAAAAATCAGCAGCAGGCAGTTTAAACCACTGCCGCCTGCAGAACCTTGCGGCCAAAAGCAGCATCAGCTGAGGCCCTAACATCAACCTTGTAAAACTTTGAAAAGGTATGAACAGAAGACCAAGTAGCGGCCTTGCAAACTTGTTCAACAGAAGCCTGGTGCTGAAATGCCCAAGAGGCACTGATAGCACAAGTGGAATGAGCAGTAAGGCAGAAGGGAGGATTTTTCCCCTTAGCAGAGTAGGCCTGAATCACAGCCTGACAAATCCACTTGCTGATAGTAGACTTGGCAGGAGCCAAACCCTTCCTAGGACCAGAAGGGACCACAAAAAGAGCACCAGTTTTCCTGAAAGGTGCAGTAGCCACCAGATAGTACTTCAGACACCTAACCACATCCAAAGAGTGCAAAACCCTCTCCTTAGCATTGCTAGGATTAGGGCACAAAGAAGGAAGAACAATATCCTGATTCAAATAAAAAGCAGACACTACATTAGGCAGAAAGTCAGGTTTGAAACGAAACACCACCTTGTCCTGGTGGCTCTCATAGTAGGGGGGCTGAATAGACAGCGCCGCCAACTCAGACACACGCCTGACAGAAAGTTTTGATCAGAGGGTGCTGAGCAAAGGACTTCTGGAACAAAATAGCCAGGGCAGAAACCTGACCCTTCAGAGTACTGAGTTGGAGCCCCATCTCCAACCCATGCTGCAGGAACTCCAGAATCCTGGGAATAGAGAACACACGACAGGGAAGAGACCTAGACTCACACCAGTCAATGTAGGCACGCCAAACCCTGTAATAAATGGAAGAGGAAGACTTCTTCCTAGCTTTAAAGTGGGCCAACACCCAGGGGTGATCGCCTCACACACCGCGGGACATCCGAGATCGGGATGTCCCGCGGGGTGTAACCCCCCCAAAACCCCAAAAAATCCTTACCTCTCCAGCCGCTGCTTCCGCCGCCTCTCTCGCGCTCCTCTAGACGTGCGCGCGCCCGCGCCGGCCGTCTCTGAATGGCGGGCATTGGACAGCACACTCACGTGGGAGCGTGGAGAGGTGAGTTTTCGGGGTGTTTGGGGGGGTTTCAGGCAGCGGGGCACCCCAAATCGGGGTGCCCCGGGGAAGTGGACAAATACCCAGGATAGTCAAAATCCTGGGTGTTGGTCCACTTTAATCAAAGTATCCACAACTGAGGAAGACAGCCCCTTCTCCATCAAGATGGAGGTTTCAGCAGCCAAGCCGTCAAAGCCAGAGTTTGTAAACTGGGATGGTGTAGTGAGCCCTGAGTGATCAGATCTGGCAGAGCGTACTGATCTACTGCCAGCTGTACCACGTCTGCGAACCACACTCTTCTTGGCCACCTGGGGGCCACCAGAATTGCTGGCACCCCTTCCAGAGCAATCTTGCGCAGAACCCTGCCCAGCAGGGGAATTGGGGGGAAGACATACAGGAACTGAAAGTCCTTCCATGACATTGCTAGCACATCCGAGGTCAGGGCCAGAGGATCCCTGAACAGAGAGGCAAAAGCTGGAAGCTTGTGACTGTGGCGGGACACAAACAGATCCACATCTGGTTGGCCCCAACGGTGACACGGAGATTGAAACACCCTGCTGCATAGGGACCATTCTCCCTGGCGAGAGGTCCCCCTGCTCAGAGAGTCCGCCAGGCGATTCTCTTCCCCCCCCCCCCCCCCCCGGGATGTACACAGCTGAAATGCAGGGGGACATTGATGCTTCCTGGAGGGCCCCCTTGCTCCGGGTCCCTCCCTGATGATTGACGTAGGCAACTGCCGTCTGGTTGTCCGAGCGCACCTGAACAGGCAGGCCCTGAAGATGAGTAGTCAAGCGAGCCAGAACTAACCTGATCGCTCGCAGCTCCAAGACATTGATAGGGGTGTGGGCCTCCTGAGGGCCCCACCTCCCCTGGAACCGCAGGGACTTCCAGAAACCCCCCCAACCTGACAGACTGGCATCAGTGGTGACTGTCTCCCAGGAAGGGGCAAGAAAGGATCTGCCTCCCAACAGGTTCCTTGGGTCCATCCACCACAAGAGGGACCTCCTGACCAGGGGGGAGAGCACACAGACCCTGTCCAGGGACGCACCAGAGGACACTACCTCCTGAATCCACCGGTCTGAGACATGAAGCCTCCAGACGTGAGCAAAGTGCTGCAGCCGCCCCCCCACCCGGATGGGTGAGGGCGCCCCATCATGCCGAGGAGGCTTGGGAGAGGATTTAGCTTTGGGACCCCAGGAGGAGCCAGGACGTCCACGTCCTCTGCCACTACCCCAGAAATCTCCCCGGGCCCCAGGGAAAGAAACCCCCCTTCCCTGTCTTGCACCACAGTAAGGGGAGGAGAAGGAACCCTGACCCCGAAAGGGCCGAGGTTGCCGCCTGCGCTGGGGTAACCTGCCTCCCTTAGCAAAAAGGTCCAGGCGGTCTCCAAACAGACGCAGTCCTTTAAAGGGAAACCCAGTGAGGGCCTACTTGGCAGCATTGTCAGCAGCCCACTGGCACAGCCAAACCGAGCGGCGTATAGCCACCACAAGGGCAGAAGTTCTGGCACACATTGTGATGGTGTCATCCAATGCTGATAGGACAAAATTTACAAAAACATCACAACTGGAGAGTGCATTAAACACCTCACAAGGCAAATCATCAGGGGCACGATCAAACATATTTCTGATAAGGGTTCTAGTGGCCACAGCAGTAATAGCAGAGGCACAGACCGGGTGCAGCGCCGTCCCCGCACATGCAAAGGCGTGGGAGGCCAGCTGGTCAATGCGCCGGTCCTCAGCATCCCGCAGGGTAGTAGAATCAGGGGAATGCATGACAGAGGTGTTAGATAGCCCTAGGATTGGGGCATCCACCTCGGGGGAGGATGACCAACATTTAACCACCTCAGCAGGAAAGGGATACTTCCTATCCCAACTCTTTGGAACCCCGGGAAGTTTACTGGGGCGCTCCCATTCCTTGAGCACAAGCTTATGGAAATGTGCCTGCTCTGGATATTCCAAACGTGATTTTGCTGTATGGAAAAGCTCCCCTCTTTGCCTGGGAGCCTCAACAGGGAGAGAGAGAGACAGAACCTCAAAAATCTGGGTCAATAATCTGTCAGTGTCATCCGGGGCCAAGGGGTCAGGGCCAGAATAGTCATGACCCCTTGGTCTCTCATCAGATGAGCATGAATCAGAAAAGAGCTCCCCTTCATCAGACGGGGTATAGCCACACAGATTCATAAACTCCTCAGTTCCCATAGGAAAAACAGTGACATTAGGCGTCAAGTGCCGCTTCTTAGCAGGGGCCTTACGCGCTAAGGACTTAGCAATAATCTGTTCAACAGTAGCCAGTCTAGAAGACACATTAGGCTGAGAATCCCCACTAGTATGCAACTCAGTAGGAGTGAGATTTAAGCTTGGGGGAGTAGGTGAAGTGAAACAAGGTGCAGCCACTGGCAGGCCAGATTGCAATGCAAGCACCTGCTCAGCACAGGGTACACAGACCCGTGCCTTGTCAGCATGAGGCTGCCCACACGCTACACACAGCCTGTCTTGTCCCGAAGGGACCCCGGTAACATTATCCTGAGATGCCTCCATATGGTGATTATAGCGGCGCTATAAGCAGATAGGGAATAACGCTATATAGCAACCCTGGACGCCCCAATAACCCGCTAGGGACGTGGGAGTATAATTTTTACAAGGCCTACAAGTAATATACTAAAAACAGGGCCGGGAGAAGCTAAGGAAGGTTCGTTCCGCCTGAAAGACATAAGCAGACAAGACCTTGAGTACATCGTAACAAAAGTGAAGCAGATAAAGCCGCCCGCGAGGGCACTTACGGACCGCGGTAGGTAGTAGTCCGTCGCGCATAGGCCAACCAAGTCAGAAAAGATGGCATCTGTATACCCCGAGGGGCGGGCCAGTAACAGCGATGGCGCAGAAAGCGCCAAAGACGCCCCCCCGAAGAGCTCGAAGCCAGAAGGTCAACAGCCAATGATGGCGCACCAGTGCCTGAGGTAATGCCGCCAAGAGCGGAACCAAGTCAGCGCGCGGCGGCGGTAAATTTAAAAGCAATAAAGACAAGTCAGAGCGGCGGCTGACAACATTAAAGACATGTGACAGGTGAAAGCACAGACTTCATAACCTAGATATCTATACACATACACACCCCCCCCCTCTTTTCCCCCGAAGACTACAAGGAGGATGAGGGAGGACGGTGGCCACTTAAATAGATCCCACCGATAGACAGGGGCAAGGGGCAATAGTGCGGGAGGGGCATCCATAGAGGCTCACCATAAGCCTGAACCACCTACCCCTTGGTGGGGGATTGCGGTGGAGCAGCGCTCCTAAGCACCTGACAGCGGTGCTGCCTACCTTCACCCGACCAGCGCAGCATATTACTAGTGGAACGGGTGGGAATAGTCCTACAGGGTCGCAGGTTGTGGTATCCACAACAGAGGCAGGCAACCCCTTCTCTGTCAAGATGTAGGTTTCAGCAGCCAAGCCATTAAAGCCAGCGTTTGTAAATTGGGATGGCGTAGCTGTCCCTGAGTGAGAAGATCTGGATCCCTGGGCAAGACATACTGGTCTACTGCCAACTGCACGACGTCTGCGAACCGCAGCCTTCTTGGCCAACAGGGGGCCACCAAGATGGCCGACACCCCCTCCTGGGCAATCTTGCGCATGACCCTGCCCAGTAGAGGGAACGGAGGGAACACATAGGGAAGCCGAAACGTGCATCCGTGGTGAAGGCCAGAGGATCCTGTGACAGGGAGACTAACCTGGGAAGCTTGTGATTGTGACGGGACGCAAACAGGTCCACACCCGGCTGACCCCAGCGGTGACACAGGGAGAGAAACACCTGGTAGTTGAGGGACCATTCCCCCAGACGAGACATCCCCCTGGCTCAGGGAGTCCGCCACCTGGTTCTACACCCCCAGAATGTATACCGCTGAGATGTTCTGTTCCGCCCAAGACAGGATCAGGGACACTTCCTTGGAGGCTCGCTTGCTCCGAGTTCCTCCCTGATGAATGATGTAGGCAACCGCCGTCTGGTTGTCTGAGCAGATCTGAACAGCCCCACCCCGAAGGTGTGTGGTCAGGTGGGACAGAACCAATCTGATTGCCCTCAGTTCCAGGACATTGATGGGAGCATGGGCCTCCTGGGGGCCCCAACGACCATGGAACTGTAGGGACTTCCAAAAGCCCCCCCCCAGCCCATCAGACTGGCATCCGTGGTGACAGTCTCCCAGCACGGGGGCAGGAATGTCCTGCCCACCTGAAGATTCCTTGAGTCCAGCCACCACGAAAGGGACTGCCTGGCCAGAGGAGACAGAGCTAAATCCTGATCCAGGGACACAGGGTCCCGATCCCAAACTGACAAGAGGTGCAACTGAAGAGGTCTCATGTGAAACTGAGCAAAGGGGACAGCCTCGAAGCAGGACACCATCAGGCCACCAACTGCATCCCCAGACGGATGGAGGGATGAGGACACAAGAGCAGAGCCCGTGCCTGCTTCTGCAGGCCCTCTACCTTCTGCTGAGGAAGGAACACCTTGACCTGAGAGGTATCCAGTGTCATGCCCAGAATGGACCAAGGACGGGGACAGTGAAGACTTGGGAAAATTGATCACCCAGCCGAAGGACTCCAGAGTGGAGATCAACGCCTGGGTGTCCTGTTCGCCTGATGAAAGGACTGAGCCACAATGAGGAGGTCGTCCGGGTAAGGAAGGATGCGAATGCCCCAGGTTCGTAGCAGAGCCATCACGCCCGCCAGCACCTTGGTGAACACCCGAGGCGATACCGAATGGTAAGGCCACAAACTGGTAATGCTGATCCTCCAGCACGAACCTCAGAAATCTCTGATGACCTGGGAAGATAGGCACATGAAGATAAGCATCCTTAATGTCCACGGTGGTCATGAAGTCGCCCGGGCGAAGGGTAGTGACATTTGAATCTGACAAACTTGTTGAGGCCCTTCAAGTCCAGAATGGTGCTTTTGGGGACCGTGAAGAGATTGGAATAGTACCCCGACCCTGTTCTTGATAGGGCACCTGACAAATGACCCCTGACTCCAGCAGGCATTGAACCGCCGAAAGCAACCCTTAAGCCGACAGGGGGTTTAAAGACATCGGGGATCTGATGAATCTTGGGGGCGGCCAGGCTGCAAAATCTATCTTGTAACCGGAGGACACCACCTCCTGAATCCACCGGTCTGAGACGTGGAGCCTCCAGACGTGAGCAAAGAGCCGAAGCCGTCCCCCCACCCGGATGGGTGAGGGCGCCCCCTCATGCCTGGGGGGCCTTGGGAGGAGGTTTGGGCTTGGAACGCCAGGAGAGACTGGGACGTCCATGGGATCTGCCACGGCCCCAAGAATCTCTGCGGCTACCTGAGAAGAGGGAACCACAACCTCCTCTGGAAGAACGAAGGGAGGGGAGGGAGACGGAGGTCCCCTGAAATGACATGGACGTCGTGCGTACGGCCGTGCGCATCCCAGAAACCGCTGGGGCGCAACACATTTATTATAAAATCTGAGAAAGATGGCCCCCACGCTCTTTACCCACCAGCAACAGGAGACAGTTATGCAAGTAAGTGTTTGTGCAGGCGTTTATTTGCAGGCGAAATGCATGCATATGCGATTAGGCAGCGCAGGCAAAAGAGTGGGTACCAAATTTGCTTATAAACACAGCGGCAAGCGAAAGTTAGTGCGCACATGTGCGCAACACTAAAATGTCATGTAGAAGGATAGCTATAAAGCCTTTATATGTTAGGGGGAATGATAATTATGAAGCTGCATTGTGATTTGTATGATGTTTTAATTAATGACATCTGTTTTTCTTCCACATTTTCGATTATGCTCAGCAATCGGTATGATTACCTGCCGAGCAGCTATGAGAAGAAGACCTTGGCACTGGAAATAGTGGGCAAAATCCAAGAAGAGACTGACACCACCTTCACCTAAACACAGATCATTCAGCACTGGTCGGACCTAAAACGCAGGAAGAGGGCCCGGGTGAGGAGATTGTTCCTGAAACATTTCCCAAGTACATTATCATTACATCTTAGAAATACACTGCCCTTAGGCCTGTGTTTATGAATGCTATTCTCTTCAAGTTAATGAATACAACTATTAGGATTAGACCCACCCAGAGGCGAGGACTCCGTCCAGTGCTGGGGCGATCTGGTAGACGTGAAGGTGGTGGCAGTCCAGTGCCAAGGTCCTCCCCCTCCTCTGCAAGTCCGGATGACCTGTCTGCAGAGGAGGGGCATCAGCTGCTCAGCAGAGAAGGAGAACAGATGCCGGACCAGCACCACTCTGGTATGATTATCACACAGAAGCACACACAGGTACATGCACTGTAAACACACACTCATTTCTTACTTATTTACTTTTAGATGCTGACGTGGCGGGTTAAGACCCAGGAATGGTGAACCTAGAAGGGCAAGCACCTGAGGTGCTAGGAGAAGGTGGGTGATGTCACACACACATTCTAATTTAAATGTCTTCATTAACAAATATGAAATTCTAACTAACCATATTTTTGCTTGCTCAACAGAGTCAGACCGAGAGGAGGGTGGTCCCCCAGGATCAGGTCGTCCACCAGCCAAGCAAGTTTGTAGACAACTTAGTTGATTTCCGTTAACATGCCTTCATCAACAGGTATTCCCAATCCCTAGCCTAGAAGATTAGCTTAATTATTGGCCCAATCCCTAGCCTAGAAGATTAGCTTAATTACTGGCCCAATCCCTAGCCTAGAAGATTATCTTAATTTCTGGCCCAATCCCTAGCCTAGAAGATTAGCTTAATTTCTGGCCCAATCCCTAGCCTAGAAGATTAGCTTAATTTCTGGCCCAATCCCTAGCCTAGAAGATTAGCTTAATTTCTGGCCAAACCCCCAGCCTAGAAGATTAGCTAAATTTATGGCCCAATCCCTAGTCTAGAAGATTAGATTAATTTCTGGCCCAATCCCTAGCCTAGAAATTATTAATATTTAATTCAACAGGTATTCAAAATGCATAAACTAAATATTTTTTGTTTTTTTTCCACAGCCAGCACACAGCAGCGAATTCAGATTCTAACAGCTGCTGTTCATAGGCTGGTGGGCGACATTGAGGAGCTTGCAGCTTCAATGGGGACCACTGAGGAATAGAATCCTGGGAGACTGCCACTTTTATGTAAATAGTTTTAAATATATATATATTTTTGAAATAATTTTTTTTAGAAATAAAAAATATATATACAAAACAAAATTTTAATAATTTTTTTACAAACGTACAAAGGTTTTGGATGTCTTTCATTTCTATAAAATTAATATAAATGTCATGATCGCACACATCCACTTATGCACATAAATCCTAAAAAAGCAAGAAGGAAATGAAAAATATCTAAAGAATCAATTAAATTAAGGTAAGCATGAAAATATGGGGATAGAGAACACGAAACGAAAAAGACGGGGCCAAGATCAACAGATCATCCAGGTAAGGGATTATGTGAACCCCCTGATCCCTCAGGATGGCCATGGGCCAGCCAACACCTTGGTGAATACCCATGGGGCTGAAGACAGACCGAAGGGAAGAGCCACAAATTGAAAATGTTGGCCACCTAGGGCAAATCTTAGAAACGTCTGATGTCCTGAAAAAATAGGGATGTGAAGATATGCATGCCCTATGTCTACCGTGGTCATGAAATCCCCGGGCTGAAGCGACCTCACTGACGACATTAACCCTTTAAGTGCCAGCCTACCTAGATTTTTGTCACACTAGCGAGACTACTTTTCAAGTTTTTGCGCTACACATGTTCAACCTTGATTTTTGAAGGGATTTCCAGGGATTTTCCAGGAAAATTATATATTGTATGGGCTTCAACATGAAATGTCTTGTTTGGCCATTTTTTAGTGTATTCTCAATACTTTTGGGTGAAATATGTGCAAACAAATAAAAAAATCTATTTTTTACAATTTGTAGTGTTTTTTTTGTAATAAAAAAATGTAAGTTTGTGAATAAAATATTATTGCATGTGAAAGCCCTATTACTCCCGGTTACAACGTATTGGTATACACCCTTTGCTGCCCAGGAAACTCCCCCAAACTGAAACAGCAGTTTAGGAGATTTCAGATAGGATACAACTATGCAATATGATTGCATAGTTGTAAGGGGTTAACTTAAAAAAAAAAAAAATGATGGGGGGGGGGGGGGGAACCTCATTTTTTTAAAAAACCCTTAAAATCCCCCCCCCCCAAAAAATGATGTAGGGTCCCCCTTACCCAGCATTACCGACCCGGACCAGCTATGGGGGCTTGTAGAACAGGGTGCAGGTGCCAGCGTTGGTGGCCCCTGACCCTGCAGGCTACTAGCCCACATAGCCACTAAATGGCCCGGGCCCTTCTGCCCCCCCCTGGCCGTTGGGGAGGCAGGTAATGGGGGGGCTGGGGGTTATGGCAAGTCACCTGCTAGCTGGTGATTGCCAGCCCCAGAGCCTTGTGAACTGGTATAAGGGGTCTCATGGACACCTATAAGGGGACCCTCATGGACCCCTTACCAGTTCACAAAAAGTAAAAAAAGACACAGACACAAAATTCTTTATTCTTTTTTTTACTTATACTTACCTCCCATCCAGTGTCCCGCGCCGCTGCAGATGACACTTGTCGGAAGTGATCGGAGCAGGGAGGGTGGGAGGCAGGGAGATCAGAGCCACCCTGCTCCCACCCTCCCTGCTCCGATCGCTACTGACAAGTGACAGATCGGAGCCCGGGTGCCGGTATAGAGGAGCGGGATGATGTAATCCCGCTCCTCCCACAAGTGGGCGGGGCTAGGGGCGGGGCCAGCACCGGACAGAGAGGATGGTGAGGGTCCGTTGCTGGGTCCTCACCCGAAGAGTGGCAAGTCCAGGGGGGGATCGGAGTCCCCCCTGGTGAAGGTTGAGGGTTGATAACACGGTCTGAGTGTTTCTCTCTCCTGAAAAGACGGGGCCAAGATCAACAGATCATCCAGGTAAGGGATTATGTGAACCCCCTGATCCCTCAGGATGGCCATGGGGCCAGCCAACACCTTGGTGAATACTCATGGGGCTGAAGATAGACCGAAGGGAAGAGCCACAAATTGAAAATGTTGTCCGCCTAGGGCAAATCTTAGAAACTTCTTGTCCTGAAAAAATAGGGATGTCAAGATATGCATGCCTTATGTCTACCATGGTCATGAAATCCCCGGGCTAAAGCGACCTCACTGACGACCTTAATGATTCCATGCGAAAATGTCTCAACCGGGTGAATTTGTTGAGACCCTTTAGGTCTAGAATCAGCCGCACCGATCCATCCTTCTTGGGGATGGTGAACAGATTGGAGTAAAACCCCTGGTCTCTTTCAGGGGTACTGGACAAATTACCCGTTTGAAGTAAATGCAGAACTGAGGTTTTGGGATGCCCTTGACCAAAGAAACCTGACTGCAAACTCGATCCTGTAGCCTGAAGACAACATCTCCCTGTATCCAAAGATCAGACACGTGGTGCTTCCAGAATGAAGCAAACTGCAGGAGCGCCCCTTTATGCCTGGGTGGACTTAACTGGAGGCTTTGACTTAGCTCCCCAAAGGGAATCAGCCAGAACCTTGTTGAAGAGCCTGGGAGCTGATGCCAAGCCAAAGGGAGACTCTTATCCTTCTCTTGCTGCCACGAACAGCCAGAATAATGCCATTGCGATTATAGTGTCCACTCAAAAGGTACCAACCCTTTAAGTGCATAAAAAGAACACCAGCTAACATGTCCCATATATCGATAGCTCTTTGAAGCTCGCCGAGTGTAAAGGCTCCTTATAAAAATGGTGGAAGCACCAAAAAAGGCAAATAGGGTAATCCCAAATCATGTTCCCTTATAAGGGTTAAAATACAAGAAACAGAATTCCCAAACCAGATTGTCATCTTGACTGCATAACAAAAAGAGAATGAACTACCAGCATTAATATATAAGATAAGAACACACTAAATCAGGGGGTTTTAACCGGTGGCAAATGTAACACTGGTGGTACCTAAGGTCTTGGAGTGAAGCTCTACCTGTACCTCCCCCGAACTGCTTCTTATATAACCCGCCTATTACTGAATAAGCACATATGTAGGACGAACTGACGAGTCCCCATCTGCTCAGGACAGAAAAAAAAGTTAAAGTAGACCAAGTCACATATAACTGAGAGAAAAAAAAAGTGCTAATAATGCAATAGTATAGGATGAGGTAAGTGAATTTCAGGAAGTTTTCTCTTTCTCCCCTAAACCAGGCTCTTGTTCTGGTTTTATCTAATATATATTCTAAGTATACAGCATGTCCTGTTCCAGAAGATATTCCTTACTCTTGGGATACACTCCAGTAGGAGGCGCTGGACTGCAGAGACAGAAAAATACAATTATGTGAAATACTCACCTGTAGAATTGGTATTATAAGTATACAGTACGTCCTGCTCCAGATAGATTACTTACACTTGGGTCACCCTCCGCCAGATGGCGCTGCACTGCAGAGACATGCAAAACAGGTTCCTCCCGGCCCCTCAAACACCCGGGGATCTCCCACAAATCCCCAGCATTGAAGAGCAGTGAACAAGAAACCAGGAGAATTTAACCACCCAAAAACTGGTAACCATAACAATGATGACAATCACCATACAGGGGATCCAGAATAATGCAACCGGGTGGGGTGGAGCAGGACGTACTGTATACTTATACCACCAATTCTACAGGTGAGTATTTCACAGAATTGTATTATTCTTAGTATACAGTACGTCCTGCTCCAGATAGATTACTTACACTTGGGACATCCATTAGCAGTGTCCATAAAGCAGGGTGGGATCCCCAATAAAAAAGGTAACAGCAGACAGTTTAAACCACTGCTGCCTGCAAAACCTTGCGACCAAAAACAGCAACAGCTGAGGCCTGAACATCAACCTTGTAAAACTTTGAAAAGGTATGCATAGAAGACAAGTAGCTGCCTTGCAAACTTGTTCAACAGAAAGCCTGGTGCTGGAAGGCCCAAGTGGCACCAATAGCACGAGCAGAATGAGCAATAAGGCGGAAGGGAGGATTATTCCCCTTAGCAGAATAGGCCTGAACCATGGCCCGACGGATCCATTTGCTGATATTAGACTTGGCAGGTGCCAAACCCTTCCTAGGACCAGAAGGGTCCTAAAGAAATGTTGGAGGACTCCATCGCCCAAACAGAGACCTAAACCCTGAACCCTCAGATTAAAGATCTGACGCTCTACCGACTGAGCTATCCGGGCTCTTCAGTGTTCCTGAAAGGTGCAGAAGCCACCAGACAGTACTTCAGAAACCTAACCACAACCAAAGAGTGCAAAACTCTCTCCTTAACATAGCTAGGGTTAGGACACAAAGAAGGAAGAACAATATCCTGACTCAAATGAAAGGCAGACACTACCCTTTATGCAGAAAATTAGGTTTGAACAAGACAACACCTTGTCCTAGTGCCTCGCGAAGTAGGGGGGCTGAATGGACAGCGCCGCCAACTCAGACACACGCCTGACAGAAGTGATAGCTACCAGAAACACAACCTTGAGCTTAAGAGAGGCCAAGGCAGCAGCCTGCACAGGTTCAAAGGGAGCACCCTGCAGGGAAGGCAAGACCAATTCCAGATCCCAAAAAACAGGGACCATAGGTTGGCGTGGGGAACGCACCTGAGCAACCCCCTAAAAGCAGTCTTAAACAAGGAATGCTGAACAGAAGACAGACAGGGTAGAAACCTGATCCTTCAAGGTACTGAGTTAGAGACCGACTCCAACCCATGCAGTAAAGCTCCAGAACCCTGGAAACTGAGAACATCCAACAGGGAAGAGACCAAGACTCAACCAGTCAATGTAGGTACGCCATACCTTATAACAGATGGAAGAAGAAGACATCTACCTAGCCTTCACCATGGACTCTACCATCGAGGTAGACAAATCGTTCTCCATCAAGATGGAGGATTCAGCAGTCAGGCCGTCAAGTCAGTTTGTAATTGAGATGGCGTAAGGGTTCCTAAGTGAGCAGATCTGGCGCTCCAGGCAGAAAGCACCGATCTACTGCCATCTGCACCACGTCTGCTAACCACACTCTTCTTGGCCAGCAGAGGCCACCAGAACCACTGGCACCCCTTCCAGAGCAACTAGCGTAGAACCCTGCCTAGCAGGGGGAATGTAGAAAAGACACACACCCCCGGAATGTACAGCACTGAAATGCAGGGACCATTGGCCTCCACCCAGATCAGAATCAGAGACACCTCCTGGAGGACCCTCTTGCTCCGGGTCCCTCCCTGATGATTGATGTAGTCAACTGCCATCAAAGTGACCGTGCGCCCCTGAACAGGCAGGCCCTGAATAGAGTAGTCAAACGAACCAGAACTAACCTGATCGCTTACAGCTTCAATACACTGATAGGTGAATGGGCCTCCTAAGGGTCCCACCTCCCCTGGAACCGCAGGGACCTCCAGAAGAACCCCCCCAACCTGATAGACTGGCATCCGTGGTGACCGTCTCCCAGGAAGGAGTAAAAAAGGTTCCACCCCCCCAATAGGTTCCTTGAGTCCATCCACTACAAGAGGGACCTCCTCACCGAGGGGGGGGAAGACACCCAGACCCTGTCCAGGGATGCTGGGTCCTTGTCCCATACATACAATAGGAGAAGTTGCAGAAGCCCCAAGAGGGACGGAACACAAGGGGCCGCTTCGAAGCACGCCAGCATCAGGCCCACCAGCTGCATCCCCTACCCGGTGAAGGGACGGGGACAGTTAGAAGGAACTGAACCTGTGTAAACAGATTGTCCACCTTCTGCTGAGGAAGTAATATCCTTGCCTGAACTGTGTCCAGATTCATTCCTAGGAATGAAGTTACCAAGGAAGGGAACAGTGAGGACTTGGGGTGGCTGACCACCCATCCAGACGACTCCAGAATGGACACCACCAGCTGAGTATCCAACTTGCCAGATGTAGAGACTGGGAAGTGATGAGGACGTCCATGTAGTGCAGCACGCGGATGCCCCTTGGCCTCATCAGAGACATCACTCCCACCAGCACCTTGGTGAGTACTCTGGGAGCTGAAGAGAGGCCAGATGGCAAGGTCACAAATTGGCAGTGTTGTTCTTCCCACGTGGATCTGAGGAATCTTGGTGTCCTGAAAACACAAGTATGTGAAGGAAAGCATCTTTGATATCCACAAACGGCATGAAGCCCCCGGGTCGCAGGGAGCAGATGGCCGAGCGCAGAGTTCCCATGGAGGAAAGCGCCTGTACAATTTGCTGAAGATCTGTAAATCCAGAATGGACCCATCTGATTTGGGAGCTGTGAAAGGGTTGGTGTAGGGTCCCTTGCCTCTGTCTGTTAAGGGAAATCTGCAAATTCAGCAAACACCATCTTGTAGCCGGAGGACACTATCTCCTAAATCCACCGGTCTGAGGCGTGGTGCCTCCAGACTTAAGCAAGGTGCAGCAGCCGTCCCCTCACCCAGGCGGGCGAGGGCGCCCCATCATGCTTGAGGGGACTTGGGAGAGGATTTGAGCATAGCCCCCCCAGAGGAGCAAGGGTGTTGTCTTCTGCTCCTGGTTCCTGTTTAACACCATGGTGGGGGGTGGAAGGGGGGCCCTGGCCCCGAAGGGCCCGAGACAGCCGTCTACGCTGGGGTAACTTACCTCTCCTACCAAACAGGTCTAGGCGGGCCCCAAACAGACGCAGCCCTTTAAAGGGGAGCCCGTTAAGGGCCTTCGTCGCAGCATTGTCAGCACCCCACTGTCGCAGTCAGAGCAAGCGACGTATAGCCACCACAAGGGCAAAAGTTCTTGCACACATTCTAATGGTGTCATCCAATGCTAATAGGATAAATTTTACAAACACATCACAAATGGAGAGTGCATTAAACACATCCCAAGGGAGATCATCAGGGGCACGATCGAGCAATTTCCTGATGAGGGTTCTAGTGGCCACAGCAGTAATGGCAGAGGCACAGACCGGGCGTAGCGCCGTCCCCGCACATGCAAAGGCGTGGGAGGCCAGCAGGTCAATGCGGGGACCTCCCACAAAATTCCCAGTTCTTCTCTGCAGTCCTGGCTGCGATGACTAGAAGATGGCTCTCTCTACTCGCAGGTGAGCGGGGCTATTAGCCTGCTGCGCTGAGGACTATTCCCACCCGTTTCCTTCTACTGCCTCCCAGCTCAGGCTGCTCTGGTTCGGGTGAAGGTAGGCAGCACCGCTGTCAGGTGCCAAGGAGCGCTGCTCCAACCGCAGTCCCCCACCAAAGGGTAGGCGGTACAGGCTTGTGGTGAGCCTTATGCCCCTCGCCCCCTGTACCCACAGTTGGCTCCCTTTAGGCTGGCCGTTGCTTCCCTCGCTCTCGCTTGTAGTTCTCGGGGGGGGGGGGGGGTGCATATCCTTGCATTTACTGTGTGTGTGTTGTGTCTGATCCCTGTGAATTGGTTGCACTGGTTTCTTCTGCTGCCGCCGCACAATTGTGCTGCGCTCCGCGGTCGAAGGCATCGCCTCAGGCGCTGCTGAGCCATCATTGGCTGGTCTTGTCAGGTGGGCGTGTTCGCGCTCTTCGGGGGGGTGGGCCTTGCGGATGACGCGTTTTGCATCACTGTCTCCGCGGCCCGCCCCTCGAGATATATGCGGGCACCATTTTAATTCTCTGCTGCATGTGCCTGGCATCTTACTATCGCGGTCCGTAAGTGGCCCTGCGGGCAAATTTTTTCATGTACCTATCTGTATTGCATATCGCTTATGGGATCTTTTGCTTATGTCTTGCAGGCGGGTCAAACTTTTTGGTTTCTCCCAGTCCTATCCCCTCTATTTAGTGTTAACTTTTATTGGAGGGCTATTTCATACCATTACTCCCACTTCCCTATTGGCTTGTTGGTCCATGATAATCACCATATGGAGGCTTCTCAGGATAATGTGCTCAGGGTTCCTTCGGGACAAGCCCAGCTGTGTGTGGCATGTGGGGTATCCCTTTAAGTGATGATGTTAGGGTCTGTGTACCCTGCGCCCAGCAGGTACTTGCGTTGCAGTCTGGGTTACCTGCGGCTGGGCCTAGTGCTGCGCCCCCTCTGGCTTCGCCTACCCCCCCCCCACGCTTACACCTGACTCCCAGTGAGGTGCATACCAGTGGGGAGTCTCAACCTGATTTGGCTACCAGGGTAGCCAGCATTGAAAGGCATATTGCTGGGTCTGGTCCGCGTAAGGCTCCTGCTAAGCGGCGGCATCTGTCACCCGGTGTTACTCTCTTTCCTATGGAAGCTGAGGAGTTTTTTTGATGTTACTGGTTATAACCCCCCTGGAAGAAGGGGAATTATTCTCTGATTCAGAATCATCTGAGGATCAGCCTAGGGGTTATGCTGAGTCTGGGTCTGACCCATGGGCTTCAGATGATACCGACAGACTTTTGGCTCAAATATTTGAAGTACTCTCTCTCTCTCCTCCTGCTGTGGCCCCGCGGCAGCAGGGGGAGCCGTTTCATACTGTTAAGCCACGTTTGGAGTTTCCTGAACAAACTCATTTTAATAATTTGATTCTCAAGGAGTGGGAAAGGCCTAGCCGGCTTCCCGGGGTACCAAAGAGTTAAGAGGTATCCCTTCCCTGCTGATATGGTTAAACGTTGGTCAGGTCCTCCAGAGGTGGATGCTCCAGTTCTGGGGCTAACACATCTGTCATGCATTCCCCTGACACTACCACATTGAGAGATGGGGAAGACAGGCGCATGGATCAGCTGGCTAGCCATGCTTTTGCCTGTGTTGGGACCGCCCTCTGTCCGATCTGTGCCTCTGCTATCACGGCTGTTGCTGTTAAAAGAGTGTTCAGGGGTCTCTTAGATGGGGCCCCTGATGATGCTGGTAGTGAAGAGTATAGAGCTCTTTTGCGTTGTGAGGAATTTGTTGCATATGTTCTCTGGATGATACCATTAGAATGTGTGGCCTTCTGCCTTGTTGGTGGCTATATGCCGTTCAGTCTGGCTGCGCCAGTGGCCAGCCGACAATGCTGCCAAAAAGGCCCTCACTGGTTTTCCCTTCAAGGGGCTGCGCCTCTTTGGGGAACGTTTGGACTTATATGCTAAGGCTGGCAAATTGCCTCAGCGTAGAAGGCAGCCCCGGTCCTTTCGGGGTTCAGGTGTCTTTTCTCCTTCCTTCAGGGGCTCCAGAATTGGACGGGGAGCTTCCTTTGCTGGAGCCCATGGAGATTTTTGGGGCAGGGGCAGAGGACATGGCCGCCCTGGCCCCACCTGGGGTCTCAAGACTAATTCCTCCCCCAAGCCTCCTCAGGCATAAAGGGGTGCCCTCACCCATCAGGGTGGGGGGGGACGGCTTCAGCTCTTGGCTCACGTCTGGAGGCGTCATGTCTCAGACCGGTGGATTCAGGAGGTAGTTTCCTCTGGTTACAAGATAGAGTTTGCAGCCTGGCCGCCCCCAAGATTCATCAAATCTCATGTAGCTCCAAACCCCTTGTCAGCTCAGTGTCTCTCCCTGGCTGTCCAAGGCCTTCTAGACCTAGGTGTCATCTGCCGGGTGGCTTGAGGGAAAGGGGCAAAGGCTATTATTCCAATCTTTTCATTGTGCCCAAAAAGGATGGGTCCATAAGACCTAGCCTGGATTTAAAGCTTCTCAACAAGTTTGTCAGATTCAGACACTTTTGCATGGAGACTCTGTGCTCAGCTGTGACTTTCCTACGCCCAGGGGACTTCATGACCTCTGTAGACATCAAGGATTACCTTCACGTCCCTTTCCAGGTCATCAGAGGTTCCTCAGCTTTGCTCTGGAGGACCAGCACTACCAATTTGTGGCCTTGCCCTTCGGCCTTACCTTGGCCCCCAGGGTGTTTACCAAGGTGCTGGCAGGAGTGATGGCCCTGCTGAAATCTCAGGGCATTCGCATTCTCCCCTACTTGGACGACATGCTTATAGCTTCTCGATCCTTCCATCAGGCAGAGCTGGACACTCAAAGGGTGGTGTCCACACTGGAATCATTCGGCTGGGTGATCAATCACCCCAAATCTTCCCTGTCTCCTTCCAAGGTGAAACCTTTCCTGGGCATGATTCTGGATTCGGCTCAGGTCAAGATCTTTCTTCCTCAGCAGAAGGTGGGAGGTCCTTCAAGAGAAAGTTCATTTCCTGCAGTCTTGTCCCCATCCATCTATCCGGCAGGGGATGCAGCTGGTGGGCCTGATGGTGCCCTGCTTCGAGGCGGTTCCATATGCTCAGTTCCACATGAGGCCTCTTTAGCTTCACCTCCTGGCAGTATGGGATCGGGACCTGGGTCCCTGGATCAGGTGTTGTCTTGTCCCCTCAGGTCAGGCGGTCTCTAGTGTGGTGGTTGGTGTCAGGGAACCTGCTGGGGGGCAGGTCCTTTCTGGCCCCCTGCTGGGAGAAAGTCACCACGGATGCCAGTCTGACAGGTGGGGGGGGGTTCTGGAAGTCCCTGACATTCCAGGGTCAGTGGGGCCCTCAGGAGGCCCATGCCTCCAGCATTCTGGAATTGAGGGCAATCAGGTTGGTTCTCGCCCACTTAACCCCTCACCTGAGGGGTCGGGCTATTCAGGTCCGCTCGGACAACCAAACGGCGGTTGCCTATATCAATCAGGGAGGGACCCGGAGCAAGAGGGCCCTCAAGGAAGTGTCCCTGAATACTGTCCTGGGCGGAGGAAAATGTTCCCTGCATTTCGACTGTGTACATCCCGGGGGTGGAGAATCTGGAGGCAGTCTCTGAGCAGGGGGACCTCTCGTCTTGGAGAGTGGTCCCTCAGCAGCAGGGTGTTTCGCTCCCTGTGCCACCGTTTGGGCCAGCCGGACGTGGATCTATTTGTGCCCCGTCACAATCACAAGCTTCCAGTCTTTGTCTCTGTCCCAGGATCCTCTGGCCTTGGCCACGGATGCCTTGGCAATGCCCTGGACGAGGTTCCAGCTCCTGTATGTGTTTCCCCTGTTTCCGCTGCTGGGCAGGGTGCTGCGCAAGATAGTTCAGGAAGGGGTGGCAACCATCCTGGTGGCCCCCTGTTGGCCAAGAAGAGTGTGGTTCGCAGACATCGTGCAGTTGGCAGTAGATCAGTACGCGCTGCCACTGGTTCCAGATCTGCTCACTCAGGGGCACCTACGCCACCTCAATTTACAAAGCTGACTTTGACGGCCTGGCTGTTGAAACCTCCATCTTGATGGAAAAGGGGCTGCCTGCCTCAGTGGTGAATACTATGATCAGGGCTAGGAAGAGGTCCTCTTCTTCCATCTATTACAGGGTTGGCGTACTTACATAGACTGGTGCGAGTCCCACTCGCTTCCCTGTCGTGTGTTTTCTATTCCTAGGATTCTGGAGTTTCTCCAACATGGTTTGGATCTGGGTCTTCAGCTCAGTACTCTGAAAGGCCATGTGTCTGTTTTGGCTATTTTCTTGAAAAGGTCGTTTGCTCAGCATCCCCTGGTCAAGACCATTTTCCAGGGGGTTACTCACATGCGTCCCCCACATAAGCCTATGTTACCAGTCTGGGACTTGAACTTGGTCTTGGTCTTGTCTGCCCTGCAGGGTCCTCCCTTTGAGCCCTCACAAGGTGCCCCTTTGTCCGTTCTTACGCTTAAGGTGGTCTTTTTGGTGGCTATTACTTCTGTTAGGCGTGTTTGAGTTGGCGGCGCTTTCCATCAAGCCTCCTTATTTTGAGAGACACCAGGACAAAATGGTGTTTCGTTTTAAGCCAGATTTCCTACCTAAGGTTGTTTCTGCCTTTCATCTCAATCAGGACATTGTTTTGCCTTCTCTGTGTCCTAATCATAGTAACCCTAAGGAAAGGGTTTTGCATTCTTTGGAAGTAGTCAGAACCCTGAAGTTCTATTTGGTGGCTAGTGAATCCTTCAGGAAGACTGATGCTCTTTTTGTGCTTCCGTCTGGAACTAAGAAAGGCCTGGCTCCGGCCAAGTCCACTATCAGTAAGTGGATACGTCAGGCTGTGATTCAGGCCTACTCTGCTAAGGGGAAGGAACCTCCCTTCCGCCTTACTGCTCATTCTACTCGTGCTATTGGTGCCTCTTGGGCTTTTCAGCACCCAGCTTCTGTTGAACAAGTTTGCAAGGCCGCTACTTGGTCTTCTGTTCATACTTTTTCAAAGTTTTACAAGGTTGATATTAGGGCCTCAGCTGATGCTGCTTTTGGCCGCAAGGTTCTGTCTGCTGTTAATTTTGGGGATCCCACCCTACCTTAGGGACACTGCTATTGGATGTCCCAAGTGTAAGGAATATATTCTGGAACAGGACGTGCTGTATACTTAGAATAATACAATTCTGTGATTACTCACCTGTAGAATTGGTATTATACGTATACAACACGTCCTGTTCCACCCCACCCTTGTTATTATTTTTAGTTACCTCTTTATGGTGAGTGTTCTTATGTTCAAATTTTCATATAAGGGTTATAGTTCTCCTGGTCTCTTGCTATTTCAATACTGGGTATCTTGTGGGAGGTCCCGGGTATTTATGGGGCCGGGAGGAGCCACTTTTCTGTCTCTGCAGTCCAGCGCCATCTACTGGAGTGTATCCCAAGTGTAAGGAATATCTTCTGGAACAGGACGTGCTGTATACATATAATACCAATTCTACAGGTGAGTAATCACAGAATTATATTATATTATATTATATATATATATATATATATATATATATATATATATATATATATATACCACATGAGCGCAACCAGCAATACACTATTCATAATGTATTAAAGCCAGAAGTGTTACAAAAAAGAGAAATACATATCTATCTATCTATACACACACACAAACATACAAACAGCTATAAGCTCCATGAATTCTACAGAGAGTTGATACACACAAGGGTAAGGCTCTCTTAACTTTTGTCTCCTGTGCTCACAACACTTGGTTTAACCCTTTAAGCCCACCAAGAGTTTTTGTCACCCTCTGTTGCCAGACCATGTTTCACTATTTTGCGCTACACATGTTCAACTGTAATTTTTGAAGGGATTTCCCAGGAAAAGGATTATTGATATATTATCGAGTCTGGGCTTCAACATAACATGTCTTGTTCTGCCTTTTTTGGTGTATTATCAATACTTTTGGGTGAAATATGTGCAAAAAAAAATAAAAAAATCTATTTTTTACAATTTGTAGTGTATATGTTAATAGAATCTTATTGTGTGTGAAATCCCAATTTCTCCCGGTACCACATATGTATTGGTAGACAGCCTTTCCTTCCCAGGAGACTCCCCCAAACCGAAACAGCTAGCTGCAGGTGACTTGCCAGCCCCAAACCTTGTCAACTGGTATAGGGGTCTCATGGACCCCTATAAAGTTAACAGTGAAAAATTTTTTTTTTTGTATAAATGACTTTTTTTTTTACTTTACTCCCCTCCGATTGTCAGCTCCTGTGTCCCTCGCCGATCTGATGACAGATGCCGGTGATCGGCAGCCAGAGCAGTAGGGGGATCAGAGCAGAGCATCTCCCGCCCCTCTCCTCTGCCCACCGCTCTATGGGCATCTGACACCCGAGACGCTGGGAGCCAGGACGATGCCTCCCGGGTGACGTCATCAACCCTGCCCCCAAAAAGTCATTAAGATGGCAGCGCCCGGATGGAATGAGGGGGGGGGGGGGGGGGGAGTCAAACACGTAGTTTCTACGTGCTTGGCACTTAAAAGGAGTGGAAGCGAGTACTACGTACTTGGCACTGAAAGGGTTAAGCAGATCAACAGTCAAAAATGACCTAAAGCAGACCAACACAAACCGTGTAAACGCATGCATCCCTCCCCAGGGAAATTTAGATTGCTGCATATAAAAATGTGTTTACTTTTTAACTCCTGCTGAATGAATTTTAGAAATAAAATGGTGGATCATGCATTTGCAGGCCACCTGCGAACAGGAAGTGCTGTTGGGCTTCCTGATGCTGTGCATTGTAAGTGATGTCAGTAGAATTCGGGCAGCAGGATGGCTGAGATGCTGGTAGAGGAAGCTTCAAAATGGTAGCTACCTTTCTTTTCTAACTGTGCCAGACTGTTGGTCTGGTTCAATGCTAGTGACAGAGAGCGATGCATCTAGGCCAGTCTGGTATGCTCTTCACCCCTCGAAAATGCACCATATACATCATAGGCATTTAAAGCCACAGACATGGACCTCTCAAGGCCACACACAAACAGTGTCCTTTAATATCCTGGTCTCCCAGTACTGGCAATATCAACAAAGCAGTCTCATTCCCCCTCGCACACCTCATTTGGATAGTCATGACAGATCCAGACATGGGTGCAGCCATGCAGCCAGCCTAGCTCTTTGCCCTAGAGATCAAAATGCACCCCTTTCATTCGGCTCTCCAGAGTCCCTAAGAGACACAGACTGCTGCAATAGGGCGATGCACTTTAGGGATTTCTCATGTCATGCTATTGCATCATCTCCTTGGAAATGCTTTCAAAATTAGAATGATTACCAAAAAACCTCTTAAGCAACATCTGACACAGAAGTGGATGATTCTCCTCCAGAGAGCTTTCCATTCCTTATTGATCAGGGAAGTTTTTCAGATAGGTTGACTGAGGAAACAGCCTCAGCTGCTCCAAGTCTGAACCCAACTGCTTGGGATAGCCTCCTCAGATACTTGATCCTGTCTTAGGTAAGATATCCTCACTGTCCCACCAGCAAAGCCAACCAATGACTTTTGGAGACTAAGGTAGCAAATAAATCTGGGAGGACCCCTGAACCACATCCTGCCCTTGGCAGACCACAGTTTTACTCTTTGCTACAGTATGCTGGCAGCATTTCGCCAGTGACCTCCGAAGCCTAGGTCCCCAGCTCATAAGGACAGATAACTTGGCTCCTCTATAGGACCAAGGTAATCATATGACAACAGAGTTCTCCTTTGAGCCACTAGGCTCCAGGCAATAAATAAACAAGACAAACATATATAAATGTACATACCCATTATGGTAGGAGATGTAGTAAAGCCCCCTCCCCTGAGCTGCTGTATTATTGCAGGATTGTTAATATGCTTTAAAGCACTGCTGCTCTCATCACAAGCCTAGTTTTGGTCACCCAGTGGTTAGTGTCTGCCAGTGACCAGTTGCGTTCTCCTGGCAGACCATTACACAGTGGCGTGCAAGGCCATTTTACAGACATGATAGGCCACCAACGGATATGTGGCCCAGGTCTTAGTGATTGTGTATTGGGTGCACAAAGCTGGTCTTTGGGGGGGGTGTATTGTGTATTCACAGGTAAATTTATTTTCTCGTCATCTTCCATCCCAGGGTACCACCATTGGTAATGCCTGGATTAAAGCAGTCCTTCACTCTGAATAAGAGCCTACCTTATATGTTTCCCACACCCTGTACATACAGATTGCTCAAATTAAAAATCATCCTACCTGCATCTACTGCATGTTATAAGCCTTTAAACATCCAAGATGGCAGCTCATGGAACATCAGGCAGCCTGCAAACAAGAAGTGCCTTATGACTGTGCTGCTCTGCATTCTGGGATTGCTGACCTTTTCCTGACCCCAGCTCTGCTCTGTCTGAGCAAAGCACAGCTATAACCCTCCCCCTGTACTTTATCCCACTCTCCTCTCCTCAGTGTAATGCTTCTGAGTCAAGATGGCGGCGCCAGTATCCTGAAGTCCTGAACATAGTTGGTGACTAAAAACGTAAAGTATATTCATTTTAGATGCTGGGGAATTGTTTTATAAGGCTTTTCAATAAATCCTGGTGAAGGTCCGGTTTAACCTCAGCCACAGACAGGGAATGCAAAATACAAAATTAATACTCCTCCCCTCCTATATAAGGCAGGTTGCGTCAGAGCCACCTCAGTCACAGACCAACCATGAGAACAATATCGAGCAACCAACGCAGTTGCACCTTAAGAGCAGGACGGGTGTGGTGGCCCGGAATGGAAGATAACGAAAAAAGAAGTTTACCGGTGAGTACACAAATTTCCTTTTTCTTGACCTTTCCGTTCCGGGACACCACCACCAGCAACGTGTGGGCCGTCCCAAAGCAGTACCCCAGTAACTGGTTGGGACAGTTCAACAACTGTCAGTCTTCCTACAGCGGCAGCAAACCTAAGGACACCTGAACCGGAACAGTAGACACGGTAGACACAGGGTCTAAACCCCTGAGGTGGGGTCACCTCCTTACACACCTGGTGTAGGAAGGCCCAGGATCAAAACCACTGACAGCGTGCGCCGCCTTGCAGGCGTAGGTCGGCACTGCAGTCTGTCTATCCACCTACTTACAGTAGATCTGGCATTCACCCATCTGTGGCCCAGACAGAACCGCGAACAAGACATCTGCCTTGTGCAGAAGCTTGAGTAATGGTAAAGGAAATCAAGGCCTGAAGCACATCCAAGACCGCAGGAAGACACCAGACACCAGGAAGGCAGTACAATCTCTTGATTCAGATGAATCTTGGGCAGAGAATCCCGACAGACAAACTACCTTGCAATTCTGGAGCACCGGAAAAGGAGATTTGATGAGAGAGCCACCAGCTCCAAGACCAGCCACCGGACGTAATTGCCACCTGTGCTCTGCCAGCAATGCAAAAATATGGACAAGGCCAAGACCCGACCCATAAAGGGTAATTCCACTTTCAATGGCATCTTTAAAATTTCCCAATCTAGCATGCCAATATATGTTCAAGGTGTTGAATTTATCTATTTTTTTTTTAATGTTCTTGCAACTCCCTAAAATAAAACAAAACAATTCTCCATAGCAACAATGTGTTTATCCTAGAAACATACATCAAAGTGGCGTTCAGATGTACCTTTCAGCAGCTTCCTCATTCTGGCTTGCTTGTCATACATGACAATTTTAACCCCATCTGCATTATTTCAGATAGGGCGAATCTGTCTCGTGTCCAATAAGCTAAAGGGTTACTAGAAGCATTCTCAGGTGAAGAGGGTTATTGCTGCTGCTTTGTTTAGCCAATGCTGCTAACAAAACACACCTGTTACAGTTGAAGAATTCTGGGATTCGTAGTGAGATAAGGATACTAGAAGCTTTACTGGAGGGGCACAAAAGCCACTCGTACTTTACCAAGACCAATCCATTGGAATACAAGAAACTTGGACAGAGATGCTGCCAAGTTAAACAGAAGTATGGGGGTACAATCCTAAAAATGTTTGTTTAATTTACCTCCCAGAAGGGGAAAACAATAAGGCAGAACACCAAAAACCTCCCACAAAAAAAGGGGGAGTTTCCTTTAAGGGTGCCGAGCTGCCAGCCAGGACGCAGTCCTCGTCGATTATACACCGGCATTCTGCGCGCCGAGCACAGACAACAGAAATCTAGATAATCACGGAGGACAAACCTCTTTCCACCACAAGGCTGGTCTCAGTAGCCAGGCCACTAAGCCAGAGAAAGAGGTGCCGCAGTGGACCCAGGTGCAGAAAGCTTGGACGGTCAGGAAGACGCCACAGATGCACTTAATCCACAACCCAATTGTCAGGGCCACTGGGGAGCGATTCAGATGATAGAACTCCTGCGCTGTTACCCAGCTCAACAGGAGACCAAGCCGTGGCAGTAGCGAAAACAAAACAGAGCAGGATATAGCATGACCAGGGGATGGCCATTGCATAAACTGCCATGGCCAGGGGGTTCCTCACCCTGAACACGAACCCCACCTTCACCCCACCGGTCGTAGATAGCACAAAACACCTCCCGGTGAAGAGACCAACCTCCTTGGTCCACCATCTGCCTGCTAAAAAAATTCTGCCACGTAATGATAAATAGTGCTCTGCCACTACAGGTGCCTCCCAGATGAACTGATGTAGACCAACCTGGAAGTTGGCCAAGCGAACTCCAATGGTGTGCGGTCCCAGTGCCGGAGAGCCAACATGCTCACCCCAACTGCAACACATTGATTGGGAGAAGACACTCCCTATGGTTCTACTGACACTGAACCATATGGATGCACAGCACTGTACCCCAGCCCAATAGACTGGCACCTACAGGCAACTACAACACAGTGGCACGGCAAAAGGCTGCCAATGCCTTTACCCTGACCATCCAAGTGAAGCGGTTGTCAAATGCCCATAATGGCCTGTCCCATTGGAACAACAGCAGCATCTGCAGCAGTCTAGTGTCGCACTGGGCACACAGCACCGCATCAACAGCAGAGACCATCAAACCCGCATGTCCTGTTGAAAACTGGGGTGGCTGACCAGCTGCAGAGTGGGCTTTCCCACTCCATCCTGGAGGGCAGCGCACCTTGGCACCGGAAAAAGGGGGGAGACCACCTGGGACTTGGGGTAGTAGACCACCACTCAACTACCTACAGAGCGAACAGCACAGTTCTGACATCCCACTGTACCACCGGCAGGGAAGGGGCCCAGACAAGCAAGTTGTCGAGAAACAGAAGTATGCATCCTCCCTTAACTGCGCCGCAGCACCATGTCAACTCCAGGACTTCTCTGTACCCCACGAGGCCGTGGATTGACCGGCAGGGACTGCTTGGATGCCAGGAACATGTACAGAGGCCAGAACTCGTCTGTAGCCAGAAGAAACAAGCTCACGAACCAGGCAGCGGACACTAGTGCGAAGTGCAGAAGACCCCCCCAACCAACATGTTTAGGGTGTCCCCCTGCTGTCTGGGAGGGCAGTGCGAGAGGCTTCGGCCTGCTGACCCAAAGAAAAGACGCTTAGTCGTCCTTGTGGCTGCTGGAGGCTGAAGTGCCCCTCTCGATGCCTGGAACCAGCCGAGCCCAAAAAACCTCTAGAAGGGACGAAAATGAGTGAACCTCCAACCCAAGGTCTTCCTCAGCCAGACCTTGGCCACCATTAAGTGGCGCAGGTGAGTCGAATGGCTAGACCCAGCAGGTCCAGCTTTCTATCGACAGGGTTTCCCAAGTTATGCTAACTGACGTGGGGAGAAGAGTGTGACAGGCCAGACCAGTCATCTGCGTCCTGGGGAGATGACCACTACTAGACCACCTCCACAGAGACGGGGTACCTAAATAAATGCCGCTGAAGGACAAAACTCCCCTTCCAAACGGCTGGAGCCTGATCAGGACCGCCAACCAGGTTCCCATCCGCCAGGCTGGAACCAAAATGATTCTGCCTTTAATACTTGCGCTTAGCGAGAGTCTAGCTGTGCCAGGCACATGGGACCAACGACACCACCCTCTGTTAAGTGCGAGACCTCGATGTTTTTGATGCCTTGGCACGAAGTCCCAACAACCAACAGCTGCCAGACAAGAAAGGGGACAAGCTGAGGGATTAAACAAAAAGCAAAAGATCAAAATAAGCTCCCCGAAGGAAGCCCTACCTGACCCAGGGACCAGAAAAACGAGTACAGGGTTCCGACAAAACAGGACTTACGCAGCAAGGCATCATGCGAACACGGCCAGGCTGCCCCCTCCCTCGGGTAACAATGCAATGCCACAGTATCTGCGAGCGATGGCACTGCCCGCCACTGGAAGCGCTCATCTGGATCAGAGCGCGCTCCCCTCACAACTGTCCTCTCAAACACTATTGGTTTAAACAGACTCCAAGCATCTCCTGGATCCGCAGGAGAGAGCAGGCGATGAGAGGCTTGGAGATAGATTTAGAGGCCCCGATCCCAAGAGAGCATTATAAAGGTTAAAACAAGGTGAAGGAATAAAATAAACCTGCATTGCATATCTTCACAGTCCCTCAGACTGCAAGCAAATTACTAAGGGGGATCAGACACAGCCTGCCTTATATAGGAGAGGAGGGGTTTTAGTTTTGTATCTTGCAGTCCCCGTCTGCAGCTGAGGTTAACCCACGAGTTGCTGATGGTGGTACCCCAGGATGTGTGTCACAAAGATAAAAATCACTTGGGGGCGTGATCGCCTGTTGCTGGAGGTGATGGGCTTGCCCCGAGTGCCCGTAAAAGCCACCGCAGAGGGAGAGGAGAGTGTCTCCCCGACAGCAGCTGATGGGGCCAGGGGGGGGAGCCGGTGCAGCGCCGCCAGCTGCGGATGACTCACCGTGGTTTCGCGGCAGCTCCTCGGGCCTGATGCGGACAATTGCAAACAGCCCGACAAGAGGGACTGTTCCCACCACAGTGGGGAAAGAGGGGGACCACCAGGCCATTAAAGTCCCTGTTCACAGGGGGGGGGGGAATGATGGGAGGTCCCCAGATCGCATGGGATGCCCCCTGGGGGTAGGGGGAAAAGTCTGCACTGGGGTCAAATGAGGAAGCAGATACGGGACTCTAGGTAGCTGCCCCCCGAACCAATGCTGCTGGATTCGGGAGAGGGGACACCAACGCCGCTGAGGAGCCCCACTGCAGCATTCATTAAGGAACCCCAGAGCCCTGTTGGAGAGTGGTTTTCCCCGGGGGAGCATTCACATGCTGACCAGTCCCCAATCTGGTGCTCACGAAGCAAATCGGCAGATAACACCTGTTCGGGGGACCTGAACCCTAAATGGAGCGGGTTAGGTCGTCTCTCACCTTGGGCCCGTGAACCCCTTCCTGGCGGTCAGATGAGTGGGGCTGCTGACCCCTCCCCGCAGGTAAGCCGTCCAGCCCCATGTGGAGTGTACCCTCCTGTGCAGCCATTGCCCGCGCCCGACCGGGTGTCACCTTCGGAGGAAGTGAGCGCCCTGTCCACCTCCGCATACCACCAGGAGGACCTTGCCCCTCATCACCTCCAGTTTTGCATGATGCGATGTTAGCGAATATCAAGGTTGAACTCAAACCTCTCCCCACTAAAGCTGACCTGGAATCCTTTATCCCGAGAGTGGAAAGCTCGTTTAAGGAGGACATTTCAGATCCGCAAAGCTCAACGATATGCCTAGATTCCCAAGTTTCAGGTCTAGAACAAACGCAACTCTCTACCATACAAAGAATTAAGGCCCTGGAAAAAGGCTTGTCGCTCCAGCAAACCATATCCCAAGCTGCTCTCCTACACCTGGACGACCTTGAAAATAGAAGTAGGCTCAACAACATCAGAGTGAGAGGCCTGCCAGAGGCAACGGGGCAAGATCAATTAGTGCAAACCTTTACAGGCATCTTTAACGAGATACTCAATCGCCCTCCCAACACAGAAATTGTAATAGACCGCCTTCACAGATGCACTACTATTCTGTGAGGAGGGCCTGGGAGAGAGAACGGATTTGCTTCGATGGGGCAATGCTACAGATTTTCCCGGACATTTCTAGAAGATCATTACAGATGAGGCGCCTCCTGAAACCTTTGCTTGCGAGAATCCAGGAAAAAAAAAAAACAGCGGGCATACGCATTAAGGTCACCTGCCGACCTACCGGAGCTATTTGCTATTCATTGGCCTTTAAGAGTTACCTTTCCGGTGGCTCCTCTGTGCGCTGCTTGGGGGCCCCTCGCTGGTCCCTTGGGGACAGGTGTAGGGCGTCCTGGGATGAGAGGGGTTCCGGCATAGTTCAATGTTTGGGTGGGTGGCACCATGGGCTGCTGACTCCCGGAATGGTCAGTATGACCATATGGGGGCTTGTTGTTTATCAGCAGGGTCGGCGGGGGGACCTCTCTTGCCCTCCGGGTCTGCTTCATTTCCACAGTAGGCCTGAGCCCCCTTTGCCCCCTAGAGAGGGTGGGGTGGGGTTCATGTTTGGGAAACATAAGTATATTTCCCACTTAGGTTGTTGCCCAATTTGTTTACGTCTACATTAGAGTAGAGTACTTTTCGTGTTAGTCTTTAGTGTTTAACCCTCGTTTTCTGTCCTGTCTCCCCCGCCTCGTGGTTAACCCATTACACCTAACTTTCCCTTCACCCCTTTTTTCCTGGGCTTCCTTCTCCCTCTCGTGTCCCCCTCCGGTCCTCCTTTATCACTCCGATCAGTGCTCCAAAAAAGAGAGGAACAAACAAATCAACCACCTGACACAAGAAATATTTAAAATTGAAACCATGCACAAGTAGTCCTTGGACGGGGCTCTTGGTGTCAAACTGGTAAGTCTGCGGGGGTCCCTCAGAGATATCCGTTTCGCTGAAGCCAAAAACCTAGCAGTCAGGTGCCGGAGGGTACATTAACAAATCCGGCAAGGCACTGGCTAAGGCCCTGAAAGTACAGCGTATCAGGAGCTATATTCCAGGACTCGGGGGTAATAGGCACCATTTGCCGGCCAACATAGCAAAGACCAAAGACCTTCAGAGAGTTTTACGAAAAACTCTACAACTTGCCACAGGTCCACTTCACCACCCACCAGAGATACATAGATGCCTATATTCGTGAGTCGGGTCTCCCGCAACTCAAAAAGGAGGTGGTGGATGACCTCGATGGGGAAATCGAGGAGCTTGTGAGAACCATTAAAACACCAAGCCGGGGAGGGCGCTTAGATTATTATAAATGCATACAAATTGGGGATGCCCCAAAATCCCCCCCAGGAAAAGAATACCAGAGATTTACTATTGCACACACCCAATTTATAAAAATATATATGTTTTTATTGCTAAACACAACAAAGACAAAGTTTAAAAAACATACAAGACATGCTATTTCATAATCTGCCACCAGAGGGCCATACTAAAACATGTTTTCAATATCGATTCTGCTGATGTCAGGAATTCACTATTGTGAAACCTGCATATTTGCGTATCTGATAGTCTATGGTTTCACAGACATAGGGTTTATTTGGCGAGAAGAAGTCCTCACAATAGAAGACCAGACTTTATGTCTGTGTTCCATGAAGAAAGCTTACAGGGATCACCATTATCAGTTTCCCAAATAGGTAGTCATTTTTGAGACAATGGAGTTTCAGGAGAAGTGTTTGCTGAACTGAGGAAAAGCTCACAAGCCCCGCTGTAAGACAAGACCCTGAGATCTGTGTATACAAGACAAATAAACATCTAATGGCAACCCCACTCCATAATATACCTCGGGGTGCAGATCCCCTCGGACCTTTCGCGGCTATATGAATTGAATTACTCCCCTCTACTCCTGAGGACGGTAAACGACCTGACCGCATATGATAGGCGATTCTTCTCTTGGTTTGGAAGGATCAATGTGCTGAAGATGGATATTCTTCCCAAATTTTTGCATACCTTCCAAACGGTACCCATTCACTTGCCTAACAGTTTCTTTAGGAAACTGAAGACGGCTTTCCTAAGATTTGTATGGGGGACAGGGAAGCCCCGTGTAAGATTTAGCACATTGACAAGGCTCAAATCCGATGGTGGAGCCGGCCTTTCGGACCTTCAGACATATCATACAGCGGTTATGGCGCGCCGTATAGTGGATTGGGCCCTAAAGGAGAGAGGGAAACAGTGGGTGAAGATAGAAAAGGCTATTTCTCCTCTGAATTTGATCTCGCTGCCCTGGGGGGGCGTGCTTCCCAGGCAAACAAGGGAATCTCTTCCATTTCTGGCAGGACAGTTCCTGCTGGTCTGGGATAAAATGTCTAGACGGAGCTCCATGATCAATAGACCGGGGCCCCTGACTCCTCTTTTTGACAACTACTCTTTTACACCTGGTGTACGGGCTAGGAGCTTCTTAGTTTGGGAGGCCTCATCTAATGTAACTATGGGGCATATTCTGACACGCGACGGACTTCCCTCACTGAATGAGTTAAGGGACAGGGTCCCAGGGCAATATGTCTCATGGTTTCTCCATAGGCAATTGAATGCTTTCGTGGCAACCCACAATCTGGTGGAGCGGGGTAGATGGCCACTGACACAATTGGAGTATGTCCTCATGCAAGCGCCTCCTGAAGCTCATGCAATCGCTGTTCTGTATCGAACCTTGTTGGCTGCTATGCATAGTTCCCCACCGGGATTCATACGGAGATGGGAGGAGGAGTTGGGGATGTCCATCTCTGAAGAAGAGCTTACTAAAATATACTTGTTTACCCATAAAATGGCGGTCCCGAGCATAGCTCAGGAAAGGAACTTTAAGGTCCTTTCCCGGTGGTACAGGTGCCCAGCTGATTTGAGCAAGTTTGACCCTTCCTGCTCTGATAGATGTTGGAGATGCCTGGAGGGGCGGGGTGACATGACCCACATCTGGTGGGGCTGTCCGTCGATAAGGGCCCTCTGGGAGAAGGTTTTGGCTATATACAATGACATCACAGGGGAGACGGTGCAGAATTCCCCGCAGGTGGCCCTGCTGTCCTTGCTTCCCGGCTCTCTCTCCCGTGGCAAAAAGGGGGTACTGCGGCATTTCCTGACAGCAGTGAGAGCAGTCATCCCGAGACGATGGAAATCCACAGCCTCGCCATCTCTTATTGAATGGGTTCAGGAGGTGGCGGCCATTCGTCGTATGGAGGAGCTGATTTCAGACTCCGAAGGCAGCTGGGAGAGCTATGGGATGACGTGGGTCGGGTGGCTGGACTACAGGGACACGCATTTAGTGCGGGAGATGTTATAGGTGGGCATGCATGGGCGCGCCCCTGCCCGCGGTAGTACTTCTGCTCCTGTATACGCCTCGGTACGTGTCCTTGCCCCTGCCATTGCCTTGGGAACTACTCGTCCCCAATCTTTCCACTACTTCGACATTTAGGTTTCTCGATCTCCCTTCTTCCTCCCCCCCTTCCCCTCTTGTTTCTCTTCTTCCTTGCATGTCTTTACTGTCCCGTGCCTTCCGGGCCGTCCGGCTCCCTCCCTCTGCCCTTTGGGTCCCCGCCTCCCCTTGGATAGGAGCTGTGTGTCCGGTCTTGGTGTGAGTGGACCACCTCTATCTCCTTCTGGCTGGCAGTTCCGGAGCAGGGGAGACAGAGATCTGGGGTGCTGGACTCATGACCAAAGCATCACGTGATAGGATAAACGGAGTGTAAGACGAAGCACACGTATGGGGTTGGTGGGGCTGCTGGGGAGGTGAGAGGGATGTGGCCATTGCTTACGATGTGACATTGTAATGTATATACTTGTGGACGTAGAGAGCGACATGTTTTCATTTTCTGTCCTTTTGTATTAATGCTATGTACTGTTTCCTTTTATATGATGTAAAACGAATAAAAAGATATTGAACTAAACATCTTTCTAGACTGAAATAGTTACACAATTTCAAGGGAACGATGTTTTTAAACTGGCGATTAAAAGTTTGGGATTCTCGGAAAGGAATGCTTTGCCAGTTAAAATTAGTGTTGTTAATAATGTCGTCCTTTAGAATAGGCAATACCATTTTTTTTTTTATATATAGATAGCATATTTAATGCCCAAGGTAGGATTAATGATTGTATTTTTATGAAGAATTGATGCATCGATTAAGTAGGTTTAGTAGCTATTTTATAGCTATATATATGTTGAAATTTATGTGAAAGTAATGTTATGACTTTTTTAGTTATTATAGATGGAATGATCTATATTATAGATTTAAGGTATTACTAAATCATATTTTTGTGACTAGTAGATATGTTATAGGATTTTAAATGTATAAAATATTCACCATGATAATTACCCCCAGGATAACAATTCTATAGTCGATAGGATGTCATTTAAAGACAAATAATTATTCATTTAGTTCCAGTTAATGCTGAAGAATTATGTGGGGACAATACTGGGGTATGTGGGATTATATATATGGATCTGGGTATATCTATATACATTACATACATTACATACATAAGTCCATACACCTGGGTATATATGGGTATATGTCATTTCCCTATCCTAGATTTTAAATATTTTTCCAACATAGTGCAAAATTCATTTCTTATCCTACAATGACCCCTTGTGGCCAGAGATGGAATTGGTCAAGTCACCGGACACTTAGCCATGCCCCAATGACATCATGTTTGCAAGAGGGATGGATTTAGATAAGAAATTAAAATATAATGGGGATAATTCTTGGCAGCAGGAGGAGCAGGAATCACCAGCAGAGGTCAGCAGAAAGATCCCAGTCTCAGTGACCAGCATTCAAGCTCTCAGTTCTCTCTTCTAGCTAACCTTGTGACTGCATATCAGATCTACATATCCCACAGGCCTTGCATAATTGAAGACCGACCTACCATAGAGATTCTGGTAACGTATAGTTCTTATTTATTAATAGTTAATTAGATGGGCATTGCGAAATTTCTTACTGGAACACATCTTCCCGTGAGCTACATTCCAGTCCAGTCATTGAACTATACTATCAAAATATCTTTGGTTGAATTTTATACTTGTCGGAGCATTGTGTTCTGGGGATAATTATTTTTAATCTTTAAATTTGGTAAAGCAATTAAGTTAAATTGTCTATTAGATCGATTTAGGAATTGATTGATTAAAAGGATATTTTATGGTAATAGTAGTGAGCCATCTTGTGGCTAAATTTGATAAGTACAGGATATATATGTTTTTAATCTGATTGTTTTGTTTTATTGGTTATTGGTTTATTGATACTATAATTGTATTTATAATAAATGCTTGTTATTTATCTTTAACCGTTAATAGATTTTATTATTGCACTGCTAAATTACCTCAAGAGATCTCTTTTATAAGGTGTTTTATGTCCGCCTTAGAAATTTAACCCTAGCTGTAGATTCATCCTTATGAGCTTTGCTTCATAAACCCCGACATAATTTGGAGGCCCCAGTGAGATCTTGTAGCGTTAATTTGTTTGTGCAAGGGGGGCGTGGCTATGTAACAGGACTGGAAGGACGTGTGGCACGAGGGCTCCTGAAAACCATCCTAAAAAAACCCCATATACCCTATTAACCCAGCTCTAAAACGAAGAGGGACGACCCAGTGCAATACCTGAGGTGCCTGGGGCAAGCAGTGGGGTGGTCTGATCGACGGTAGAGCCTGGTGGGTCCGAGAGCTCCTGGATGTCCGGACCCGGCACCATCTTGAGCCTGGAGTGGAGAGGGGAGACCTGCAAACTGAGGAGCTCGTCCCCGCTCTGGAGGGGACGCCCTGCTTGGCTGAAGCTGCTCTGCCTGGGCGCCGAGTGAGGAGGTGAGCGGGACCCCACCTGAGGACTCGTCCGTCCTCCTTCATCCCCTGCTGGAACTGTGCTGCCCGCTCCGCCGCGCGTGCTGTCATCGGCGGCGGCCCCCGACACTTCACCCAGGCCTGCCACACCGGCTCCTTGACTGGCTGCGGCGCGGGACCCGCACGCTGTCATCGGCGACGGCCCCTGCCGCTTTGTTCAGCCCGCCGCTCCCGCTCCTCTGGCTTGGCTGCGGCCGGACCCACGTGTTGTCATCGGCGGCGGCCCCCGCCGCTTCACTCTGGCCCGCCGCTCCCTCCATCGGCAGCAGCTCTGAGAGGCGGTGTCACGTGTGCCGCCCCACCGACCTCCTTCAACTCACAATATAATGTGCCAGCTGCTGACTCTGGCTGCGGGGTGTGTGGCTCCCCAGTAGTGGGGCTGGGAAAGGTGCCCCCCCAATATTAACATTAACATCAATATCAACATCAATATTAACATCACTGGCTGCTCGCTCACCCTCCCAATAATACTGGCTGCTCACCCTCCCAATATTCCTTGCTGCTCACCCCCTAATACCCCTGGCTACACCATTGCTGAAGGGGGAACGCGCTGCAGTGGACCTGAAGGGGACATTGACCACCTGCTGTAGGCGGCGCCGAGTCAGGGTCGTGGACAGAGGCGGCTGCCCCCCCCTCTCCAATCGACAACACAGGCACCTAATTGTTCCGGCTACCCCAAGCACTGCGTGCCTACAGGGGGCTTCCATCTCAGGGGGGCGGTGTGAGCGGCTGCCCTAAACCCACTGTCCCCATATGAAGGGCAATAAAAAGAGGCGCACCGGGTTTCTGCACTGCGGCACACAGACCATGGCCGATTCGCCTAAGGACTGCACAGCCTCGCCCACTTCTATTCCTGATAACGCCGCGATAATGGCAGCTATCAACAACTGCCAAAGCGTCCTAACAGCGAAGTTTGACAACTTGCAAGAACAACTTAACTACTTCAAGCATGATCTAGACAAGATGGACAGAGCGTCCGAGTCAGAGAGGCGAATCGGTGCAGCGGAAGATGGTCTGTCGTCAGTTACTTCAGCGGTCCAGTCTCTGCAGCGCCAGGTGAGGTTCCTCACGGACCGAGCAGAAGACGCAGAAAACCGAAACCGTCGCAACATAAGAATATTGGGGATACCGGAGAGAGCGGAGGGGGATGCCCCGGAAAAATTCGCTGAGGGTCTCATCCGTGAAGCTCTGGCGCCGGAGGACCTCTCACCATTCTTTGCGGTGGAGAGGGCACATCGGATCCCGTTCAAGCCCCCGCTGCCCGGGGCCCCCCCGCGCCCTTTTATCCTGAAGCTACTGAACTTTAGAGACCGAGACGGGGGTTCGCACCGGCGGACGGCCTGGAGGGCCGTATATACCTGCCGCCCACCATTGCGGCCTGAAGGGACTGGGACTTTGGGGGGAGACTCCGGTCTAGGGTAATCATCCTTCCCCCTCCCCCCCCCCCCCATGTTACCGCAGGAGCCTGTGGGTTTTCTCTTTTTCCCCCCTTCCCTCTTCGTTACCCTTGGTTCGGGGATGGCTAGACCCCCTGGGGTGTATGCATCCTGTATACCCCTTGGAGTGCCCACATCTAGTGAACACGTCTTGTGGTTAACACTACGGACAACCAGTGTTTAAGTTAGGTTAATTGTTAGTTAAGGGAATAAGCTCGCCAAGTTGGGTTAGGTAGAGCAGGGTGGGAGTGGGTAGATATTTTTCCTTTTTTTTCCTAAGGCTAAGTTTATTGGTTGATGTTTATTCATCTAATGTGGTTTGTTTGTGTAAGCTGTTGGTATGCGTGTGATGGAGTGAATGGTGTGACCTGCTGTTCTGGAGCTCTGGGGGGATGGTGGGCCACTGGGGCCCTGGACGTTTGCCTGGCATATGGGAGTCTCAGACTAAATTGGCATGGAGTGTAGAGTGATCTCGTGGAATGTACTCGGCCTCAACGACAAGATAAAGAGATCCTTGGTCCAACTTTTGAAAAACCATAAACCTAATATTATGATCCTGCAGGAGACCCACCTACTAGGGCAGAAATCAATGTCCCTTAAAAGACCATGGATTGCGCATTTATTTCATTCCCACTACTCTAACTATGCCAGGGGCGTCTCGGTTCTGGTGGCCAAACATCTGCCCTTTGCTATCATTTCGGTGCACTCTGACTTTAAAGGCCGGTTTGTTATCATGCATGCAAAAGTATACGATGTTAAAATCCTGATGGTGGGGTTGTACATCCGGCCCCCTTTTGACATTGGGGTCCTCCGAGAGATTATGGATAGAGTGACTACCCTCCCACCAGATCCACTTTTGCTGATCGGTGACTTCAACATGATCCTCGACAGAGCTCTAGACCGGCTGACGCCTGGGACGGGCTCGCCCACTCCATTAGCGGGATGGGCGGAGGCCCTGGGCCTAACGGAAATATGGAGGTGGAGACATCCCGGGGAGCGGGCTTTTTCCTGCCACTCTATCCCTCATAGGTCACTCTCGCGTATAGACTTGCCCGGGTCTAAGTGCCTGCTGACCAGAGTGGTGGCCTGTGAGTACCTGTCGCGGGGAATCTCAGACCACTCACCGTTAATGGTTACAATTCGTATGTCCGGGAACCGGGAGGGCCTGAGGCCCTGGACATTGAATCCCTTATGGCTGGAGGATGGGGAGGTCTTTGGGTCATTGGCTAAAGAACAGGAAAGATACTGGCAGTGCAATGGGGAGGAGACCTCGATTAACACACGATGGGACGCTTTCAAGGCGGTGGTCAGGGGCAGTGCCATCAGTGCCATAAAAGGGGCCAGGATAAAGAGGGGGAGGACCATCCGAGAGCTGGAAGAGAAAACAGCCAAAGCGGAAGAGAGATTTGTGGAAACCACTAGCCCCTCAGATCATAATCTACTTAATGCCCTACAGAGGGAGTATAATCTAGCATTAACAGAATCCACTAGAAAGAGCTTATTATTTAAACAGCATACCATCTTTGAGAAGGGGGATAAAAATGGGAGAACCTTGGCATACCTCTCCAGAGCAGAAAGTCCACAAACGTTGATTGCGGGTATCACTAATCAGGCCTAATTCATCACGGATTCGGAGGGAATCTCTAGACAATTCTATGATTATTACAGCTATCTCTACTCCTCTGAAGTCAGCTACAATCTGGATGAGCTGGATTCTTATCTTGCTCCTATAGCTCTCCCTTCCCTGTCGGAATCAGATTGGGAAATGTTAGATAGCCCAATAACCTGCAATGAAGTAGCGAGAGCAATAGCCCAAATGTCTAACCGGAAGGCCCCGGGCCCAGATGGACTCCCTTCCAAATGGTACAAGAAAAATAGCGAAACCATAGCGCCAAGGCTGCTGGAGGTTTTCTTGGAGGCCCTGCAATCAGAGCATCTCCCTGAAACCTTTGCGCAAGCGACTATCACCCTTATTTATAAAGATGGGAAACCCCCGGATACCTGCAGCTCCTATAGGCCGATTTCTCTCTTGAATCAGGATGCCAAGGTTCTCGCCAAGATACTAGAACTCCGCTTAAATAAGGTAATACTCTCCCTCATTGGTAATGATTAGTCAGGCTTCATGCCAGGCCGAACGACGAGCATTAACCTAAGACGGCTGTTTAGTAACCTGCAAATCAGACATGACAATGCGGGGAGTAGAGTGGTGGTCTCTCTCGATAATGAGAAGGCCTTCGACTCGGTTGAATGCCACTATCTATGGGCAGTGTTAAATAAATTTGGCCTCCCCCCAACATATGTCAAATATGTCCAACTACTCTATCGGAATCCCAAGGCGAGAGTTAGAGTCAATGGAATTGTAACGGCTGAGTTGGAGTTGGGTCGGGGTACACGACAGGGGTGCCCACTCTCCCCACTACTGTTTGCGCTGGCTATTGAGCCCTTGGCGTCACTAATCCGAGACTCTGCTAAGATCCAAGGGTGGAGACTGCAACGGGTGGTCGAGAAGGTCACCATGTATGCGGACGATACCTTAGTTTATTTGGCTGATGCTGAGGGCTCTCTGGAGGGGCTACTGGAGCTAATAACAAAATTTGGTTCATTCTCAGGGCTAAAAGTTAATTGGGAGAAGTCCAGCTTATACGTGGTGGATGAGCCGGGGGGAGCCCGTATCTCCCCGGTCTCTTCACTTCGGAGAGTGGACAACTTTAAATACTTGGGGATTGTCATGCATGCGGACCCTTCCAAATTTATCGAACTTAATATCCTCCCAGTGGTAGGCGTCCTTAAGAAAAAAGTGACCCAGTGGGCGACTCTCCCCTTATCGGTCATTGGTCGCATTAACATAATTAAAATGGTCTTTCTCCCTAAGTTCCTATACCTATACCAAGCATCGCCTGTGGTGCTGCCGGCCTCACACTTTCGACTTCTAGACTCTATCATATTCCGGTTCATATGGGGGGGTCTCTCCCCCCAAAATGAACAGGACCATCCTCAGAGCCCCGTCGGGACTGGGTGGCCTGGCTGCTCCGCACATGATGCTGTATTTTTATGCTGCACAGTTGGTATACACTACGTGGTGGATGAACCCCCCCCGTTGGCAACCCGGTGGTGGCTCTTGAGTCCGCTCTGTTGGGCCCACTGCTCCCTTTGCAGAGTCTGGTGTACAGGGGAGCAAAGGGTCTCCCATACGCCACTACATGTATGAGAGCGACACTACATGTGTGGCAGAAAGCACAGGCTATGAGGAGTCCCCCCCAACCCCCTACTGAATGGTCTCCCAATGCCCCCCTCTGGGATAATCCTAATCTGCCAGAACTGAAGGCCCTTCCTGACACAATTTTTGGGAAAAGAAAGGGAATAACCGTATTAGCGCAGCTATTTACGGGAGGGACTCTGATGACGTACGAGCAGCTGTGCCATGTATACATGCCGTCGCCCAGGGACTTCTTCCGGTACTTACAGCTCCGGCACGCCCTGAGATCCCAGATCCCTATAGAGGGACTGCAGCTGGTGGAGGCACCGCTTGAATCCCTGATAAGATCCACTGATATAAGGAAACCCACCTCTACATTATACACCGCCCTTCTTACAAGCCAACCGTCCCCCTTGGAAACAGCACAGAGGAAGTGGGAGGCTTTGATCCCGGGTATGAACCAGGAGAATTGGGAGGAAGCGGTAGACAATCTATACTCTTCTGTTATAGATGCTAGAGATAGGCTGATCCAGGCCAAATGGCTTCATCAGGTGTATCTGACCCCGGTTAGACTGAAAAGGATGGGCCTGGCAGAAACAGACCTTTGCCCTAGGTGCAACACTGGCACCGGTTCTTTACTCCACATGATCTGGGAATGTCCGACTATCTCTGCATTCTGGGATGAGGTGTCCAACTTTATCTCAATCTCCATGGGCCTCCCTGTGAGGAAAACAGCGCCCCTCTGTCTCCTAAGTGTGGTAGAACCCATGTTAGATGATGGTCCGCAGATAATCCTGTTACGTCTACTGATGTTTTATGCGAGGAAATGCCTTCTCTTACATTGGAAACATCCAAATAAGCCGAGCCTCTCAGGTTGGAAGAGTTTGATTAATGGCAAACTGGTTCTGTATAAGATGACCTACCAGGCTAGAGGATGCCCAGACAAGTTTGAGCGAGTATGGGGGGCGTGGCTCAATGCCCCCAATTCTACTAATGGCTAGGGGCCACCGGTGGCTCACTTTCCAGGGCTGAAATCTCTCCTTTATACTCTGAGCTCTACCTAAGCAGGTGAGAATGAGAGTGAATGAGTTGTGAATGATGCGGGTGCGGGTGTGTGTGTACCGTTGTTATTGTATCGGTTATGTTTATAGTTGTAATATAGTGTAATGGTGGTATAATTGCAATTGTAATTGTATTGCTTTGTTGTACAAATTGAAAAGCATAAATAAAAACTTAAAAAAAAATAATTTGTTTGTGCAATAGTAAAACTCTATACTATATTCTATATTCATCCTGATTCTATATTTATATTGACATATTTGTAATCTGAAATTATAAGTAGTAAAAATGAGTACCGTCAATAGCGATGCCGGCTCCTGTGAAGCCGCTCTGGGTGGTCCATCTAGCCCAGAACAATTAATCTATAGTATCGTGGAATATGTACATGAGAGACTGAATTTAAGTCAGGATATAGAAGCTTGGAAAAAGGGGTTATGCCAAGATTCCAAGAGAGAATGTACAGATGTATGGGCATTGTCTGGAACGGTTAGAAGACATTTAACATATATGTCTGCACTTAATAGCAATAATAGTAAGGATCTACACTTATTAAGATTGGTACCAACAATTTTATTCGCACTACTAGAAGTTAATAACCATTTAACTAAAAAGGATATGTATCTAGGTAATGTACAAGTTTATATAGGCAGTTTAGAAAAAGAAGTAGAATCAGGAAAGTTAGCAGTTAAAGAATTACAAAATGAGATTGACCATTGTAAAACGGCATATCAAAAATTAGAGCAAGAAGCTGATGAATTGAATCATCATTATAGACTGCAGCAAGCAAGACAAAGCCCCACTGTATTCAAAGTGGAAAGTGCTTTGCCAGACAGTGGAAGCTTCCCAGAACCGCCCACTCTTACTCCCCAAAATATTCCCTCAAAATCATATGCTCTTAAAGCAAAGTCAGACCTCAGAAAATGATAGCTTAGATACCAATGAATTAATGACTCAGTTAACCCAGGTGTGTCAAGCAGTATTGGCATTACAAGGTGCTAATGACACAAAGGGCTTAAGGCATGAAGTATCTCACTCTTCCCCAGAGAGGGCTGTAAGGATTAAATCACCTGTATCTTATTACTATGAGGAAAGCAGTAGTAATATTGATTCTAACAGGGAGAGGAGTAAAGAATATTCATCAACCCGCAGGGACAAATTTGCCCGTAAGAGGGATGAGAGTTTAAGATGGGATAACCAGGCTTCCCCTAGGAAGAGGGACACTCAAGGGGGATCAGAATTAATCTGGGATTATCAAATTCTTAAATGCCACTGTTCCTAAGTTTTCTAAAAAGGGATCTATAGAAATTGCTAACCATCTGGAATTGTATGAATCTACTATGGATTCATTGCAATTATAAGCTGATGCAGATAGAATCAGGTTTTTACCATGGGCATTTGAAAACCGGTATCGCCATTATTTCACCTCATTCAGAGCAAGGGGGATTAGGAAATGGCAGGATGTTTTACATGAGGTTAAGATGGAATTTGGACCTTTTAAATCCATTACGGCAGCCAGACGTGACATCTATAAATTAAGATGCAAACCTCATCAAAGTCCCCGGGAGTTTTTGTATGTCCTTAAAAATGCTTATGGTTTAGCATATAGTTATCCTGATTGGGAGTCCTGTGAATTTAAGCAGTTATTTTATGATGCGATGCCGATGCAGATTAAATTTAGCTTAGCAAGAGATCTTGATCTTGATGCACCTTTAGACAGATTAGTGACTGCTGCCACTACACTGTATAATATCAGTGAGTGTAACCCTACAGGTGAGAGAAGGTATGACAAGTCCTCAGATAAACATGTTGCTGAGACTAGGATAGATCAGAAATTAGGATTTGAAACGCAGCAGCGTAAGTATCCTAAGCCTGCCGAACTATCCAAACAGCCCCAGCAGAACCAATCAGGACCCAGGCCAACAAAGCCTCGTAGTCCCAATGGGTTAGAGGGGGAAAATAGCGGTAATAAAAGGTATTTCTACCGTCCCCGATATAACAATGGGGGTCCGCCAACGTACAGGCGCTGGGATAATAAGCCTAGACCGCCAAAGGATAATAGGCCTGAATCACATACCTCACATAGGGGTCGGTCACCTACTGATAACAGGAGAAGGCCTCAAAACCAAGATAGGCCTAAATTTAGTGGCCGTTTCGATAAGTTGGCCGATCAGGTAGCCAAACTACCCGAAATGGTTAGTAAAATGACTCAGGTTTCCAATGAGAGTAACCAAAAGCCTTTTTTAGCAACAGCTGCAGGCCCCAGTCCAACTGTATAAAATTGTCAGGGCAGGATCAAAGCTTAGGCCTGTGCAAGGTTACTGAATTGGTTGTGGTTGATCCTAAAATAGTGGCCAAAGGTGGTGTGTGTCAAATCGTTGTCCCCTCATCCGAGAAGGGGGATGGGTCTAATATGTTACCTATCTTGAAACTTAACCATGAGAATGTGTGTGCTGAAGATTCCTCTACAAAGAGTGAAAAGCTGATGTCAGCGTCAAGCTGTGAGCCATTGTCTGTAAACTGTGATGTAATCCAGGTATCCCCAAAGGTGGGGGCTGCTGGGTGCAGCGGGAATGACATAGCTTCATCAGAGGTCTTATCCCTACAGAAGGATTATAGCCTTAAAAAACGTCAAATGCGAGAGCATCCTAATTATTTATGTGACCTGTTTAACGATGATGGCCGATATTATATTGATTCATACCTCCAAGATGAATGTATAGGTCCCATCAAAGGTTTAATTGATACAGGATCACAAGCTACTATACTGTCAGTTATTTCCAGCAAATTATGGATGTGACAGAGAAAAGGCCAAAACTGAAAGCATTTGATGGCTCTTTGATAAGTGTAGGTGGAGACGCTTTACAGGTAAAAGGCACAGCATGGTTAAAGTTTATGTTTGGCAAGAAAATAATTAGACATCCCACCATCATTGTAGATATTCCTAATGATAAATTAATCATAGGATTTGACATTTTGAAAAGATTGAGCTCCATTATTGACTTCATTAATGAAGCAATTTGGACTCAAGTGAAGGCACCTATTGCCTATGACCGATCTTGCAATATGCAAACCCATTATAACTGTCATGTGGTTGAAGAGAGACCTAACTTTATAGAAGTCCATTTTAGGAACAATCAGATCCCGGACATCACGATCCTGAAAAATGGTGATCCTAAGAAAGCTATCAGGGATACAAAACACACTATAACCATCCAGAAGGATAGGATTAAAAAGGTGACCCTGAATGAGGATGTGTTAACCATTTTGCTTAAAGGGAGATGTTCCGAGGTAGCAGACCTGACCAGGCATACTCAATCCATGACCCGGATTGAAAAGGTAAGTAATAACCTATTGATTCCCGTACAGGTGAACAATATGGCTCATGAAATATGCCAAGTTGGATTTGAAATCCGAAGCCAGTTACATTAGCCTAAGTCTTTTGAAACAGGTCGCCAATCCTAAAATGATTAAATATTCCTCTACACAAGACCAGTGGGTTCATGATCTGGATGGTGATTCCCAGAGTCATAATGTAATTGCGAGATGTTTATTATCTATTTCCATAGGAGATAAGACCACTGAACATTCATTCATTGTGTTGAATGAACCACGGCACCAGATATATATAGGTAACGACCTGTTACACAGATTTGCTGCGCAGGTTGATCTGGTGAACAATAATTTGTGGTCTAGATTATCTGGGGATCCAGAGGAATTTCAAAATGAGAACAAACCCTGAAGTGGGGACAACAGATGCCTTATGCCATAAGTATTCTGGTTGCTGAGGATGTCGAGATCCCTGAAGGAGGTAAGCCTTTTCTTCTTCCCATACAGGTAAAGAAGGGACAGCCATTAAAGAATACAGACACTTTGATCCGTTTGTCTAACAGGATACAACAACTCGGACTTAAGGTAACACATACTCCTATGGTAAATATCCATCATAAATCATTGAATATAATTATTCATAATATGGCTTCCCATAGTATAGCTTTACAGAAAGGAACTATACTTGGGTTAGGTATGGATTCTGAATATTACACTTTTGGATTTCAGAATCAGGTTATTGGACTTATCCCTGATGAATATCTATCAGAGGAAGAACTATTGGAACAACATTTTTTTTCAATACCTGAAGGGTTATTTAATATTCATTCTATTTATCCTTTCAGTTCTGAAGAAGGTACATGCCATATTGAAGAAGCCTCATTGGTTTTCAATCACGAGAGTGATGAGAAAGAATATGAGTCATACCAACGAGAAAAGAAAAAAGGTAAGCGGACTTAAAGGCGACTTAACAACTGAGCTGAAGAAGCTTATGAGTTAAGTCAACCTGAAATTTTTCCTGAATTTCAGGAACAGGCCGCAGAGCAAATCTCTTTAGCCGATGCATGCTCTGATGAATCGAAGCGTCAACAGATTAAAGTTAAAGGAGAAGTAATAAATAATAAAACCCGCACTGCCAATCAAACATATAAACAAGCTCAACGTGTTATAAAAGGATCCCCAACCTTTAACATTGAGAGACTTTATCTTCTCTTAAAAATTATTTATAGCTCTGTGTTTTATTATTTATTTTCTAGATTAAAGTTAAAGAAGAGTTAAAGAAACTCTTCATAGATTTCCAAGATATGTTTGCCAAGGATTCCTATCATTGTGGGGTCACTGACCTACATGTAGTAAGAATCCAAACAGATCCCAAAGCTCCACCTGTATATGTCAAACAATACCGACTTCCATTGGCCGCTTATGAGTCGTTAGCGGAAATAGTCAAGAACTTGGAAGCGCAGGGTATCATACGCCCAGTGCATAGTTCATTTAACTCCCCTATATTGGCAATTCTCAAGCCAAATGGTCAATTTCATCTATGTATGGACCTTAGGCAGTTAAATAAACGGGTACATATGTCTGGGTGGCCCGTACCATATATAGACCAGTGTTTGGCACAAATACAGGGGTCCAAGATTTTCACTGCTCTTGATTGTGCACAGGGATACTGGACCATTAAGGTGGATGAGAGGGACCAATACAAACTGGCGTTCTCATTTGGTGACAAACAATGGGCATGGCAACGATTACCTTTTGGTTATGTAAATGCAGGTCATGAGTTTGCTGTGTTTATGCATAAGGCAATGCCTGATGCCGCTGAACGAGATACCTTAATTTATGTGGATGACATTCTGATCAAAAGCACGACTTTTGAGGAACATATTGCAGAACTGAGGCATGTACTAACCCAATTGAGAAAAGCTGGCGTAAAACTGTCTTTACAGAAGGCTCAATGGTGTCGTTCCAAAGTTAATTTCCTAGGTCGTGAAATCTCTGCGAAAGGAATTAATCCACAAAAGAAGAAGGTGGAAGCCGTGACCAAGACAAAGTCACCAACCAACCTGAAGGAATTAAGATCCTTCCCGGGTATGATGAACTATTCACGTAAGTTCATAGACAACTATGCCGAAATTACAAAACCTCTTTTGCAGTTGTTAAAGAAAGGCGTAAAATGGGAATGGAATGAATGTCATGAGGAAGCTGTAACTGAGCTGAAAACTAGACTCATTCAGGCCCCATGCCTTGCATACCCAGAAGGGGGAAAACCTTTCTTTGTTGAAACAGGCTTCACCGATAAAAGCATGAGTGCTGTACTATTCCAGAAACAGGAAACCCTGAATAAGATCATCGCCTATGCTAGCAAGTCATCATCACCAGTTGAAGTAAAATTTAATGATTGTGAAAAAGCATTATTGTCAACTGTGTGGGCTTTGCAATATTTCAGGAGTTTTATCCAAGGCGAAAAGATCATTGTAGAAACTGCACACCAACCATTGCAATACATACAAAGCAGTAAGATCAGGGATGGAAATCTTTCCAATAGTCGGATAACTGCATGGACAATGTCCTTAATGGGATGGCCATTGGAGATAAGGTACAAACAAAATAATAAAAACTCAGTTGCCCAAGGGTTAGCTGAACTTCATGATTGTACCAATACAGGTCCTAAGGATGAACCAGCGGAAAATGATTTCCTAATAGAACAATCTTTGTCTCCCTATAAGACATTTGAAGAAGAGTATTGCAAATCTTTACACTGTGTCTATGTTGACGGTTGTTCTTTCCATACAACTGTGGGATCAGAACGTAAGTTGGTTGCAGGTATTGGAATAGTGTGGAATAACAACTTCCCAGAGATCTCTGTAGGATACAGCATTGGTCCAAAAAGTAGCCAGATTGCAGAACTTACTGCTGTATACAAAGCTGTACAGATGGCTATCGAATATGATATTAAAGAGTTTGTTATAGTTACAGATTCTAATTATATTCGTAACAGTTTTGTGGAATACCTCCCTGGATGGAAAAGATCCAATATGGTAAGAAGCAATAACAAACCAGTTAAACATGGTAAAATGTTTTGCAGGATTGATGAGATGGTTACCACTCATGGACTTACCATATATTGGAAGAAGACCATGGGCCATTCAAAATATCCAGGTATGGATAAAGAGGGAAATAACTTGGCAGACTCCTTAGCCAAGCGAGGAGTTCTTGAAGGAGAAGTCCTGGATATTGAGGACCTCATGGGTACCATACAGGTAGAGGCATTAACCAGGAGGCAGGCCCGAAAGGAGGCCGAAGCCAATGTGGCCCAGTGGAGCCAGGATTTCCCTAGTGAGGATCTCATTGAAAGCCAAAAGGGGGATCCTGTCATTGGGGTATTTTATAAACATATCAAAGATCCACAGAACCATTCCATAACCATGGAAGATTGTAAAGACAAGGAAGAGTTATGGATTTTGATGAAGGGTAAGTCCCAATTTTCTTTACAAGATTGTTAGTTAGAACATCGAAAAAAGGCATATCTCAATGGGTGGTTCCCATAGCATTCTGAGGTTTGATGCTACAGCATGCCCATGATGCTCCAACTGCTGGACATCGAGGTGAGAAGGTAACATACGTATTGTTACGGGATTATGCTTATTGGCCACATATGTTGCAAGATGTTCGCACATATTGTCAAGGATGTTTAATTTGTCCTCAATTCCAGCCACAAGCACCCACTCATCGGGCACCGCTGATGAAAAGAGGAATGTCTATGCCATGGTCGGATATCCAAATCGATTTTATTGGACCAGTAACAACCTCATCAAAAGGAAATCGATATATGTTAACCGTAACTTATCTATTCACGAAATGGGTGGAATGTTTGCCGTGCAAAACATGTAGTTCTAGTGTTTGCGCATCTCTGCTCATTAACCACGTATTTTCCAGATTTGGGTTGCCTCAGCGGGTTGAATCGGACCGCGGATCCAGTTTCACCAGTGAGGTGATGACGAAAATGTGGGAAATATTGGGTGTAAAGAGGAAGCTACATATAGCTTATCGCCCAGCCTCTAGTGGTGGAGTAGAGCGTTACAACCAGTCTATTGTAAACATTCTAAAGAAGTTTGTAAATTAATCTGGAAAAGACTGGGATGTGAAGTTGCCTTTAGTCCTGATGGCTATTAGAGCCATGCCCAGCTCTGCTACCAAATTTTCCCCATTTGAGATGATCACTGGTAGGAAAATGGTACTACCACAACATTTGCTTTATAGGACAACGGATCATAATCTGTTAAACACTTCAAATGCTCATCAATACGCGGAGAATCTACGTAAGCATCTTCAGCAGGCTTCTGCTTTTGCCCAGAAGAATCTGGAGAAAGCTGCTGTGAGCAATAAAACATATTATGATCTGAAGACTACAAGGAAGGAGTATCAAGTTTCCGATCAAGTATATCTTTACAACTTTGCCCGAGATCAGGTAAAGGAAAATAAATTTTTACCTTCATGGAAAGGACCATATAGCATTATTGATAAATTATCTCCTGTGGTCTATAAGGTCAAAATTCCAAAGGGGGATGAATTTGTGGATAAATGAGTCCATATTAATCAATTGCGAGCTTGTCATCCTAGGTCAATGACTGGAACTTCAACGACTGGAAAGAAGAACGGATGAAGAAGGATAAAGAGATATCGGAGTCCAGCTGAAGACGGAAAATCGGGATTGGTGTGGTATACAGAACTGTATCGACTTAACCTATTTTATTTTATATTTTCCTCCGTACTTTTATATCTCTTAAAGTGGACCAACACCCAGGGGGGATCAGCCCGGAAATCTATAAGATTCCCGGACCGATCAGATCCCTCCCCGCGGGGCATCCGAAATCGGGATGTCCCGCGGGGAGGAACCCCCCAGGAGGCCCACAATCCTCACCTTACCGGCGATCCAACGGCGCATGCGCGAGACGCGGCCGCGTCTCTCGCTTCCCTCTAGCAGGGCGCGCTCCCGCGCCGGCCGCTTTGTGAATGGCCGGCACAGGCGCGCTCCCTGTTAGAGGGAAGCGAGAGACGCAGCCAATGACAGCGCTCTGGTATGCGCGTCCAAGCGGCTTTGGACGCGCATACCAGAGCTGCTCTGAGCGCTGTCATTGGCCGGACGAGGTCACGTGGGAGCGGGGAGAGGTGAGTTTTTGCGGCGATCGGGGGGGTTTCAGACAGCGGGGCACCCCCGATCGGGGTGCCCCACCTAAGTGGACCAACACCCAGAATAGTCAAAATCCTGGGTGTTGGTCCACTTTAATAGATTTTAGTAATTATAAAAACTTGTTAGAATTATAATAAATTATAATCTTAATTAAATTAAAATACCGAGAATTTTCTCCATGACAATCCATATGAATTGGAGAATTTTGATAGTAAAATCATATTTTAGTACCCGATTGATGATAAGGAATATGAAAAGATGTGTATGCTCATATGTGTCATACAATATTTTACAGTAGACCGAGCTGAGATGACGTTGAGAGGTATCGCCATCCTATACATCATCCTGATGCCGGGGAAAGAGTGCCAGGTCGAGCCGATCGTTGTACCAGGATCATTGTATGGAATCATGTCGCAGAGAACTACAGGATCCAGTCTGGCGAACGCGAGGGTTTTTGTCCGAGAGGGTCTACATCAGCCGGATCGTCCAATCGACCGAGAGGAGGACGGAGATCGAGCGTGTGACGACCATTCCCAGGAACGGGGCCAGCGGAACGTGGAATCGCCAAGAGACTACGCTTATCGGATCTACATTCGACGCAAATGATACCGTCTTTCCCAACAAGTTATATTCACCGTTTTTGATTCAACAAACCCGGATTGATTACGTTGGGAGCGTGCTGTTCCTTATGATTATCCGATGGTGGAGCTATCTATCAAGATGATACGATGGATACACTTCATTAAAAGCACGCTGGCGAAATTATGGATCGAACATTATAAACCAAACTTGGACACAATGGTTCTCGATGAACTAATATGAAAAGCCTTCCTCTAGCGTTCCAACTCCATATTTTATGTGTACTCAAATATTAAATAGGAACGAAGGGGGATTATGTCAGGCTATTTCTAAATATCAATATACCTACCCCTGTATGATTTTATACACAAATTTAGCAGAAGCCATGGCCTAGTGATGGACTATACATATATATATTTTTTTCCTTAGGAGGCCTATGTGAGGCCATACTAAAACATGTTTTCAATGTCGATTCTGCTGATGTCAGGAATTCACTATTGTGAAACCTGCATATTTGCGTATCTGATAGTCTATGGTTTCACAGACATAGGGTTTATTTGGCGAGAAGAAGTCCTCACAATAGAAGACCAGACTTTATGTCTGTGTTCCAAGAAGAAAGCTTACAGGGTTTACCATTATCAGTTTCCCAAATAGGTAGTCATTTTTGAGACAATGGAGTTTCAGGAGAACTGTTTGCTGAACTGAGGAAAAGCTCACAAGCCCCGCTGTAAGACAAGACCCTGAGATCTGTGTATACAAGACAAATAAACATCTTTCTAGACTGAAATAGTTACACAATTTCAAGGGAACGATGTTTTCAAACCGGCGATTAAAAGTTTGGGATTCTCGGAAAGGAATGCTTTGCCAGTTAAAATTAGTGTTGTTAATAATGTCGTCCTTTAGAATAGGCAATACCATTTTTTTTTTATATAGATAGCATATTTAATGCCTAAGGTAGGAATAATGATTGTATTTTTATGAAGAATTGATGCATCGATTAAGTAGGTTTAGTAGCTATTTTATAGCTATATATATGTTGAAATTTATGTGAAAGTAATGTTATGACTTTTTTTGTTTAATATATTTTTATTAGGAGGAAACAAAACACGTAGCTCCAAAGCAATGCAAGGATCAAATCCACATTACATCTTATCAACAAAGATTACATATGCATCATATCTAACAAATTATACGTTTGCTCACAGCAAGACAAGAGCCCCGTGCTCCGCCCTCCTTTATTAAATTTTTATGGGTGTAAGTGTAACGCAGAGTTACTTAGAGAAAGAGAGAGAAAAGAGAGAAAAAGAGAGAGAGAAAAAGAAAAAAAGGACAGAGAAAGAGGACCTAAGTGGGGGAGAAAGGAGTAAGGGAGCGAGCAGGCCGAAAACTGCCGCTCCCCTCTTCAGTCCTCAGTGGCAGACGAGGGGTTCACCAAGCCAGCACGGGAAGGGGGGGCCGCAGGCGGCGAGCGAAGTGTATGTCGGGGAGGACCCGGCGGTACCAGGCCAAAGGGCCCCCTCCACACCGTTATAGGGCGGAAAGCATTGTCATGAACTCTGGCGTATCTCGCGTCATAATCCATATTGACCAAGTCTTGGTAAACTTCTCTCTCCCGCCCTCCACGCCCTCGAGCACCATCTCCTCCATTCTCCTGATTCCCTCTACCTCCCGCAGCCACTCCCAGATGTCTGGTGCATTTTGGGAGCGCCAATGCCGTGGCACCACTGATCTGGCCGCGGTCAGAAGGTGTCGGAGGATCCCTTTCTTTGCCGCAGAAATTGAACCGGGCACCATGGATAGTAGAGCTATTTGCGGTTCTCTAGGTACATCCTCCAAAGTCAGGAATTTATACACCGCAAAGACCTGATCCCACAGTCTATGTATCGAAGGGCAACTCCACCATATGTGGAGCATTGTGCCGTCAGCTTTACCACATCGCCAACACACTCCCGAGTCGGCTCCCCCGTATCTGGCCAAGTCCACCGGGCACCTGTACCACCGGGACAAGATTTTGTAGTTTCTTTCCTGGGCCCTGCATGCCAAAGAGAGTTTATGAGTTAGGGTAAATGATTTTTCCCAATCTTCGGCTTCAAATTTCCGGCCCAGGTCCCGCTCCCATCTCCCAACGTACCCAAGATCGTCCGAAGAGTCTCTCTCCGTCAGCAAGACCTGATATAGGAGCGAGAGGGTATGCGGCGGCCCGCTGTCCGCTCTCAAGATGCTCTCGAAAGGAGTCAGAGAGCTAGTGAGCGAGGTTCTCTGGGCACGAGAGGAGATGAAAGCGACCAGCTGCCTGTGTAGAAGCCAGGAAACCCGCTCCCCCCGACCCCGTGTCTGGAGATCCCGGAGGCCCGGAGGACAATTGTTTTGCATCGTATCAGCTAGTCTGACCCCCTGTGTTTTTTCCCAGATCAGGAACTTACTCACCCCTACTCCCGGTGGGAAGGCGGGATTGTCAAACAGGGGAGTTAATGGTCCCGGTCTAGACGATAAGTTCTTCTTCTTAAGGGTCGCATCCCACACAGATAATAAGGAGCGGGTCAGCAGTGGGAGACCATGTGGCTTAGGCCTCAAACGAGGCTCCACCCAAGGGAGTGAGGTAAGGTCGAGAGGTGAGGCCCCCCCCTCTATACCCACCCATAGCTTATCTTCTCCATGGTGAAACCAGTCTACCAACCTGACCAACACAGCGGCGGTGTGGTAACACTTGAGGTCCGGCATCCCCAACCCCCCCCTGTCCTTGGGTCTAGTCAATACTGTGTAGCGAATCCTTGGTCTCTTATTGTTCCAGACAAATCCAATCCAGGCGCTCTTCAGTATCTTGAAGAATCCCCGCTCCGGTTTAATTGGAATGGTCTGAAACACATAAAGAAAGCGGGGCAATATGTCCATCTTCAATATGTTTATACGTCCCATCCACGAGTACTGCGTCTTATTATATGACTTGAGGGTTTCCTGTGTCTTAGCTAGCAGGGGTGCATAATTTAACCTGTATAAGCTTTCAAGATTAGTTGGCAGTTGAACCCCTAGGTATGTAATGGACTCCTTCTGCCACTTAAATGAAAAGTTTGTTTGCAAGAGCCGTAAGGTATCATTTGGGAGGGAGATATTAAGGGCCTCCGTTTTGGAGAGATTGACTTTAAAATTACTAAGGGAGCCAAATCTATCAAACTCTTTAAGTATGGATGGTAAGGAGAGATGAGGGGACGTAATGTACAGCAGGAGGTCGTCCGCAAATAAGGATAGCTTATGTTCCCTCCCCCCACAGGGGATTCCTTTAATTGCCGGGTTTGCTCTCAGGGCTTGTGCCAAGTGCTCCATGACTATTACGTATAGAAGCGGCGATAGCGGGCATCCCTGTCTCGTCCCATTGTTAATGTCAAATGGAGGTGATAAAGTCCCATTTACTCTAACCCTTGCCGTTGGCCCCTTATAGAGTGACATAATCTTGCCCAGCATTTCCGGGCCTATCCCAATCTGTACTAATGCTGCTCGCAGAAAACGCCAATGGACCCTATCAAACGCCTTTTCGGCGTCTACAGAGAGCAGGCATGAAGGGATCTTTTGAGTTTGCGCATAGTGCATGAGGGTAATCGTCTTCAGGGTGTTGTCTCTGGCTTCTCTACCCAAGGTGAAACCCACCTGGTCCCTGTCTATAATCTTAGCCAAAGGTTCTTGTAATCTGTTTGCAATGACTTTGGCGAAGAGCTTCAAGTCTACGTTGATTAGTGAAATCGGTCTATAATTACCAATTATGGTCCTATCTTTGTTGGGTTTCGGTATAACTGAAATATGGGCTTCCAAGGACTGTCTGGGGAAGGGGCAGGAGTCCGAGATACTATTGAACACTTTCGTTAGGAAAGGGGTAAGCCTTTCCCCTAGAGTTTTATAAAATCGTGGTGTGAATCCATCTGGGCCCGGGCTTTTCCCCAATGGGGTTTCCTTGATAGCTCTCCCAATCTCCGTCTCTTCAAAGGGTGTCTCTAATGAGACTCCCACTTCCTCCGGCAGAGGAGGAACTGCCGTCTCCTCAATGTATTCTGCAATATGAGGATCTACATTCTCCGGGGGTGGAGGTTCCCGACCGTCCCCTATATTATACAGCCTAGTGTAGTATCCCTGGAATTCCTCCAGTATCTGGTCAGGTCTGTGAACCTCCCGTCCCCCCCCCCCTCTAATGGTCGGGATATACGTCAGGTCCTGTCTCGAGTGCAAAGATCTGGCCAATAACTTCCCACATTTATCCGAAAATTCATAGAACCTGGCTCTGCATCTGTCCCTGTATTTCAAATAGCACTGGTCGTACAGTTTTTTCAGCGTTTCTCTGGCCGCAATAAGTTCCATCAAATCACTGTTGGAGGGTGTCTGTTTGTGTGTCTGCTCCAGTACTTGGATACGGTCCAAAGTGGTCCGAATCTGATGCGCCCTCTCTCTCTTCAGTCGGGAGCCATGTTTAATAAATATGCCTCTGAGCACACACTTCATCGCCGCCCACTGTGTCGGTAGTGGGGTGTCGTCATTGGCATGGTCAGCAATGAAGTGAGAGACAGAGCTCCCCACCTCAGCCAGGCAGACAGGGTCCCCGAGTAGGTTATCATTGAGTCTCCATCCAAATTGGCTCCGGACCCCTCCCGTCACCGGCAGGTTGAGATATACCGGAGAGTGATCCGACCAGACCATCGGGCCGATTGAGGCACTCACGTCCCTGGACAGGGCATAGTGACTGACAAAAATGTAGTCCAGTCTACTGTAGGATGCATGGGTGTGAGAGAAAAATGTGTAGTCTCTCGCCCCCTGGTTCAGGATCCTCCATACATCCACAACCTGCAGGTCACTCAGTGCCTTTCTAAAGTTCGCCAGTTTAGATTGTGGTATTGTCGACTTACCCTGTGACGTGTCTAATCGTGGGTCTAAAGCCATGTTAAGGTCTCCCCCCAAGATTAGGATCCCTGTTGCAAATTTCTCCAAAAGACGGAGAAATCGAATCCCCACTCCCGCCTGATCTTGGTTGGGCAAATATATGTTTGCTACAGTGTAGGTCTCCCCACCGGCCAAGAATTTCAAAAAAATGTATCTCCCCTGGGGGTCTATCTGTGTGTCCAGTGGTTCCAGGGAAGACCCTTTATGTATTGCGATCGATACTCCTTTGGACTTAGCGTCGGGGTTCGGCGAGTGATACCATCTAGTAAAGTACTTGTTTTTAATTTCTGGGAGTCTCCCGCTACTGAAATGGGTTTCCTGGAAAAGTATCACATCTACTCTCTCTTTATGCAGCCCGTAAAGTATCTTGGCTCTTTTTTCTGGGATATTCAGCCCCTTAGCATTGAGGGAGCAAATCTTTATAGTAGCCATACCGCCGGACCCTCCCCCCACCCAGCACAGGTCAGGAGCACGGGTAAAGGAGGGTGTGTAATGTGTAAACCTCTACAACCTCCGAGAATCAGAGAGTAGGAAAAAAGGCAGTAAGGAAAGGAAAAAAGGGGTGAAGAAAAGAAGAACCTAAGAGTAGAAAAACCCTCAAACAGGCAAGAGGGTAGGTTCTATAACCGGAACAAATGTTCCTTATTCTGCCTAGTCTCACCCGGCGGGAACCTGGTGAGAGGGAGCAGAAACCAGAGGGGGTAAATGTGACCTCGCATCCCGGAGCGGGGCCCCGGGAAGCCCGCCTCTCAACACCATGTCTAGGAGGCGATGTGGCCAACGAATTTCAATAATCAAACTACTAGCATTTAAGGCAACATGTAAACAACATCATTTCAACCCAGTAATGAGAACAAGTTAAAACACAGGGTAGAGCGGTGGAAAAAAGGGGAGGAACAAAAGAGAAAAAATGACAAAGCTCAACAATGGTCAAATTCTTCGTCTGCCTGCAGGGGCAACTCCCTGGACGGGGAGCGGCCAGTTCTCAAAAGGATACTAATGCGGCCAGCCGGGGGTATCTCAGCTGGAGACCTGTATCTCGAAGTCCAGTGGCCTATCTCCCAGGGTCTGGACGAATAGGGCGGGCAGGGCCCCCTCCGCCGCGTCTCCACCGGCGCTCTCCTCCGGCACCCGGTTCTCTTCGTGGGGGTAGGTCCGCGCTAAAGTCTAGCCAATCTGGTATGTCGATGGGATCAATGTCCAAAAATCGGAACAGAGCAGGAAGGTCCTCTCTGCGTCGCAAGGTAAAGGTGCCATTGGTGTTACGGACAATAAGGTGGAAAGGATGTCCCCATCTATATGAGGCATTCACCTCCCGACATTTTTCCAGGAGGGGGCGCATCACTCTCCGCATACGCAGCGTGTGTCGAGAGAAGTCCTGGAGAATCCGGATCCCATGGCCGCTCCACTCCACCCGCCGCATTTCCCAGGCTTTACGTAAGATGTCCTCCTTGACTATAAAGAAGTGTATGCGACAAAGGACATCCCGCGGCGCATCAGGATCACCCGCTGGTCTGCTGGTCACTCTGTGGATACGGTCAATGATTATCTCAGAGTCCTTAGGTTTTCCGAGCAGAGAATTGAAGATGTCTGAGGCCACTGACCGCAGTTGGGTCGGGGGGATTGATTCCGGGATGCCCCTTAGCTTCAAATTATTGCGCCTGTTGCGGTTTTCCAAATCGTCTGCCTGCAGAATAATATCCGTGAGCTGACATTTTTGGTTTCGGGACGCCCTCTCCAGTTCAGCGATTCTATCTTCATGGCTTGCGCTGGAGCTCTCCAGGGAGGCCACTCTGGTATCTAGGGCTGATGTTTGTTGATGAAGATCCTCCAGGTCCTTCCTGACCGCCCGTTCAATTCTCAGTGCTACTGCATCCAGATCTCCTTTTAGGTCCGCTTTAGTGGGAAGAAACTGGAGAAGAAGTTTGATGCTGGGGTCTAGTGCGGTGGGAACGTCCCCGGGTGCCTGCTGCGGGTGCAGGTCAGAGCGGTGTCCATCCCCAGGACTCTTAGAGAGGTTCCCCGCCGGTCCACTCCAACAGTCTTCCCGTGAGGCCGGTCGCTCTTGTGGGTCCCCTTCAGAGCCCGAGTACCAGGCCAGTGGTGGCGTACAGCTGGCTGGGAGTATGGGGCTATGGACCTGCGACCATCCCAAGCCCTCACAGTCCATAAGGGGGTCCCCCTCTGTGAGAGTGATGTTTTCTGCGGGGGACAGGGAACTGGCCAGGGAGCCGCTGGATGGAGGCAGAGGGTGGATCTCACAGGTGGTGATGAGAGTGTGTGGACCCTGAGATGGGTGGGCATCCCTCTCAATCCCTGTTTGTGGGGGGGTGGGGACTGTGTCTTTAAGTGATCTGTGTCTCGGCCGGCAGCAGGGACTGGCTGATCTGTGAAGCCTTTTGCTGGTGCGGTCTCCCGCGCCTCCACCACACGTGGCTGCGAGGACCCAGTCATCCTGCATACTGGATTCGCCCCCCCCTCTCCTCCAGTCTCAGATGCCGGGATGTGCCAGCGTGAAGGGGTGATCTCTCTCACCTCCGCCGCCGCCTGCGCGTCAGCCGAGCGGCTCCTCACCTCCGTCGGCGGCTGCCTCTCTTCCTCCGACCTCCGCCTCCCTGGTTCACGCTGTGGGAGACTCGCTCCCCTCCGCTCCCGCGCCATTTTGGATGACGCCGCCTCACCTCCGGGCCGGTCCGTCGGCTGCATGAATCGGGCGATTCCTCCGCCTGCACGCCCCCCGCCGCCTCCTCTCTGTGTCCTCTTCTTTCTGGCGCTGCCCATAATAGAAAAAAATCGCTCGCTCTCTGCACATATATCAGCTGAAGGACGGGTAAGTCTCCGGAGCCCCACGTATGAGCAGCCTCACTCCGCCATGCGCCGGCCACGCCCCCTTGTTATGACTTTTTAAGTTAGTTATTATAGATGGAATGATCTATATTATAGATTTATAGTATTACTAAATCATTTTTTGTGACGAGTAGATATGTTATAGGATTTTAAATGTATAAAATATTCAGCATGATAATTACCCCCAGGATAACAATTCTATAGTCGATAGGATGTCATTTAAGACAAATAATTATTCATTTAGTTCCAGTTAATGCTGAAGAATTATGTGGGGACAATACTGGGATATGTGGGAATATATATATATATATATATATATATATATATATATATATATGGATCTGGGTATATCTATATACATTTTAATAAGTCCATACACCTGGGTATATATGGGTATATGTAATTTCCCGATCCTAGATTTTAAATATTTTTCCAACATAGTGCAAAATTCATTTCTTATCCTACAATGACCCCTTGTGGCCAGAGATGGAATTGGTCAAGTCACCGGACACTTAGCCATGCCCCAATGACATCATGTTTGCAAGAGGGATGGATTTAGATAAGAAATTAAAATATAATGGGGATAATTCCTGGCAGCAGGAGGAGCAGGAATCACCACCAGAGATCATCAGCAGAGGTCAGCAGAAAGATCCCAGTCTCAGTGACCAGCATTCAAGCTCTCAGTTCTCTCTTCTAGCTAACCTTGTGACTGCATATCAGATCTACATATCCCACAGGCCTTGCATAATTGAAGACCGACCTACCATAGAGATTCTGGTAACGTATAGTTCTAATTTATTAATAGTTAATTAGATGGGCATTGCGAAATTTCTAACTGGAACACATCTTCCCGTGAGCTACATTCCAGTCCAGTAATTGAACTATACTATCAAAATATCTTTGGTTGAATTTTATACTTGTCGGAGCATTGTGTTCTGGGGATAATTATTTTTAATCTTTAAATTTGGTATAGCAATTAAGTTAAATTGTCTATTAGATCGATTTAGGAATTGATTGATTAAAAGGATATTTTATGGTAATAGTAGTGAGCCATCTTGTGGCTAAATTTGATAAGTACAGGATAATACCATTTTGTGAATACTCACCTTGTAAAATGGGTATTATAGGTATGTCACACACCCGCTTCAAGATATTCATTACCTGTGGGTAGTATGGTCCTGTAGAGGGCTTCTGCAGAGATGATTGGAGAAAAGAAAGCCCCTCCCAGTCCATAAGTACCTGGGACCTCCCACTCATTACCCAGTATAAAGAAAGCAGTAAGGTAAAGGACCAGGATGAAGAAGACTTCTTTCTAGCACGAATGAGAGTCTGAATAAAAGCGTCAGAAAGACCTTCCTCCTTCAAGATGGAGGTTTCAGCAGCCACGCCGTCAAAGCCAGCGTTGGTAAATTGGGGTAACGAAGATGACCCTGTGTGAGCAGATCTGGCAGCAGGGGCAGAACGAACTGATCTTCTGCCAACCTTACCACGTCTGCGAACCAGACCTGTCTTGGCCACCTTGGAGCTACCAGAATTGCTGTTGCTCTCTCCAGAGCAAGCTTGCGCACTACTCTGGCCACCATGGGAAATGGAGGGAACAGTTACAGAAACCCCAGATCCCTCCAGTTCAGGGACATGGCGTCCGTCGCGAGAGCCAGTGGGTCCTTCGCCAGAGACACAAAAGCCGGAAGTTTGTGATTGTGACGGGAGGCAAATAGGTCCACCGCCGGTGACCCCCACCTGAGACAAATTGAGTGAAAGACCCTGGGATTGAGAGACCATTCCCCCTTGCGGGCTGACATCCTGCTCAGAGAGTCCGCCTCCGTGTTCTCCACACCTGGGATGTAAACTGCTGAGATACACGGGACATGTCTCTGCCCAGTCCAGGATCAGAGACACTTCCTTGAGGGCATTCCTGCTGCGGGTTCCTCCCTGGTGATTGATGTAGGCCACCGCCGTCCGATTGTCCGACCTGACCTGGACCGGCAAGTCTCGCAGTTGATGAGTCAAATGACAAAGAACCAACCTGATGGCCCTCAATTCCAGAACATTGATAGACTCGTGAGCTTCCAGGGGACTCCACAAACCCTGAGCTTCCAGGGGACTCCACAAACCCTGAACTTGCAGATCCTTCCAAAAGCCCCCCCATCCTGAGAGGCTGGCATCCGTAGTGACTATCTCCCACTGAGGAGTCCGAAAGGATCTGCCCCTCAGTAGGTTGGTTGAGTTCAGCCACCACCGAAGCGAGCGGCGAACCCGGGGAGACATCTGAAAAAGATGAACCAGCGACTGAGGAGACCTGTTCCAGACCGATAACAGATGGAGCTGAAGTGTCCTTGTGTGAAACTGAGCAAAGGGAACCGCCTCGAATGAGGCCACCATCAAACCCACCAGTCTCATCCCTAGACGGATGGACGGTCGAGGCATGGACATGAGCGACCGAACCAACTCCTGAATCAGAAGAACCTTGGACTGAGGAAGGAAAACTCTGGCCAGATCTGTATCCAGAGACATTCCCAGAAAGGATACTGTCCTGGACGGGTGTAGGGAGGACTTGGGATAGTTGATCACCCAGCCGAACCTCTCCAGAGTGGATATTACCGTCCTGGTGTCCAATTCTGCCTGGCTGAATGACGGTGCCATGATGAGGAGATCGTCCAGATATGGCACAATGTGAATCCCCTGCGCTCTGAGGAGAGCCATCACCCCAGCAAGCACCTTGGTGAAAACTCTTGGAGCTGCGGTGAGACCGAAGGGAAGAGCTACAAACTGAAAGTGCCGATCCTCCACCGCGAACCTCAGAAACCTCTGGTGTGCGGGAAAAATGGGAACATGGAGGTAAGCGTCCTGAATGTCTATGGACGTCATGAAGTCCCCCTGACGAAGAGAATGAATAGCCGAGCGCAACGTTTCCATGCGAAACCTTCGCAGTCTGACGAACTTGTTGAGAATCTTTAGGTCCAGTATGGGCCAGACGGAGCCATCCTTTTTGGGGACCGTGAACAGATTTGAGTAAAAACCCTGACCCCGGTCTAATGAGGGAACTGGGCAAATGACTGCCATTTCCAAAAGACTCGATACTGCCGCCCGGAGCTGCTGCGCAGCCAGTGCCTCCGGGGACACCCGAGACCTGAGGAAACGCGGGGGAGGGTAGGACTCAAACTCCAGCTTGTAGCCGGAAGACACCACTTCCCTGATCCACCTGTCCGAGACCTCTCGGTTCCAGACCTGGGAGAAGTGCTGTAGCCGTCCCCCCACCCGCACGGGTGAGGGCGCCCCCTCATTGTTGAGCGGGCTTGGCCACGGGTTTTGGTTTTAAGCCCCAACTGTATCCTGAACGGGCACGTCCTCTGCCCCTATTCCAGGAATTTCCCCTTGTAGAAGGGAAGGCGAAACCTCTTCCTGCTCTAGATCCCCGAAAGGAAGGAGTGAAGGAAGACGCTCCTCGAAAGGGGCGACGTTGCTTCTTGCGTTGAGGTAGTTTGCCCCCCTTGGCCACGGCATCCAGCTTGTCTCCAAAGAGCCGTAACCCAACGAAGGGAAGAGCTGTTAGTGACTTTTTTGACCCAAAGTCAGCCGCCCACTGGCGTAACCAAATTGAACGCCTGATAGTAACCATTAGAGCAGAGGCTCTACTACTCATCATCAAGGAATCATCCAAAGCGGCCACCATGAAGGACAAAAACCCCTCACATTGTTTTAGTTCACGAAATTCCTCACTGTCCGGATTCAAACCGGAGGAGGATAACAAGTGCCTGACCACCTTTCTCGTAGCCACCGCCAACAGCGATGAGGCACAAACAGGCCTTATTGCTGCCCCAATACTGGCAAAACCATGACAAGCCATCTGGTCAATGCGTTTATCCTCACCATCCTTAAGAGAGGAACAATCAGGGTTGTTCAATACGGCTGAGTTGGATAACCCCAAAATAGGGGCGTCCACCTCGGGGGGAGACGCCCAGCGCTTAACCGTATCCACTGGAAAAGGATACCTCTTATCCCAGCTTTGGGGAATGCCTGGGAGCCGGGCAGGCCTTTCCCATTCCTTAGAAATAATATTATCAAAATGCTTTTGATTAGGGAATTCCAACCGCGGCTTGGATTCGTCATAAAACTCCCCTTTCTGTTGAGGAACCTCCGCCGGAGGCGAGATAGCAAGCACCTCAAACATCTGAGTCAGAACATTAGGAGTATCCAAGGAAGTCCCTGAGCTCCGATCGGAATCAGCACCAACAAATTGCTGATCATCAGAAATATCTGAATCCTCAAATAATTCCCCTTCTTCTAGAGGGGAATAATCTGACCAATCCAGGCCGTCCTCATCATCATCATATTCAAAATGATTAACCGGTGATAAATGCTTACTCTTAGCCGATGCTTTCTTGGCAACCGTGGAGGAAATTAATTTTTCAATACTGGCCAACCTGGCACACACATCAGATTGCGACTGCCCCCCCGTGGCAATCTCACACGGGGCACGGGTCAAAGTGGGAGGGGGAGAGGATGAAGCCGGCTGCGCTGACTCAGATGCCTGGGGACCGGACTGCCGTGTAATAGTCTGCTGTGCACATGATATACATAGGAAAAAATCATCCCCTGTTAGGGATACCCCACAACCCATACACTTCCGGGATTGTCCCGAGGGGAGCCCGGAATCTTGGGATGCCTCCATAAGGTGAACTTGAATAGTCGCTATGAGTGAGGGAATTACGCTATTAAGCAACCCGGGATGCCCTTATATTGTCCAAGTGGGAGGTTTTGTAATAAATAGCAAAAGTACCCAGGTACTCTAGGACCAGGAGAAACCAAAAAAAAAATTTCCTGGCAGTTCAGCCTGAAAAACATAGAAAAAGACAGTAAGAGGTTCTCCCTATATAAACCTATATCTATTATACCTATATATATATATACACATATATATATGCAAATATGTACAGATAAGCAACGGCCGCAGGGCCACTCAATGAGTCTTTGGGCGCCAATACACTGTGTCCTCTGCCTGAGGTAACAGATCAGAGCGGGAAACGCAGCAGGGGGGCGTGGCCAGCGTGGATCGCGCGCTGCAAGGCTCCGCCCAGCAGCTCCAAACTCCTAAAGGGCGCGGGCTGCGGCCTCATACCGAAGGCCCGGCCCCGCCCCCTCACTGAAGAGCGTGAGGGGAGAAATCCTCCCCTCAGCTCTGAGGTAAAAATTCAGCACCTGTCTCAGCTCTGAGGTAAAAATCCAGCACAGTGTCTGTCAGACGTGAGGGGAAGCTCCCCTCCAATAACAATCGCGCACCGGTGCCGCAGGCAGCCGCGGCACCGGGCGCATAATAGAGCCGGTAGCAGCCCGCATAACAAGCGGAGCTGCTCCCCGCTGGGTCACGCTACCAGCTCCAAACTCCTAAAGGGCGCGGGCTGCGGCCTCATACCGAAGGCCCGGACCCGCCCCCTCACTGAAGAGCGTGAGGGGAGAAATCCTCCCCTCAGCTCTGAGGTAAAAATCCAGTGTCTGTCAGCAAAAAAGATTGCAACAAGTTTACATTATAACTATTCATACCAGAAAAGTAAACATTTTAAACAAACATTTCAAATCTATTTTCCAGGCGCCCCCATAGAAAAACACCAGAAGCTGAATAAGAGGCCTCCACACAACTAAAAAAGGGGAATAGGCCATTTAAGGGGAAAATTAAACTCTTGGACAGGGCATCCCAAACCGCAGTCACCAACCCGGTATAACCGCCTACCCTCTTTATAGGGTCTCGCGGTGGAGCATAGCTCCTGAGCACCTGAGGTGCTGTTATACCCTCGCTCGGACAGCAGTCAAGACTGGGAGGCATTTAAATAGCTATATATTAATAGAGGGAATAAAGAGTCCGAACGGAAATAAAAATATATATAGGCCGGGAGTAGACCCGGCTACCTTAAAGTCCCCCAGTGCAAGGAGGAGATATCATCTGCTGCTTGCTCGCCGTCTGCAGAGATGAAGACTGGGTAATGAGTGGAAGGTCCCAGGTACTTATGGACTGGGAGGGGCTTTCTTTCCTCCAATCATCTCTGCAGAAGCCCTCTACAGGACCATACTACCCACAGGTAATGAATATCTGGAAGCGGGGTGTGTGACATACTTAGAATATATATATGTTTTTAATCTGATTGTTTTGTTTTATTGGTTATTGGTTTGATTACTATAATTGTATTTATAATAAATGCTTGTTATTTATCTTTAACCTTTAATAGATTTTATTATTGCACTGCTAAATTACCTCAAGAGATCTCTTTTATAAGGTGTTTTATGTCCGCCTTAGAAATTCAACCCTAGCTGTAGATTCATCCTTATGAGCTTTGCTTCATAAACCCCGACAGTACAGGAACCCCAGACCCGTCCAGGCAAAAGAAATGGCGACCACTGCCGGAGGCAGAGGAACCTGAGACCGAAAACCTAATGTTGGAAGCTAGTGATTGCAACGTGAGGCAAAGAGAACCACCTCCGGAACCCCACTTGCGACAGAAGGACCGGAACACCTTGGGGTAGAAAGATCCCTCAGTGAGAGGATCCCCTACTCAAGGAATCCGCCTCCGTGTTATCAACTCCTGGAATGAATGCCGCTGAGATGCATGGAACATCGCTCTCCGCCCATGCAAGACACACGAAACTTCCCTGAGGGCACTCCTGCTGCGAGTCCCTCCTTGGTGATCGACGTAAGCCACCGCAGTTCAACCGTCCAACTGAACCGGAACCGGCAAAACCTGCAAATGATGCATCCAGCAGACAGAATCAAACAAATAGCTCTTAACTCCAAAAGCAGAGATGGGAGCGTGAGCCTCCTGAAGACTCCCCAGCCCCTGGAACTGAAAGTCCGTCCAGAAACCTCCCCAGCCTGACAGGCTGGCATTCGTGGTAACCGTCTCCCAACAAGGGGCCAAAAAGGGTCTGCCCCTCAGACCGCTAAGCTCCAGCCACCACTGAAAGGATTGCCGGACCCTGGGAGACAGCTGAAAGGACCGAGCCAAGCACCGGGACCAGCCGTCCCACGTCCGCAATAGACGGAGTTAGAGCGACCTCACGAGGAACTGAGCAAAGGGGACTGCCTAGAAGGAAAACCACCATCAATCCCACCAGTTACATCCCTAGCCAGAAAGAGGCGAGGATTGTCCAGGAGAACAAATATCAGGTCCTGAACCCTCTGCACCTTAGGGTGAGGAAGGAACCCTCTGGCCTGACCGGAATCCAGATTCATGCCAGAGAACTTGGGGCGGGTGATCACCCATCCAAACCGTTCCAGCGTCATCACCACCCTGGAGTCCATCTCCACCCGGCATAGAAAAGATGCTGTAATGAGTAGGTCATCCAGATACGGCACAATGTAAACACCCTGGGCTCCGAGAAGGGCCATTATGCCCGCCAGCCCCTTGGTGAACACCCTTGGCACCAAAGTCAACCAGAAAGGGAGGGCCACAACTGAAAATGCCGATCTTCCACCCCAAACCCGAGAAATCTCTGGCAAGCGGGGTAGGTTGGTACATAAAGGTAAACAACCTTGAGGTCTACAAATGTCACGAAAACCCCCTGATGAAGGGAATTGATGACTGAGCGCAGAATCTCCATGCGGAACTTCTGGGATCTGATGAACCTGTAGAAAGGCCTCAAAAACAAGAATGGTTCTGATGGATTCATCCCGTTAGGGAACCACAAGGGTTGGAACAATAGCCCCGGCCCCTGCACAGCCCTGGGGTCCGAGGAAACCCGAGAACAGAGGAATCACCACTGAAGATAGAGAAGGCAGCACCTCTGCCAGCTCTGGCACCGTGAAAGGAAGGATAGAGGAGCCTGCCCCCCGAAAGGAGCAACGTCTCTTCTAGCGTGGCGGAAGCCTGCCTCCTTACGCAACTGAATCCAATATGACTCCAAAAAGCCGCATACCCCAAAGGGTAGCCAATGTTAGCCGCCACCGGCGCAACCAGACAGAGCGTCGTATAGCCACAAGCAAAGCTGAGGTTCCGCCATACAGACATATAGTGTCATCCAGGCAGACAAGACCATGGTCAGGAACTATACACACCGCATAAACGCTGCCAAATCAGCACTGGCTGGGTCCAGCTGGGACCCCTCAACAGGCCCCAAACCACAGACCTGATAACCACAACCGAGAGTACAGAAATACAAACAGGCCGCAAGGCAGAACCCACGCCAGCAAGGGCATACCTCCTATACCGTTCCTGAGGAAAACCGGGAAGCCGGCTAGATCCCTCCCGATCCTTAATAATCACATATTAGAATGAAACTGAGTTGGGCACCCCATACGAGGCTTAGAGGTCTCAAGAAAAAAATATTTTCCCTTCTGCGGCGGGGACTCCGCCGGAGGAGGAATAGCCAGCACCTCAAATGACCCAGGAACTTGGGGGTAACCACAGCATCCCCAAGCCCCTGCCCGGCATCAGCATCCCAAACTGCTGATCCTCAGAGCCATCAGATTCCGTAAACAGTTCCTTCCGCAAGCGGAAAACAAACAGACCAGTCAAGGGAATCAAACATCAAGAACCGGCACTGCCGGTGACAGATGTCTTCTCTTAGCCGGGGCCACCCTGGCCACAGAGCTAGAAAACAATTTATCGATGTTGGCCAATCCAGCACATATATCAGATTGCGACTCCCCGCTAATGACAATGTCACATGGGGTACTGATAACTTAAGGTGGAGTAGGTGATGAGGCCGGCGGCACTGACCCAGACGTCCGGGCCCCCGACTGCCGTGTTATGGCCTACACATAGTATGCACCAGCACAGTATCCCCAACAAGGGATACCCCCCAACCCACACACTGCCGGGACTGCCCCGAAGGGAGCCAGAGCCCGGATCCAGGGGAGCCTCCAAATGGTGATTTGTATGGTAGTCGCAATGACCCGCGGGAATTACGCTAGAAGCAACCCGGGATGCCCCTTAAGTCTGTTAGTGGGAGGATTTGCAAGCCCAAGGGACCCCAGGACACATTGACAAGGGGGGCCCCGTAAATAAGGTATCAAGACAAGCACTCATAAAGGCAAAAGTAAACAGAGTGTGGCTAAACATAGAAATTAAATTATATATATATATATTTATACATAACATTGAGGCAAATAGCATATAACACTACATAGTATGCTAGTGACAAATGTAATGATACCAGAACCAGAAAGCAGTGTTCTAGGCCGGCGCTGGATAAAGCGCCCTAACAAAACAGACAAGCAAAGCCCCGCAGGGCACTCACTTCACATGCACGCTTCTTAGCCGGAGCCATCCTCGGTCCCAGAGGAATCAGACGAAGAGGGGGCGGGCCAGCGCGGATCACACGCCGCTCCTGGCCCCGCCCCCTCCCCAACCCCTCCTAGAAACATCGGGCGCCGCCGAAGGTGCCAGAGAGTGGGACGGGCCGCCGCCAGCACGTCGAGCGCTCGGCCCCATCCGGATGAAGGCAACCGCAAAGGGCGCCAAAGAGAGCGGGGCGGGACGCCGTCAGCGCGTAGAGCGCCCGGCCCCGCCCCCCGCCACAGCCAAATAAGCCTGGCGCCGCAAAGGGCGCCCGAGAGAGTGGGGCGGGCCGCCGCCAGAGAGTCGAGCGCCCGGCCCCGCCCCCTCCCCATTCAAAGGAAGACCGCCGAGGGTGCCAGAGAGAGAGAGTGGGGTGGGCCTCCGCCAGCGCACCGAGCGCCCGCCCCCGCCCCCTCCCCATCCATAGTGAAGGAAACCGGGCGCCAGAGAAAGAGTGGGGCGGGCCGCTGCCAGCGCGTAGAGCGCCCGGCCCTGCCACTTTCCCGACCACAGCCAAGGAGACCGGGCGCCGCCGAGGGCGCCAGAGAGAGAGTGGGGCGGGCCTCCGCCAGCGCGCCGAGCGCTTGGCCCCGCCCCTCACAGCAAGGAGAGGAGAAGCTCCCTTAAGCCTCCTCACCAGCTCCGCCATGACAGTGCGGCCGGCTCTCACTACGGCCGCCGCATGTCATGGCAACCTGAAAAAAAGTAAAGTTACACAGCACAGTTAAAAACACACACTTACACTCATTGCACGTAATGAATGAAGGATTACTTCCCGATGCTCCATGACAACTGGACAAGGGAGAGTCACAGCCCCCCCCCCCCTCCCAGGGAATAAAGGGACAAGTAAAGGGAGGGAGGGATCCCCAACTACATCAGTAAACAGCGGGGGAACGGACAGGGCATCCCAAACCGGGGTCACCAACCCGGTTAACCGCCTACCCTCTAGTATAGAGTCTCACGGTGGAGCATTAGCTCCTAAGCACCTAGGGAGGCAGGGTAAATCAAAAAGGGATCCGGGCGGTAATAGATAAAATAAATAGAGGGCCGGGAGTCATCCCGGCTACCTGAAATCCCCCTGTGCAAGGAGGAGGCATCATATTCGGACTTGCTCGCCGTCTGCAGAGATGATTACGGGAGGTGTTTGGGAGGTCCCAGGTATTTATGGGCCGGGAGGGGCTTCTTTTTTTCTAGTCATCTCTGCAGAAGTTCGCCCTCTACTGGACATAACCCGAGTGTAATGACTACTTCCGAAGCAGGGTGTGAGACATACTTAGAATATTTCTTTTTACTACTCTGACCAGAGGTATGAGGCGTCCACACCACAAGAATTGGAGAATGTTCTGGCCTCGACGGGTTTGAAAGCTCAAGACGAAGTGCCAATCCCCCCTCCGCAAAAGAAAAGAGCACTCTCCTTCTCACCAGCGCCTAAAGATAAACGCGGTCCAAGGAGGAGCACTCCATCTACAAGCAAGTCAGTGACTGCATTGTCCCATAAGTTCGGTAAGGTGGCTTCTGGTGAGGGGTGAGTAAGATTCCCTGCGTGTTATACTACGGCTCTTACCCTCTACCTTGATCCTGTGGTGATTACACGAGATGTTTATTCCACAGTTCTTATTTAGTGTTGTTTGAACTTTAACCGGGGTTTCACGTTTCACCGGGCACTTATTTTACTTGTGCACCCTCCCTTTATAAATAATTCCCTTGGTTCATAATCAAAAGGGTTTTTCGAAGTTTGATTTTTATATTAAAGTGGACCAACACCGAGAGGTGATCGGCCCGGAAATCTATAAGATTCCCAGGCCGATCACCTCCCACCCCGCGGGACATCCGAGATCGGGATGTCCCGCGGGGTGAAAACCCCCCAAACACCCCAAATCACCTACCTTATCTTCCGCCGCCTCCCTCGCGCCCCTCTAGGCGTGCGCGCCCCCGCGCCGGCCGTCTGTGAATGGCCGGCACGGGCGCGCGCGCGCTGAAAGTGACGCGAGGGAGGCGGCGGAAGCCGCTTGGACGTTCCTGTTCCCCGCCTGGACGTTGGCGGGGATTGGACCGGGCAGTCACGTGGGAGCGGGGAGAGGTGAGTTTATTGGGGTTTCTGGGGGGTTTCACACAGCGTGGCACCCCCGATCGGGGTGCCCCGCCGAAGTGGACCAAAACCCAGGATAGTCAAAATCCTGGGTGTTGGTCCACTTTAAGATGAGCACTCTCACCCTTATTCTATAGAATGGTACCTGAGTGTATTACTTGTTGCTGTTTAATGGTTTGCTAATTGTATAGCGGGCCGGTGACCCAGGTTTTAAGACTTGCGCACTCCAAGCTTCCCAACCCGTTGGCTTCCGCCGAGTTGGGAAGCTCTTGATACTGACCCCCCGTTGTGGGTCAGCCACTCCATCAGTTTTGACTGAGACCTCCCACTCGAGGTCCCTTGTTGCAATAGCATTCCCCATTGGGGCTTAGGTTTCCTCAGCCCCAGTGGGAAACTTAAATTTCAATTTGGGAGGTACTATTTCCTCCCTTGGGTTCGTGTTAAAGTGGACCAACACCCAGGGGGGATCGGCCCGGAAATCTATAAGATTCCCGGACCGTTCAGATCCCTCCCCGCGGGGCATCTGATATCGGGATGTCCCGCGGGGAGGAACCCCCCAGGAGGCCCACAAACCTTACCTCAGCCCAGTTCCATCGGCTTCCCTCTAGCAGGGCGCGCACCCGCGCCAGCCGTTTGTGAATGGCCGGTGCAGGCGCGCTCCCTGTTAGAGGGAAGCGCGAGACGCGGCCTCCAGCGCTCAGAGCCAGCTGAGCTGGTATGCGCGTCCAGGCGGCCTTGGACGCGCATACCACAGCGGCTCTGAGGCTGTGATTGGCTGGCGCGTTCACGTGGGAGCGGGGAGAGGTGAGTTTTTTGGGGCTTTCTGGGGGGTTTCAGACAGCGGGGGATCGGGGTGCCCCACCGAAGTGGACCAAAACCCAGGATAGTCAAAATCCTGGGTGTTGGTCCACTTGAATATGTTTTTTCCAAGTTCTCCCTCTCTGTTCATTTTCTTTGCTCTCCCCTCTTCCACTTCCTGGGTGTCCATCTTCTATAGAGTAACAGTTACTGAACAACTTAAAAATGGCAGTTAAAGTGGTTTCGCTTAACGTACAAGGTCTGAACTACCCCCCAAAAAAGAGTCAAGGCCTTCCGTCAGATGAGGGCTCTCCATGCTGATATTGTCTGCTTCCAGGAGACCCATTTCACCAAGAAAAATACTCCCAAATTCCTTAGCACAGATTACCCCCTCTTCTTCACAGCCTCTGCTGATACCAAGAAAAGAGGGGTTCTCATCACTTTTAAGCGCTCTCTCCCTTTCTCTTTGGAGCAGACAATACGAGACCCTCAAGGTTGTTTCATTATAATTGTGGGTGCTGTCCAAGATCAGCCAATTATGATTGCCACGTACTATGCCCCAAATCAGAATCAGGTTGCCTTTTTGAGGAGTTCTTGAAGACCCTGGATCCCCTAGTAAAAGGGGCTCTAAATAGTAGCCGGAGATTCAAACCCAATTTTGCATCCAACTTTAGATCGACAAGCTGTTGATCGCCCCTCCGATGCGGTCTAATGGCTCCTCAGGAAAGGCGTTTTGCTCTCTTCTAAATCACAATCATTTAGCTGATGCGTGGAGGGAACTTCACCCCACATTTGCTCATTCTTGTCGGCACAAGGTCTTTACTAGAATCAACCACATTTTCTTGCAGCTTTCCTCCCTGCCACACCTGACCCACTCTTCTATAGTACCAATTGTCTGGTCTGACCACTACTTGGTCTCAGTGGAAATGTCCTCGCTAACTCAAAGATCCCCACAAAAATCTTGGAAACTCTATGACCCCATGTTATCTGACGAGATATTCCTTGAGCACATGCGAAAGGTGATTGAGGACTTCCTACTTGGATACCACAGGGTCAGTAAGTTCTGATACCCTGCTTTGGGAAGCCCATAAAGCCGTAATCCAAGGTCATTTTATCCAAGAATCAACCCGACGAAAAGCTGTGTATAAGAAGCAACTCAATACATTACTCGAGGCATACCACTTAGCCTCTTCTGATTATAAGCCTCTTCTGATTATAAGACCCACCCAACTAGGCGTAATAGGATTGCTTTTAATCAGGCTGGTGACCAGCTCAATATGTGCCTTTCCAATGAGGCCGAACGTCAAACAAATCCAGGTTTAGGTGGTATCGTCTCAGTAATAAACAGAACACCCCTCTGGCCAGAAGGCTTAAAGGAGTCACGCAGAGGGTTAAACCATTACGCATTAAGACCCTGGATGGCTCACTTTCAAGCAAGCCAGCGAGGGTGGTGGCGACTTTCAGTAAACATCTTGAGGACCTTTACAAACCTAAGACTGCACTTGAGTGCCTTGCTGAAAAGCTGATAGGTCAACTACAACTACCCTCCCTTCCTGAGGAGGCCAGGACCTCACTAGAGAAGCCGGTTCAGCTTTCTGAGGTCCAGGAAGCCATTAACTCTTTAAAGATAGGGAACCAGCCGGGTCCCAGATGGTTTTATAATATGGCCCTTTATTATAAAAAATTCTCCAAGGGACCCTCCCCACACTTGGTTAGCATGTTCAACTCCCTTAGTGGAGGTGACTCATGGAGTACAGACACACTCACTGCGGCCGTCTGTATGATACCCAAACCCAATATTGACTCCACCCTTTGGTCCTATCATAGACCCATTTCTCTTTTAAACATCGATGTTAAGCTCCTTGCTAAAGTCCTGGCGACAAGACTCAATAAGTTTATAGGGTCTCTAATCTCCAAAGAGCAAGCAGAATTCATTCCCCAGCGTCAGGTGGGGGATAATATTCGCAAGGCTATCAACCTGATCCACCATGCCAGGAAGGAGGGACACCAAGCCATGTTATTAACCTTGGATGTCCGCAAAGCCTTTGATACCATTCCATAGGACTACCTTCAGTTTATTCTGAAGAAGTGGGGTCTTGGTCCCTCCTTCACTGCATGGATTGCCTCGTTATACTCCAACACGCGAGCATTCATCAGATATTCCAACCGATTTACTCTTAGCAGAGGCACCAGACAAGGTTGCCCCCTTTCCCCTCTACTATTTGCCCTCGCCATTGAGCCCCTCTCCAAGCTACTTCAGACTAACATCAATATTAAAGGGGATAAAGGTAGGAGCCTATGACCACAAGATTTCCCTATTTGCAGATGATATTTTAATGCTTGTATATGACCCTATCACATCCCTCCCGGACCTTCTCCACACCTTAGATGACTTTTCCAAAATATCCAGCCTGCAAATTAATGCCTCAAAGTCTCAAGCACTCAATATCTCTCTTCCTGAGAGTACATTGACCACGCTCAAATCTTCCTTTGGCTTCTCTTGGCAAGAGCACCACATTAATTATCTGGGTGTCCGACTAACAGCTAACTACGATTCCCTTTATGCCGCCAACTACCCCACCATGGCTAAGGATCTACGTGCTCTAATATTCACCTGGGTCAGATAGCACCTGTCATGGCTGGGTAGGATAATGGCTGTAAAGATGTAGTGGCTTCCTAAAATGCTTTACTTTTTTGGGTCCTTCCAATTCCAATCCCGGCTTCCTTTATTAAAGGTCTCCAAGCGTCCTTACACTCCTTTATCTGGGGGAAGCAAAGACCTCGGGTTAATCGAGGGACATTATACAGACCTAAGCAGCAGGGGGGCCTTGGGGTTCCCAACTTAGCACGTTATTACTCTGCCTGCCAGATTGCTCAATTGTCTGCCGTTCACTCTGGAATGGAAAGGCCATTCTGGGTAGACATTGAACAGACCAGCTGCTCTCCAATAGAGATTGTAAACTTGCTATGGCTGCCTCCGTTGGTTTACAAAGACATTGACAACCCAGTTTTGAACCACTCCCTCAGGATATGGAAGACAAATATATTGAAAGGGAACCTCTCCTCCCCTGAGACCCCCTTGCTCTCTATATTTGGCAATCCCGAATTCCTCCTGGCTTTCCAGGAGCCGTCGGCTTTCACCTGGTGGAGGGCACACAACTTGACAAAGTTCAAAGATTTTTTAACACATAGGAGTATGATAACCTTTTCCGAGCTCCAGTCCCTTAGGGACATACCAAGCAAAGAATATCTCTGCTTCCTGCGAATAACACATTATATAGGTACTAAAACTGGGCTGGGGTCAGTACCAAGTCCTTCCTCACCCTTTGAGTCCATTTGTGGGACGCAGCCTCTTGGTAAGGGGACGGTATCCACACTATACAAGCTAATGGGTGAGGCAGATGGAAAATCTCTTCCGGCCTACACCACTAGATGGGCGAATGATCTTGGTATAAACCTCTCGGAATAGGACTGGAAAGCAGTATGGAAAAACTCATTTACTAAATTCCTCCACACAGGCGCCCAGGAGGTTAATAACAAAGTTCTCCTTCGCTGGTATCTGGTTACAGAGAGAATTCACAGGTTCTGCCCTTCTTACTCTCCGGAATGCTTTAGAAACTGTGGTAAGCAAGGAACCTACTTTCATGTTTGGTGAGAATGCTGGCTAGTTAACCAGTTCTGGGCCAAGGTTTTTTATCTTATATTTAAGGCAACAGGCCTGCGTCTGACCCCCTCACCTCAATTAGCCCTTCTTAACCTAAGACCCCCCGACTGCTCCAAAACACATTTTGAGCTTGTGAGGCATATCCTAACAGCCGCTAAAATTATTATTGCTCAATCATGGAAGAGTAAGTCCATTTCCAGCGGAAGCCTCATACCGCGCATAAATGAGGTAATGCTCTTTGAAAAGATGGCCGCCTCAATGCAGGGGGATCTCATTCCCTTCCTAGCTACCTGGGAAGGTTGGATCAACCATTTCCAGCCTAAAAATTTTGGTCATCACCTATTTGTAATCTAGGTCCATGTGATGTCCTTTTTAAGTTGGTCGTAGTATGGACACCCACCCCTCTCCCCCCTCCCCTTTTTCTTTCTATCCTTCGCTATTCTTCTTATCCGCGTTTCTTGCCCTGCTTAAAACCTTTTTAGCCGCTGCCGATTTCCAATTGCGGTGAATGCTTTGTATAAGAACTTAATTGTGTTCTGCTATGTACAAGTATGCCTTCAACTGGATGTGTTTTTTTTCTACTTGAATTACAAATTGTAATGTAAGCTGTTTTGATGTAACATATCCATATCTTCAATAAAAATATCGTTGAACAAAAATACCATTTTGTGAGTACTCACCTGTAAAATGGATATTGTCAGTGTGTCACACACCCCGCTTCCCCTTTAATTCTTACGATCGGGTTACTCCACCAGCAGGTGGGGACGTTGCAGAGAGAAGTCTTGAAAAACGAGCCCCTTCCGACCTATATATACCTGGGACCTCCCACTTAACACCCAGTGAATTCAAACAGCAGTAAGACAAGGTACCAGGATATCCAACGGTAACCTCAAAATAAAACAAAGGAAAGCTTCACCATATACAGGATCCAGGATACCAAAAAGGGCGGGTGAAGCGGGGTGTTTGACACACTGACAATATCCATTTTACAGGTGAGTACTCACAAAATGGTATTCTCAGTGTGTCACACACCCCGCTTCCCCTTTAATTCTTACGATCGGGACATCCAAAAGCAGTGTCCACAAGGGATCGGTATCCGAAGGCAAAATGAAGCATAACTTAAACGACTGCAGTCTGCAGAACCTTGCGGCCAAACACAGCATCCGCTGAGGCCCGCACATCAACCTTGTAAAACTTAGAAAAAGTATGAACAGAAGACCAAGTAGCAGCCCTACAAACTTGTTCAACAGAAGCTTGGTGCTGAAAAGCCCAAGATGCTCCAACAGCACGAGTAGAATGAGCAGTGATACGAAAAGGGGGAACCTTCCCCTTGGCCGAATAGGCCCCAACAACCGCCTGACGAATCCATTTGCTAATGGAAGACTTGGCCGGAGCCAAACCCTTCCTAGGCCCACAGGGCACAACAAAAAAGGCATCAGTCTTACGAAAAGGAGAAGTAGTAATCAAATAGTACTTAACACAGCGTACTACATCCAAACAATGCAAAATCCTCTCCTTGTCATTCTTAGGCTTAGGACACAAGGAGGGAAGAACAATATCCTGATTCAAATGAAAAGCAGAAACAACCTTAGGAAGAAAGTCCGGTTTGAAACGAAAGACCACCTTGTCCTGATGCCTCTCAAAGTAGGGCGCCTGAATCGACAAGGCCGCCAACTCCGAGACACGCCGAACCGAAGTGATAGCCACCAAGAAGGCAATCTTCTGAGTCAAGGTAGACAGAGCAATATCCTGCAAGGGCTCAAAGGGAGGAGCCTGAAGAGCAGAAAGAACCAAGTTCAAGTCCCAAACAGGGAGCAATGGCTTCCTGGGAGGCCGCACATGCGTAACCCCCTGGAAAAAAGTTTTAACTAAAGGATGAAACGCAAAAGGCTTCTGAAAAAAAGATAGACAAGGCAGAAACCTGCCCTTTCAGAGTACTCAGCTAGAGACCAGAGTCTAGCCCTGATTGCAAAAATACCATTTTGTGAATACTCACCTTGTAAAATGGGTATTATAAGTATGTCACACACCCCGCTTCAAGATATTCATAACCTGTGGGGTATACTGACATGAAGAGGGCGATGATTGGAGGAAAGAAAGCCCCTCCCGGTCCATAAATACCTGGGACCTCCCACTCATTACCCAGTATAAAGAAAGCAGTAAGGTAAGGGACCAGGAAGAGCCAAATATAAGTCATAACAACGCAAAGTTCACAAAATGAAGGATCCAGAATACAAAAGGGCGGGTTGAAGCGGGGTGTGTGACATACCTATAATACCCATTTTACAAGGTGAGTATTCACAAAATGGTATTATTCTAAGTATGTCACACACCCCGCTTCAAGATATTCATAACCTGTGGGACATCCAATAGCAGTGTCCATAAGGGGTGGGGATCCAAAAACAAGGTATAAAGCACAACTAAAACTACTGCAGCCTGCAGAACTTTGCGGCCAAAAACAGCATCCGCTGAGGCCCGAACATCAACCTTGTAAAACTTTGAAAAAGTGTGAACAGAAGACCAGGTAGCGGCCTTGCAAACTTGCTCAACAGAGGCCTGGTGCTGAAAAGCACAGGAAGCCCCAACCGCACGAGTAGAATGAGCTGTAACACGAAAGGGAGGATTTCTCCCCTTAGCAGAATAGGCCCCGACAATGGCCTGACGAATCCACCTGCTGATGGAAGACTTTGTGGGTGCTAGACCCTTCTTGGGCCCAAATGGCACCACGAAGAATGTATCAGTCTTGCGAAAGGCAGACGTTACCACCAAATAATACTTCACAACACGAACCACATCCAAAGAATGCAGGGCCCTCTCCTTGTCATTGCTGGGATTAGGACACAGAGAGGGCAGAACAATATCCTGATTTAGATGAAAGGACGAAACCACCTTAGGAAGGAAGTCCGTCTTAAAACGGAAAACCACTTTGTCCTGATGTCTTTCAAAATACGGAGCTTGAATAGACAGAGCCGCCAACTCAGAAACACGTCTAACGGAAGTGATAGCTACCAAAAAGGCCACCTTCTGCGTAAGAGAAGACAAAGGAATATCATGCAAAGGCTCAAAGGGGGGACCCTGGAGCGCAGAAAGAACCAAATTCAAATCCCAAACCGGAATCAAAGGCTTCCTAGGAGGCCGCACATGTGTAACCCCCTGGAAAAAAGTCTTAACCAAAGGATGAAGCGCAAAAGACTTTTGGAAAAACACCGCCAGGGCAGAAACCTGCCCCTTCAGAGTACCGAGTTGGGGCCCTAGGTACAGACCATGTTGCAAGAACTCCAAAATTCTAGAAATAGAGAATTCCCTACAAGGGAAGGCCCTAGTTTCACACCAATCAATATAAGACCTCCAAGTCCTATAGTACACAGACGATGAAGACCTCTTCCTAGCACTGATAAGAGTCCGAATCACAGCATCAGAAAGACCTTCTTCCCTCAAGATGGAGGTTTCAGAAGCCACGCCGTCAAAGCCAGCGTTGGTAAATTGGGGTAACGGAGATGACCCTGTGTGAGTAGATCTGGCAGCAGGGGCAGAACGAACTGATCTTCTGCCAACCTTACCACGTCTGCGAACCAGACCTGTCTTGGCCACCTTGGAGCCACCAGGATTGCTGGTGCTCTCTCCAGAGCAAGCTTGCGCACTACTCTGGCCACCCTGGGGAACGGAGGAAACAGGTACAGAAAACCCAGATCCCTCCAGTTCAGAGACATGGCATCCGTTGCAAGAGCCAGAGGGTCCTTCGCCAGAGACACAAATGACGGAAGTTTGTGATTGTGACGGGAGGCAAAGAGGTCCACCACCGGTGACCCCCACCTGTGACAAATTGTGTGAAAGACCTTGGGATTGAGAGACCACTCCCCTTTGCGGGCTGACAGCCTGCTCAGAGAGTCCGCCTCAGTGTTCTCCACTCCCGGGATGTAAACTGCCGAGATGCATGGGACATGGTTCTCCGCCCAGCCCAGAATCAGAGACACTTCCTTGAGGGCATTCCTGCTGCGGGTCCCTCCCTGGTGATTGATGTAGGCCACCGCCGTCCGATTGTCCGACCGGACCTGGACCGGCAAGCCTCGCAGTTGATGAGTCAAATGACAAAGAACCATCCTATGGCCCTCAATTCCAGAACATTGATAGGCTCGTGGGCTTCCAGGGGACCCCACAAACCCTGAAATTGCCGACCCCTCCAGAAGCCCCCCCCCCCCCCCCATCCTGAGAGGCTGGCATCCGTGGTGACTATCTCCCACTGAGGAGTCCGAAAGGATCTGCCCCTCAGCAGGTTGGCTGAGTTCAGCCACCACTGAAGCGAGCGGCGAACCCGGGGGGACATCTGAAATAATTGATCCAGCGACTGAGGAGACCTGTTCCAGACCGACAACAGATGGAGCTGTAGTGTCCTTGTGTGAAACTGAGCCAAGGGGACTGCCTCGAAGGAGGCCACCATCACAAACTCATCCCTAGCCGGATGGACGGTCGAGGAATGGACATGAGCGACCGAACCAACTCCTGAATCAGAAGAACCTTGGACTGAGGAAGGAACACTCTGGCCTGATCTTGTATCCAGAGACATCCCCAGAAAGGATATTAACCTGGACGGGTAGAAGGAGGACTTGGGGTAGTTGATCACCCAGCCGAATCTCTCCATAGTGGATAGAACCGTCCCGGTGTCCGATTCCGCTTGGCTGAATGACGATGCCAATATGAGGAGATCGTCCAGATATGGCACTATGCGAATTCCTTGAGCTCTGAGAAGAGCCATCACCCCAGCAAGCACCTTGGTGAAAACCCTTGGAGCTGTGGTGAGACCGAAGGGAAGAGCTACAAATTGGAAGTGCCGATCCTCCAGAGTGAACCTTAGGAACCTCTGGAGCGCGGGAAAAATGGGAACATGGAGGTAAGCGTCCTGGATGTCTATGGACGTCATGAAGTCCCCTTGACTAAGACAGTGGATAGCGGAACGCAACGTTTCCATGCGAAATTTTCGCAGCCTGACTGTTAGGCGCCGGACACCCTTCTCTCTTAAGCCAGATAATCCCCAATCTCCACCGCCTCTTCTGCCTTTAGACAAGTCCCCGCTCGCAGGAGACGCGGATTGTGCCTCTCCAGACTCGGTTACCCCCAGGACTTAGTTGGCGCAAAGATTACCGGCTTAAGGTGGAGACGGGTGAACGGCGGGGTATCCCGAATATGGATGCCGGGATGTAAATGGGATTACAAACGGAGAGTCAATCAGAGAGGTCCAGAAACAAGCCAAGGTCAAGCCGGGTGGTCACTGAGCGCGGTATCCAAGGGGTCAAGCGAAGAGTAGTCAAAAACGAGCCGAGGTCAAACCAGGTGAGCACCAAAACGCAGTAACAGAGGGATCAGGCACAAGCGGAGTCAGGACAGGCGAAAAGGTCAGGACGGGCAGCAGACGAGGATGGTCAGAGACGAAGCCGAGTTGAACACAGTAAACGCAGACTATAACGCACACCCTACTAACCAGAGGCTATAACGGGCACTGGACAATGGAGCAGCCTGATAATAAAGGGAAGACTGGCCAATGGGAAGGGGAAAAGGAAAGGAGAGGGAAGTGTGCTGATTGGTGCGACAGTAACTACCCAATGGGAGCGGTCCCAGGAACTGGACCTGCCCAGGCCAGACGGGCTGTCCAGTCCCTGGGCCCGACTCCCATCAGGACAGCTGACAATTTAACTTGACACTTGCCCCCGGCGGATGCGCTGGGAGCAGCGCCGCCTGGGGGCATATACAGAGCGTGCTCACGCGCGTGCGCGAGCACGCGAATGGCCGGGCGCGCTCCCGGCCGGGGGAAGCACAGCCGCGCCGGCAGAGGACACCACGGGGCCGCCTGCCCCCGCCGCACGGCTCGCATCGAGGCCGCCGCACCCCGCCGTCGCCACGCTGGCCTCAGAGCGGTACCGAGAGCCAGCAGCAGGACGGGGCCGTGACGCGCCGCGGGACCGGGGCCGGGAGGCAGGTAAGATCCTAACATTACCCCCCCCCCCTGAGGAGGGGCCACCGGACCCTCCAAGCTGGGCTTCTGAGGATTCTCCCTATGGAATTTTCTCACCAATCTTTGTGCATGAACTTCCCTAGCCGGCACCCATGACCTTTCCTCAGGACCGTAATCCTTCCAATCAATCAAATACTGAAGGGAACCACGAAAAAAGCGAGAGTCCAAAACCCGAGCAACCTCAAATTCCTGTTGCCCGTCAACTAGAATGGGATCCGGAAGATTATCGGGTTCAAAGTTTCTGGCAGGTTTCAAAAGGGAGACGTGGAATGAGTTACAAATCCTCATAGAAGGCGGGAGATCCAGGCGATAGGTAACCCGATTGATTCTCTGCAGTACGGGGAAAGGACCAATAAATCTTGGACCCAACTTGGCAGATGGCTGGCGTAAGGCCAGATTTTTGGTCGAAAGCCACACCAAATCGCCGACCAAATAATCAGGATTATTATATCGCCTACGATCAGCAATATTTTTTTGTTGGATCACAGCCTTAGACAGGTGTTGCTGAATTTTATCCCATAACTTTGGCCACTGAGACATCCATTCATCTAGAGAAGGTACTCTAGAAGGCTGGTCCGACAAGGCCGAAAATTTCAAATCTTTACCGTAAACGCAACGAAACGGAGATACCCCGGTGGAGGAATGTGTGGCATTATTAAGGGCAAATTCAGCAAATGGAAGAAACAACACCCAATCCGTCTGGACATCAGAAATGAAACAGCGTAAATATTGCTCCAAGGATTGGTTCGTTCTTTCCGTTTGCCCGTTGGACTGAGGATGAAACGCAGATGATAGGGAGACAGTGAAGCCCAACTTGAGACAAAAAGCCCTCCAAAAACGGGAAACAAACTGGACCCCCCATCTGACACAACAGCCTCCGGGATACCATGGATTTTAAATATGTGTGTCACAAAAAGTTGGGCCAGGACCTGAGCAGTAGGTAGCTTTTTTAATGGGATGAAATGAGCCATCTTACTAAACCGATCTACCACCACCCAGACGACAGTGTACCCTTGGGAAGGTGGAAGATCGGTGATAAAATCCATGGCCAGATGGGTCCAGGGGTGGGAGGGAATGGGCAATGGAAGTAGAGGACCCTCAGGAGGGTGTCTTAATGATTTGCTGCGGGCACAAATCTTACAGGCTCGCACGTACTCTTGTGCGTCTTTTCTAAGGGACGGCCACCAAACCTGACGAGACAGCAGGGAGATGGTTTTCTTGACACCAGGATGACCCGCCAACTTAGAGTCATGGAACTGGTGCAAAACCGCAGCCCGATAGGCAGCGGGCACAAATTGGGCATAACTGGGTTTTTCGGGCGGGGCTTCAGACTGGAACCGGGTTAAATCAGGAAGCTCTGGCTGGATAGCAGCTACTACCAGAGCCTGGGACAAAATGGGTAAATTTTCCCCTTCTGGTACAGTAGAAGAAGAAAAACTACGTGATAAGGCATCAGCCTTCACGTTCTTGGATCCCGGTTTATAAGTAATAGAAAAATTGAACCGGGAGAAGAACAGAGACCAGCGAGCCTGCCTTGGGGTCAATCTTTTAGCGGACTGAATGTACTCTAAGTTCTTATGGTCGGTAAAGACAGTAACAGGAAATTGAGCCCCTTCCAGCCAATGTCTCCATTCTTGAAACGCCAGTTTAATCGCCAATAGTTCTCGATTCCCAATATCGTAATTTCTCTCGGCAGGGGTAAATTTTTTGGAGAAGAAGGCACAGGGATGGAGGCGCTCAGGGGAACCGCTATATTGCGAAAGCACTGCTCCTACACCGAGTTCGGAGGCATCCACTTCCACAATAAAGGGTAATTGGCAATCCGGGTGCACTAACACAGGGGCGGAACTAAAAACTTCTTTTAATTCCCTGAAAGCCAAGACGGATTGCTCTGGCCAAACAGCAGGATACTCCCCTTTCTTGGTGAGATTAGTGAGGGGGGCTACCAGACTGATACATTCTAGGTCAAGTTTTACCTGGACCGGAATCATAAATGGAGACAATACACGAGGAGATACCTTACAGCCTTAGGTGGGTCCCCTCGATTCCCCCTAGGCTCTGAAGTTTCCCGACGGCTTCTTGGGGCAGGCTCTGACCATGTGACCTGTTCCGCCACAGTAAAGGCAGAGACCTTCTGACAAGCGCCGACGTCTCTCAGCTTCAGTGAGCCTGGTGGCGCCCAGCTGCATGGGCTCCTCTGAGGAAGGCAAGGCTGGAACTTCGGCTCTCAAGCTGGAGTCGGGATGTGACCCTTTTTCCAGGCGTCTCTCCCGCAGACGTCGGTCAATGCAAATGGCCAAATGCATGGTTTCGTCCAAGGTCTGAGGAACTGGATAATTCACAAGAATGTCCTTGATGGAGTCAGACAAGCCTAGCCTGAACTGACCGCATAGCGCTGGATCGTTCCAACGTGAATCGACTGCCCATCGTCGAAACTCTGAGCAGTAATCTTCAGCTGGCCGTCGCCCTTGGCGTAAGGTACGAAGCTTTGCGTCTGCTGTGGCCCCCCTGTCAGGATCATCATATAAAATCTCCATAGCTGAGAAGAAACTATCCACAGAAAGACGAGCTGGATCCTGGGGCGACAGACTGAAGGCCCATGATTGTGGATCCCCTTGGAGGAGGGAGATAACGAGACCCACGCGCTGCTCCTGTGACCCAGACAAGGTTGGTCGAAGATGGAAGTAGAGCTTACACGAGTCCCGAAAATTTGCAAATTTGGCTCTGTCTCCAGAGAACTTATCTGGAAGTGGAATTTTGGGTTCCACTGATGATGCGGCCGAAGCCCCTTGAGGGCTGGTGTTAATCGGAGCTGGACGGTTCTCCTGGGCCGCCACGCGATGGGCCAGGTGCTCAACGGCCGCGGTTAAGGCCTGCACCTGCTCCAATATCTGGTCCATTCTATGGCCCGTTATACTGTTAGGCGCCGGACACCCTTCTCTCTTAAGCCAGATAATCCCCAATCTCCACCGCCTCTTCTGCCTTTAGACAAGTCCCCGCTCGCAGGAGACGCGGATTGTGCCTCTCCAGACTCGGTTACCCCCAGGACTTAGTTGGCGCAAAGATTACCGGCTTAAGGTGGAGACGGGTGAACGGCGGGGTATCCCGAATATGGATGCCGGGATGTAAATGGGATTACAAACGGAGAGTCAATCAGAGAGGTCCAGAAACAAGCCAAGGTCAAGCCGGGTGGTCACTGAGCGCGGTATCCAAGGGGTCAAGCGAAGAGTAGTCAAAAACGAGCCGAGGTCAAACCAGGTGAGCACCAAAACGCAGTAACAGAGGGATCAGGCACAAGCGGAGTCAGGACAGGCGAAAAGGTCAGGACGGGCAGCAGACGAGGATGGTCAGAGACGAAGCAGAGTTGAACACAGTAAACGCAGACTATAACGCACACCCTACTAACCAGAGGCTATAACGGGCACTGGACAATGGAGCAGCCTGATAATAAAGGGAAGACTGGCCAATGGGAAGGGGAAAAGGAAAGGAGAGGGAAGTGTGCTGATTGGTGCGACAGTAACTACCCAATGGGAGCGGTCCCAGGAACTGGACCTGCCCAGGCCAGACGGGCTGTCCAGTCCCTGGGCCCGACTCCCATCAGGACAGCTGACAATTTAACTTGACACTTGCCCCCGGCGGATGCGCTGGGAGCAGCGCCGCCTGGGGGCATATACAGAGCGTGCTCACGCGCGTGCGCGAGCACGCGAATGGCCGGGCGCGCTCCCGGCCGGGGGAAGCACAGCCGCGCCAGCAGAGGACACCACGGGGCCGCCTGCCCCCGCCGCACGGCTCGCAGCGAGGCCGCCGCACCCCGCCGTCGCCACGCTGGCCTCAGAGCGGTACTGAGAGCCAGCAGCAGGACGGGGCCGTGACGCGCCGCGGGACCGGGGCCGGGAGGCAGGTAAGATCCTAACACTGACGAATTTGTTGAGAATCTTTAGGTCCAGGATGGGCCGAACGGAGCCATCCTTCTTGGGAACCGTGAACAGATTTGAGTAAAAACCCTGACCCCGTTCTAATGGGGGCGCTGGGCAAATGACCGCCATTTCTAGAAAACTCGATACCGCTGCCCAGAGCTGCAGTGCAGCCTGTGCGTCCGGGGACACCCGAGACCTGAGGAAACGCGGGGGGGGGGGGCGGGACTCGAACTCCAGCATGTAACCGGAAGACACCAATTCCCCGATCCATCTGTCCGAGACCTCCCGAATCCAGACTTGGGAGAAGTGTCGCAGCCGTCCCCCCCACCCGCACGGGTGAGGGCGCCCCCTCATTGTTGAGCGGGCTTGGCCGCGGGCTTGGGTTTAGAACCCCAACTGTATCCTGAACGGGCACGACCTCTGCCCCTATTCCAGGAGTCTCCTCTTGTAGAAGGGAAGGCAAAGCCTCTTCCCGCTCTGGCTCCCCGAAAGGAAGGGGTGAAGGAAGCCGCCCCTCGAAAGGGGCGACGTTGCTTCCTACATTGAGGAAATTTTCCACCTTTAGCTACTGAGTCCAATTTATCTCCAAAAAGCCGTAGACCAACAAAGGGAAGAGACGTCAGAGACTTCTTAGACCCAAAATTGGCCGCCCACTGGCGCAACCAAATTGAACGCCTAATAGTCACCATTAAAGCAAAGGCCCTGCTGCTCACCATCAAGGAATCATCCAGAGCAGCTAAAATGAAGGACAGAAAAACCTCACAACGTTTCAGTCCAAGAAATTCATCACTGTCCGGATCCAAGCTGGACGAGGATAGCAAATCCCTGACCACCTTTCTAGTAGCCACCACCAACAGTGATGAGGCACAAACTGGCCGTATAGCTGCCCCAATACTGGCAAAACCATGACAAGCCATCTGGTCAATGCGTTTATCCTCACCATCCTTAAGAGAGGAACAATCAGGGTTATTCAAAACGGCTGAGTTGGATAACCCCAAAATTGGGGCGTCCACTTCGGGGGGGAAGCCCAGCGCTTAACCGTGTCCGCGGGGAAAGGATACCTTCTATCCCAACTCTGAGGAATGCCTGGGAGCCGAGCTGGCCTCTCCCATTCCTTGGAAATAATATTATCAAAATGCTTTTGATTAGGAAATTCTAAGCGCGGTCTGAATTCCTCATAAAATTCCCCTTGTTGTTGAGGGGCCTCCGCCGGAGGCGAGATAGCCAAAACCTCAAACATCTGAGTCAGAACATTAGGGGTGTCCGAGGAACCCCCTGACCCCCGCTCAGAATCAGCGCCAACAATTTGTTGATCCTCGGAATTATCCGAATCCTCAAATACCTCCCATTCCTCTGGAGGGGAATAATCTGACCAATCCAGACCATCAGCATCATCATATTCATAATGAGAAACCGTAGACAAATGTTTTCTCTGAGCCGGTGCCTTCTTAGCTACCGTAGAGGAAATACATTTTTCAATACTGGCCAATCTGGCACATACATCAGATTGCGACTGCCCCCCCATGACAACATCACATGGGGCATGGGTTAAAATGGGAGGGGGAGAGGATGAAGCCGGCGGTGCTGACCCAGAAGCCTGGGGTCCTGACTGCCGCGTAATAGTCTGTTGTGCACAAGATATACATAAAAAGAAATCATCCCCAGTTAGGGATACCCCACACCCCAAACACTTCCGAGATTGTCCCGAGGGGAGCCCGGATTCCTGGGATGCCTCCATAAGGTGAACTTAAGTGAGTCGCTATGACCGAAGGAATTACGCTATGAAGCAACCCGGGATGCCCTTATAGTGTCCTTTTTTAAGTGGGAGGAATTTTTTATAATAAAAAACCAAGTGAAAGTACCCAGGGACCCAAGACCGGGAGAAACCCCCTTATAAAAATTCCCTGAAGAATCACCTAAAAACACAGAAAATATAATTAGAGCCAGAAGCTATATAATTAAGTGAAAATGGAATACAACAAAGGCCCACAGGGCCACTCACAGAGCCTCCGGGCTAGTCCAGGGCTTGTCAGCACGCAGAGTCTCCGTGCGTGAGGTAAACTTGGCAGAGCAGCGCAGCCAGAGCGGGAGACGGAGAAGGGGGCGTGGCCAGCGCGGACCGCGCTCTTTACCGGCTCCGCCCCCCTATCACGGTGCCCGGGAAGAGATAGGGGGCGGGCCGCAGTGACGCGCCGCAAGTCCGGCCCCGCCCCCAATGACTCAGCGCATGATGGGAGAAGCTCCCCTCCGCTGTAGCGCTGTACGCCGGTGTCGCGGAGGCCCGCTGCCTGCGAGCCGCTGCCCAGCTAGGAAAGCCAGGGCGCGGGCCGCGGCCTCAAGCAAAAGGCCCGGCCCCGCCCCCGACAGAAGAGCGTGAGGGGAGAGCCCCTCCCCTCCGCCTTCTGAGGTAAATCACAGTTCTTAACACTGTTCTTAACAATGTGAAGCCATAAAAAAACATTACATAACACACAAACGTATAATAAAAACAGTGTAACTAAATCATTGTGGAATTACTCCCGGAAGCTCCACACCAGCCGTATGGCTGCCTCAATTGTATCCAAATTGTGAGGAGAGGACCCCAGACTAGAAGGGAGGGGGTAGGCCAATTAGGGGAAATTATTCCCATGGACAGGGCATCCCAAACCGGGGTCACCAACCCGGTATAACCGCCTACCCTCTAAATAGGGTCTCGCGGCGGAGCATAGCTCCTGAGCACCTGTGTGCTAGAGTACCATCACCCGGACCGCAGTCAAAACTGAGGAGGCATATATATATATATATATTAAAATAGGAAGAAAACAAGTCCGAGCGGGAATAAATAATATTGGCCGGGAGTAATCCCGGCTACCTTGAAAATCCCCCTGTGCAAGGAGGAGAGATCATCTTCTGCTTGCTCGCCGTCCTGCAGAGATGAAGACTGGGTAATGAGTGGGAGGTCCCAGGTATTTATGGACCGGGAGGGGCTTTCTTTCCTCCAATCATCTCTGCAGATCGCCCTCTTCAGGTCAGTATACCCCACAGGTTATGAATATCTTGAAGCGGGGTGTGTGACATACTTAGAATAAATCCAGAATCCTGGAAACCGAAAAGACCCTACAAGGCAAAGATCTAACCTCACACCAAGCGATATAGGCTCTCCAAGTCCTATAGTAGAAGAAGACCTCTTCCGGGCACAGATCAGAGTCTTAACCGATTCAGAAAGACCCTCCTCCTTCAAGATGAAGGTTTCAGCAGCCCAGCGTTGGTAAATTGGGGTAACACAGCCGACCCTGAGTGAGCAGATCGGGCCGAAGAGGCAGAACGATCTGATCCACCGCCAGCCGAACGATGTCTGCGAACCATACTCACCTTGGCGCCATGAGAATGGCAGACACCCTTTCCAGAGCCAGCTTCCGTACCACCCTGCCTAGCATGGGTATCGGAGGAAAAAGGTACAGAAAACCCAGATTCCCCCAGCTCAGGGACATGGCGTCCACCGCCAGAGCCAGAGGATCCTGGGAGAGCGTCCTTGTGTGAAATTGAGCAAAAGGAACTGCCTCGAAAGAGGCAACCATCAACCCTACCAGTCTCATCCCCAGACGGATGGACGGTCGAGGATTGGAAAGAAGGAACCGAGCCAATTCCTGAATCAGACAAATCTTGGATTGAGGCAGAAACACCCTGTGTTGACAAGAATCCAACCGCATTCCCAGAAAGGACACCACCCTGGCCGGGGCGAGGGAGGACTTGGGAAAGTTGATCACCCAACCAAAGCTTTCCAGCGTGGAGACCACCGTCCTGGTGTCCGTCTCCGATTGATTGAGAGAAGGAGCCTTGATGAGAAGGTCATCCAGATAAGGCACGACGCGAATGCCTTGAGATCTGAGAATGGCCATCACCCCTGCCAGCACCTTGGTGAACACTCTTGGAGCCGAGGTGAGGCCAAACGGAAGTGCCTCGAATTGAAAATGCCGATCCTTCATCACGAACCGAAGAAAAGGTTGATGAGCCTGGCAAATGGGAACATGAAGGTAAGCATCCTTGATGTCTATGGACGTCATGAAGTCCCCCTGCCGAAGAGAACCGATGGCCGATCGCAGAGTTTCCATGCGAAACTTCCAAGTACGGATGAACCTGTTGAGGAACTTCAGATCCAGAACGGGGCGAACCGACCAGTCTTTCTTGGGGACTGTGAAAAGATTGGAGTAAAACCCGAAGCCCACCTCCAAGTGCGGCACCGGCCGGATGACCGCCATTTCCAGAAGATTCTTCACAGACGCCAGGAGCCCCTGCGCGGCCACAGGATCGGTGGGCACCCGAGGCCGGAAAAACCGTGAAGGAGGGCGAGACTCGAACTCCAGCTTGTAACCCGGACGACACCACCTCCCGGATCCATCTGTCCGGAACCTCCTGGTCCCAAACCAGGGAGAAATGTCGCAATCGTCCCCCCACCCGCACGGGTGAGGGCAGCCCCTCATTGCTGAGCGGGCTTACCAGCAGGCTTGGGCTTGACGCCCCAGGACTGACCGGGACGGCCACGGCCCCTCCCCCGGGTCCAACCTGCACCCCTGGTAGCGGGAAAGGAGGCCCCTCTGCCCGCTCTGACTCACCGAAAGGAAGGACTAAAGGAAGTCGCTCCCCCGAAAGGAACGACGAGGCCTCTTGCGTTGAGGCAACTTACCACCCTTGGTAACTGAATCCAATTTATCGCCAAACAGGTGCAAACCAACAAACGAAAGAGCTGTAAGCGACTTCTTAGAGTTAAAGTCCGCCGTCCACTGGCGCAGCCACACCGACCGACGAATAGCAACCAACAGGGCCCCGGTCCTGCTACACATCGCAAGCGCATCGTCCTGGGCGGTCATGACAAAGGAAATAAACGATTCACACTGCTTGAGAGAAGCGAACTCATCACAAGTGGGATCAAGATCTGCGTACAAATCTCTAACAATGGACCTAACAGCCATCAGAAGAAGCGCCGAAGTACACACCGGCCGCAGTGCGATCCAGCACTGATAAAACCATGGCGAGCCAATTGATCAATCCGACGATCCTCACCATCCTTAATGGTAGTAATGTCAGGGGAGTGCAACACAGGGACATCGACGTCAGGGGGAACAGACCAAAGCTTCACCAAATCCTCCGGAAAGGGATAACGCTTATCCCAACTAGGAGGAACTCCAACAAGGCGCGTGGGCTGTTCCCATTCCTTAAGCACAACTCTCACAAAGTGTTGTTGCCTGGGAAACACCAAACGCGGCTGGGGCACATCAAACAACTCACCCTTTGGCGGGGAGACAGCCTCGGGCGGATCCAAAGCCAAAGTTTCAAACATTTGAGCCAAAATGGAAGGAGTGTCAAGGAACACCCCCGCAGCTTGATCGCCAGCGGTACCAACCAATTGCTGGTCTGCAGGCTCGTCCGACTCCTCAAGGAGTCCCCCCTCCTCAGCAGGGGAACAATCGGACCAATCCAATACTTCAAACACCTCATTCTCCAGAACAGGCGATGCTGGAGAAAGGTGCTTCCGCTTAGCCGTAGCCTTCTGAGCCACTGCGGCGGAAACTATTTTCTCGAGGTTGGCCAATCGTGCACACACATCGGATTGCGAATCCCCACCTTTGACAACGTCATACGGGGTCCGGAATAGGTGGGGGGGGTAGGAGATGACGGAAGTTGCGCAGAGCCAGAAGCCAGAGTGCCGGACTGGCGCGCAATATTCTGCTGTGCACAAGGAATACATATTATGACATCATCACCTGGGAGCGGAGCCCCACAACCCCCACACAGCCTGGATAGCCCCGAAGAGCCATTTCCGGTAATGTCGGAAGCCTCCATATGGTGAAATTATGGCATTCGCAATAACCCAGGGATTTACGCATTAAGCAACCCGGGATGCCCCTTTTATAATTAAAGTCCCAGGAGTGGGAGGATTTTTAAGCCTAGGAGAATCCCAATTTGGAGAATAAGACTAGCCAGGTATATCAGACTGGGAGACCCACTGCAGTGAGGGGATCCCAGAATCTTTAAGGGAAAAGAGACCACAATCAGTCCCCCAAGAAAGTTTGCCAGCATGCGCCACACACATACAAACAAAGTAGTGGTAAAATATATAAACAATATATACAACCCATGAAAAAAAAAATATATATATACATATAAAATTAATAAGTGCCTCCAGGAGCTATACCAAAGTGACAGGGAAACTCACCAGCGACTGCCATTAGCATGCACTACACAGCAACAATGCAAGACTAAACAAACACTGCTTGAATGACGGCCCCTCCTGAGCCGAGCTAGGGACCACTAACCTGTTGCTGAGTGCCTCCGTGTAGTGGTGGAGCTGCTGAGAGCTGAACTCAGTATCTCCTGTTGATGAGAAAGGCACTTACACCAGCTAAGCCACAGCACCTGAGGACTCCGTGGTGACCAGAGGAAGGAAGGTGGGTCGGGCTCAGCAAGCGACGCTCAGCCGGTGGGCCGGGCTCAGCCGAGAGGGAGCGCGGCCCCACCCCCAAACACGAGCAGCGCGGCCCGCCGAATGGCGGTGCCGCGTGCAAACGGGCGCCGCAGACGCCCTCAGTCCCCCAACACTCCAGGTGGGAGAAGTTTAAAACATGCTACAAGGAGCCCCAGCAGCTCGGGACACGCGCCCGCACGCCGCGGCGCTGACCCCGCGGCTGCCAGCGCTCCCCAAACACACAGCATCACACAAGTGAAAAGCACCCCATACAAACCACCCCCCCCCAACGCGAAGGGAGAAGGGACCAAGCGGGAGAAGGTGGCCAAGGGGAACACCGGGACAGGGGCATCCCAAATCCAGATCACCATGCCGGATAACCGCATTGCCCTCACGCGTGGGGTCGAGCGGAGGAGATAAGCTCCTAGGCACCAAATAGTGCCATCTACCGTTGCCCAGCCAGCAGCCTAGGCTGGGAGCCTTCCATTAACTATCTAGGCATATAAACAATTGACTGGGCAGAAATAGACCAAAAGGGGATGCCGGGGTCTGACCCCGGCTACCTGCAAGCAGGAGACTTCTTTCTTCTGTCTTGTCGCATCTTACAGAGAGAAAACACTGGGTGTTAAGTGGGAGGTCCCAGGTATATATAGGCCGGAAGGGGCTCGTTTTTCAAGACTTCTCTCTGCAACGTCGCCACCTGCTGGTGGAGTAACCCGATTGTAAGAATTAAAGGGGAAGCGGGGTGTGTGACACACTGAGAATAAATTGTCTTCTAGGTAGGCCGAAATCCACAGTGCCAGTGCAGGATGGCCCTTAATTTAATTGCACAAGTGGAACACTGCCTGTCCCTGCTCTAACATTCATGCTTGGATAGGGTCCCATTTTGATTGGTGCCTTGTCCTTTCCCCTGCTCTTTTGCATAATTTGACCCCTTCTTTGTCATTTTTTGGGTGATCATAGGATGCCTCTGCATTGTGCGGTCCAAATCCCCTATATAATATGGGGGTGTTTATTATTTTGCATAAACCATGGTAGTGTCCATCAATAGTCCAATATGGTCCCCTGTGGGGGCGGAGGGGTACCTGTGACGCTATAGGCTTCGCTCTAGATCCCATATGGATAAATATGTATGATATCGGATTATGTATGATGGGATGGCCTGGGTCTTTGGCCATTTAAATTCATCATAATCACTATGGGGAAAGACGCCATCCAGAATTTATTTAATAATAATATTTAATAATAATGGTTTAGTGATTATATAATATATATAGGTATTAGCATGTAATGTTGTATTTGAAGTTTTAGTATTTGTTCGTTTGTATTGGTACCACCGGGTAGCACTCACCTCCGTCGTTCCCAGTCCCGTGCTCGGCGTGAGACGAGCCTCAAGCGTCTCCCTTCTGCAGGGGGAGAGCTGGCTCATCTCCACAGAGCGTTTCTCTGATGTACTTCTGCGCTCCACGCTGGAGCGCGGGAGACGTAATTTCCGGTGTGACGCATTTCCGCCCAGGATGCGTCCGCCGCACACCGGTTCTCCATCAGTGCTGCGGTGGAGCGGGGGTAGGTGGGTATATCAGGGACACCCATCTTCTGCTTCGCACTCTGCCCTGAGGAAGAGACGGACGTTCTTGGAATGCGTGGGCTTTGTGGGGGGGGGGGCGCCCTCTTTGCTGTTATGGCCCATAGTAGGATAAGTAGCACCTTTTTTTTCTGTGATTTTGGTCTCCCCTTTTGTATTTGACTTGAAAAAGTATTATTTTGCACATAGTTTATTAATGATTGATGCACTTTAGTTGGTTGGCACATTGCACTTTGTAATTTTTGTAAATTACCTTCTTTACATTGTAATGAAGGTGGGAGCGTTGTGATATATATGGCACATGTGTATATATATGATTGGGCTTAATACAGCACGGTACAACAGCGCCCTCTGGTGGCAGATTATGAAATAGCATGTCTTGTATATTTTTTAAACTTTGTCTTTGTTGTGTTTGGATCATGATTTAGCAATAAAACATATTTTTATAAATTGGGTGTGTGCAATAGTAAATCTCTGGTATTCTTTTCCCGGGGGGATTTTTGGGCATCCCCAATTTGTATGCATGTATTGTTATGATAACCAGAGTTTTGCACCACAGGTACTTTGATTGGTTGGTGCCATCTCAACAACCCCAGTGGGTTTCCTTAGTAATAGATTATTATAAAGAGTTCACGGAGACTCTCACCGAGAAGGTCTTTGACAGAGTCAGTTGGGACTTAATTTTCGCTACCCTCAGACACGTTGGCCTGGGGGAGAATATGTTCCGCTGGATCATGGCCTCCTACTCATGCCCCTCGGCGTCCGTCATGGTGAATGGGCTTGCTTCCAAGCTGTTCAATCTAGCAAATGGTACTCAACGAGGTTGCCCCCTCTCCCCCCTGATATTTACCCTTACATTGGAACCGTTTTTGCATACAGTGAGAAAGAACCCCGACATTGCTGGCATTCGGGCAGGGCGGAGGGAGCATAAGGGGGTGGCCTACACTGACGACCTGATATTTTTTATCACTAAACCAGAGACAAGAGGTGTCTAATTATAAAATAAGCTATTAGAAAATCCTCCGCCCTGAATATTAACATCCCCCCAAAATGGTTAAAGTAGATTTCGGAGAACTTCCCATTTAAGTGGGAGTGAGAGGCCGTGACTTACCTGGGGACACAGATACCAGCCCAACTCCAAAAAATCTATAACCTGAACTTCCCTCATTGCTGCAGAAGGTGGAGGCAGACCTGCAGAATTGGAACAAAAGCACCTTCTCCTGGTTCAGCAGGGCTAATATAATTAAAATGAACATTCTGCCAAGAGTGTTATACCTCTTTCAGGCCCACCCAGCCGAGGTCCCCCACACCTTCAGTAGACTGACGGGGATCTGTTCGAGGCTCGTTTGGGCAGGGAGGTCTCACCGGCTGGTGGCTACTCTTTTGGCCCTTCCCAAGGGTCGGGGGGGACTGGGTCTCCCGGACTGAAAATCATATTACACCTCAGCACATCTTGCTTGTGTGATTGACTGTTGCAGACATTCCAACCTGAAGCAATGGTCGCACACTGAGCAAGAGATATCGGCTTTCGGGGCTCCCTTGGGTGCCTTTGGACCGAGCCCCTGCACTGAACAAACACCCCACAATTGGTCCTACACGGAGGGTAGTGGGTAGGATATACCCCCCCCCCCCCTTTCACCGCTGACCCCAGTGCTGGGTCATCTGGACTTTCCCGCGAGCCACTCAGATGGCGTTTTTCGGGCCTGGTTGAAACAAACATTTTAGGATTATGCATTTGCGGGATGAGTCTGGCTGGTTTAAGGTGGATGACCTGGCTTCTACATATTCCCTGCAGCCCCTTAGCCCCTGGCAGTCCCTTCAGTTACCACACTTCCAAAACCCTATCTTCCGAGCGGCTGAGGCCTCCAGACCCCTGACCTCCTTCGAACAAACCTGTGTGGGTAGCGGTCATTTCAGAGGGACGTTGTCGTACGCGTACTCTCTGGTGATTTGCCCCACAGACTCCTACACGCCCCCCGTTCGTAGAGGGGTGGGAGAGGGTGATGAATAGGAAATTTTCTGAATTTTAATGAACATGACCTGTAACTTGCGCTTCTTCAATAAAAAATTACAAAAAAAAGAAAAAACCACTTAACTCGGCCGTCGCTGTCCTGTTTCTGTGCAGCCACTGCACACAGAAAAACGAAAACCATCATCCCCTGACTTGCCTTGGGTGGGGGTTTATGATTTTGACAGGAATTTTAACTCCTACAGGTTTGCCATAGGTTTCTTGGTGACAATCATCACTGCTCTCATTGGCCTCTGAGTTTTCCTTTGTCTCCATGTAGTAGGGATTTAGTTGGAGATTACAGTTACTTACCTACATACACATCATAACCGTTCCATATCATTTCTTTTTTCCTTTCAAAAAAATAACTTTGCGGATTCCAGAGTTGTTTTTGACATAATTAAATTATTTCTGTTGCTATGTACATTAAAAAGAATAAACACAGCAGAGCCCAATTTGTATACCTTTTCCATGTCCTTAAAATCGTCATCCAATTTGGTTCCTTCTGCCCCTCCAACTTTTTCACTCACAAGCTGCAGAAAGAAAAATGAACATGTTAATTAAAAAAAACAGTCACACACGTTACAACTCCTTAGACCAACTATCCAGTTTATGTTAAGCCTACAGATGGCATTTTAGAGCCAAATAACACAATTCTGTGATACTCACCTGTAGAATAGTTTTTTCTGTTAATCCATTCCAGGCCATCCTCTTCTTTACATTTGGGTAACCTCTCTAGACCGAAGGGCGTGACTGCAAGACAAAGGCATGGCTCCGCCTCCCGGCCTATATCCTTCCCGGATGACTTCCAACAATCCAGTTAATTAAAAAGCAGTATAACCAGCCACCCGGGAGGCATACCTATATCTCTTGGAGACAAAAAGGCTGGAGACAACCAGACTATAATATGTACTATTTCTTTTGATTTTTGTTTTTTTATATCTCTGCACAAGACTAGCCATCCAAGACATGGATATATCAACCTAGCATGCTTTTCAATGCAAATTATTATTATATAAAAAAACACCATAAAAAAAAAGGTATCAAGGATAGATCATAACTTCCTATATTCCCCCAAAAGAGGCGGGCCGGACGGCCTGGAATGGATTAACAGGAAAAAACAATTCTACAGGTGAGTATCACAGAATTGTGTTTTATCTTCCAATCCATTCCAGGCCGTCCTTATTACAATTGGGACCTCCAAAAGTAGTGCCTAATATGCACTAGAATCGGGTGCTCCGCCACTACCAAAGTACCATAACCAATCTGTGCTCACTAAACAACTGTATAGACAAAAAATAGAGTGGGCATGCATATGAGCACACCTATCTCTGAAAAAAGGAGCACCAACACTACATGACAAGTATATTTATACAAAGTGTTTTATTAATGTAAATGCAATACAAAAAAGGCTAAAAACACAAACCACAGACAATTAAAAACAACCGATCCTGACCATTATTAACCTATAATTGATGCCCACTGGGTATATCCAATAAATTAATACCCCAGGATAATATGGCCCATCATTTATCACCCTTTAATAAAAATATTTTGTGCCAGCACAAAAAAGGTAAATCAATATCCTACAAGTAGTAGCACAAAGTGCTAAGTGCAAATAAATAACTGAACATGTATCAAAAACATATGAACACTGAATTGCTAATAAACTTAAATCTAACCACAATGCGTGACAACCAAAAATATATATATCTCACAACCTAATAAAAATATAACAATATCAACACATCAATGCCGCCACAGTGATAATTAAAACTACATATCCCAATATTGCACAAAACCCATCCAAAAGTTTTAAGTGTAAACCATGTGAACCAAACAGATAAATATACAAACAGTAGCAAGTGCCGACAAACAAGAACACTGAATTGCTAATAAACTTAAATCTAACCACAATGAGTGACAATCAAAAATATATATATCTCACAACCTAATAAAAATATAACAATATCAACACATCAATGCCGCCACAGTGATAATTAAAACTACATATCCCAATATTGCACAAAACCCATCCAAAAGTTTTAAGTGTAAACCATGTGAACCAAACAGATAAATATACAAACAGTAGCAAGTGCCGACAAACAAGAAGACCACCCGGGGTAACAACCATAAGGTCAAGGTCGGTCTGAACCACCCGTGCACGCGGCTTCCATGCTGTTTCAAGGGTGAGGGTCTGATATTAGTGCCTAATATTGGCGGGATCCCAAACGTGGTACAGTAGGTAGTTCAAATCACTACCTATCACTACAGAACCTTTCGACCAAAAAACAGCGTCAGCTGAGGCCCTAACATCTACCTTGTAAAATTTGGTAAATGTATGAAACTGAAGACCAGGTGGCAGCTTTACAAACCTGTTCCACCGAGGCCTGATGCTGAAAGGCCCAGGAAGCACCAATGGCCCTAGTGGAAAGAGCTGTGCTCCTTCCCCCTTGGCAGAATAGACTCTTACCACTGTGTCTAATCCATCGACTGATGGCAGACTTAGCTGGTGGAAGACCGTTCCGTGGACCCTCAGGTATGACATAAGAAGTCCAAACTATGGAAAGATTATGTAGTAGTGAGATAATACATTAGTGCTCTCACTAAAGTCACTACATCCAAACAGTGAAGAATCCCCCTTCCTTATCAGACATTGGAGCAGGACATAAGGAATGCAAAATCATCTCTTCATTAAAATGAAAAGATACCTTTAGGAAGAAAATCCTAAAACACTCAAATAACGAGGCTTACTGATAAGCTGCTAATTCAGAAGCCCGCCTTACTGAGGTTTTTGCGACTAAAAAGATAACCATAAGCATCCTTAGACTTAATGACGCATCTACTATGGCTCAAAAAGGAGGACCCTGAAGAGCTGATAAAACAAATTCAGGTCCCAAACCGGCAGAAGAGGCTTATGAGGAGGCCGCACGAGCGAATCCTTGTAAGACAAGTTCTGATAAATTCATTCTCAGCTATGGGTTTCTGAAAGAGGATATATTGCAAATATTTGTCCTTAACGTATTTAATTGAAGACCTTCATGAAGACTTCTGCAAAAATCAATATATTCTGTAAACAGAACAGTACTATAAGCGAACCCCTGGATTTGCCCCAAGCGATAAATGCTTGCCAAACTCAATAATAGATCATTTGATAAGGATTTCTTCCTGGCCTGAATCAGTCTGGATGACTATGGCAGAAAAAACCCTTTCTGCCAAGATAAAGGATTATAGCCAGGCCGTCCAAGCCAGAACTTTTGATTTGGGATGCCTTAGAGGCCCCTGTATGAGAAGATCTGGATCATTGCCTCCATGAGTTGCCCTCTGACATCCCTACTATGTCAGAGAACCAGCTTCTTGGCCACAGAGGAGCCACCAGAATGGTTGGGACTCCCTTGTGAGCTAAACGTTTTTAGTACTCGACCCAGGAGTAAAATCGGAGGGAAATACATAAAGAAGCTGGAATGCTGACCACAGAAGAAGAGTTAGGGCATGTTGATTGTTGATATTGTTAGAGGATCCCTGGGCTGAGACAAACTTCGGAAATTCTGAATGTGCCCTGATGCAAGAGATCTACATCTGAGATTCCCCAGCACATGCATAGGGATTAAAAACCCTCTGCTAAGAGACCATTCGCTCTGATGCAGGACCGTTCTGCAAGTTGTCCACTCCAGGTATGTGTCCCACCAAGAGACATGGAACCGGTTTTTCGCCCTAAAGTAAAAACCCAGCTGACTTCCATTAGGGCTTTACTGCTTCTGATGACCTCATGATGGTTGATATATACCACCGCCGTCCAATTGTCTGTTTGAATTCGGATGGGATGCCCCATCAGATGGGATGTCCAATGTCTGAAATACAATAAAATAGCTCTCAGTTCCAGGATATTTATGGAGAGTCTGCTCTCCTTCGGACTCCATTGTCCCTGGATTGTTTGGCACTCCATGACACTCCCCCAACCAGATAGACTGGCATCCATGGTGATGATCTTCCACTGTACTGGAAGAAAGGATTTGCCGATCTGAAGAGGCTGAGGACCAGGCTAGAGACGGCCTTGCTGAAGGTGTCATGCAAAAAGATTGTGTTCCATCTGCAGGGGTCTTGTGAAAACAGTGCAAAAGGTACTGACTCAAGCAAGATACCATCAGGCCCAACAGACACATTTCTTGATGAATCGTCGGGTGAGGGCAAGGCAAGGGACCTTGTACCCTGGCCTGAAGTAAGAGTCTCTTCTGTGTTGGAAAAAACACTTTTGCCTGAGACGTGTCTAATGACAGTCCCAGAAAAGAATAACTCTTGAAGCTATGAAAAGATATCCTTCTGGGCCCCCTGACATGATGGGGCCCATATCAACCAATAGTCTCAGTAAGGGATTATATGTATCCTTGACGACTTAGAGAAAAACATGAGACCTGCCAACACCTTGGTAAACACCCTTGGTGCTGATGATGGACCGAAGGGTAGCGCCACAAACTGAAGAAGTAGGCCACCTACTACAATGTAGGTACGCATCCTTATATATACATGGTGGTTATAAAAACTCAAATCTCTAAAAAGGCGAGATACGACAGATCTCAATGCTTCTGCTTTCTGGGGAATTCGGAATACCTTTGACCAGAGATCTCTGATGTGGTCTGGCTCCTAATTTGATTTTTTTTTTTTTTTTTGTATAATCAAGCTATATTGGTTTTAAATGGAAATAACAACAAAAAAAAAGGAAAAAAAATATGCATACAATAGTAAGCAAGGGAACAAAGCAAACAAGTACAGAAGGGTATTCGAGGATGACAGTGGTACTTCAATATCCATAGATAGGTATACATACAGATAAATGGTGACAGTAACATTCTTCCGAACCCTAAAACATTCTGGCTATGCCTAAACATGTAAAGATTCATTACTATATTTTAGAGGAGGGGGTTTATTGGCTATTATAAGGAGGCACGTCATCCCCTTATCTGTGTACCCTGGCATTGTTACTAGAAGCGGTGTAGCCGCTTCCTTTCCCCAGATGGGCTTGCATACATGTGGGCCACAATATCAAGCCACATAGATCTGTTTATGGTCGGAAGAAGGAAGATTACATATTGGCACTTATCAACGGCCCATATACTAGTGGGTATTGGGCCCTGTGTTTAGCTGTGAAGTACGAAAAGTATGGAGAAGATGAGGAGGGGGGGAAAAATTAAAGGATGCGGGGTATCGGGCCGATTCACCTGCTTGGGCCTCTGGGCGACCTGCCGCTCTGTCAGGTATCACACTCAGCTAGGGTTCCCCAGTCGAGTTCTCTAACACCCGCCCGGCTAGAGAAGGGCCGACAAATGTGTGTCGCGATATATTATCCAGCCTGTCCAGGTGGCCAGGACCGATCCGTGGCATCCCCCCTGGCAGCAGCCATCTCCTCCATACTACGGATCATCTCTAATTCCTGCACCCACTCCATCAGTGTAGGAGGGACCTGTGATTTCCAGCGTCTCGGGATAATGGATCTCATTGCCGTTATAAAATGTCTCAAGATTCCCTTCTTAATGTCAGAGACTGGGCCAGGGATAATTGAGAGCAGCGCCACCTGTGGTGTATTGTGCACCTTGGTCCCGGTGATGTCCTCATATATAGTGAAGATACGATCCCAAAGGGTTTTAACAACCGGGCATCCCCACCAGATATGAGACATGTTGCCCACCTCCTTCTGGCATCTCCAACATCTGTCCGAGTGTGAGGTTGCAAACCGGTGTATGTCTTCCGGGCACCTATACCACCTGGCCAGGACCTTATAGTTCCTCTCCTGGGCAGCGCTTGCCATAGACATGCCACGGGTACCCAGAAGTATCTTGGTGAGATCACTGTCGGAGATCTGGATACTCAGTTCCTTTTCCCATTTTGCTATGTATTTAGGGCGAGATGAATTGAGTGATCTATTTACAATTGAGTAGATGGATGATATGACCCGGGAGGGGGGGGCATCCCGGGCGATCAGGGACTCCAGTTCCGTATGTGGGTCTCGAGAGATTTCCAACATATTGTTGGAAGTTATGTATGTACTCAACTGCCTGTGGAGGAGCCACGAGACATGTCCCCCCTCCGCCCCCTCCCTCAAGCTAGCCAGTGAGGGAATTGCCCCTGACTTCACTATGTGCCCAATCGTGGTATTTTCAGAGGCTTTCCATATAAGGAAGCTCTTAGCCCGTATTCCAGGTTCAAATGCTGGATTGTCGAACAATGGGGTAAGAGGGCCCGGTCTGCGTATCAGATTGTGTTTGTCTTGCAAAGGGTCCCAAATCTCCAAGAAATGTTTCACCAGGAGAGGCACGGACTCTTTTTGAGATCTGGAGAGGGGGCCGGCCCACGCTAGGGAGGTGGGATTAAATGGGGATATTGATTTTTCAAGCTGAACCCATAGTTTGTCATGCCCCCTATGAAACCAGTCTATCATCCGTTGAAGGATCGCGGCTGTATGGTAACCCTTCAAGTCCGGGAGTCCAACCCCCCCGTCGGACCTACTTCTTGTGAGAGTAGAAATTTTAATTCTTGGTTTGGTGACGCCCCAGACAAATCTGGAAAATGCTGACCTCAGCTTGCGGAAGAACCCACTGGGGATTTTGATTGGAACCGTTTGGAATATGTATAAAAGTTTGGGGAGCGTGTCCATTTTTAAGCTATTAATTCTCCCAAACCAAGAGATCGGTCTCTTTGTGTAGGAGCCAAGGTCAGACAGAACTTTAGTGAGAAGTTGCGCGTAATTCAACTCATATAATTTAGTAAGATCGGCTGGGATTTGCACACCTAAGTATTTAATAGCGTGAGACCTCCACCTAAAAGGGAAGTTACCCTGTAATTGCTTGACGTCTTGCGTCGGAAGGGAGATATTAAGAGCCTCGCACTTCGATTAGTTAACTTTGAAGTTGCTTACTCGACCAAATCGCTGGAACTCCTTCAGGACCGATGGGAAGGAAATGTGTACAGAGGTTAGGTGTAGCAGTAAATCATCAGCGAATAGGGAAGTTTTGTATTGGCGGTCTGCTATTTGGATCCCCCTAATGTCCTGGTTGTCCCGTATGGCTTTAGCCAGATGCTCCATTGTGAGAACGTAGAGGAGGGGGGAGAGCGGGCACCCCTGGCGCGTACCATTACTTATAGGGAAAGGGGTAGAGAGGAGCCCGTTAGCCCTAACTCTGGCTGATGGGGAAGTATATAGTGCAAGAATTTTGGAAAGGAGGCCAGGTCCAACACCAACCTGACGCAGGGAAGCTTTCAGAAAATTCCAGTCGACTCTGTCAAATGCCTTCTCCGCATCGCACGATAGAAGGCATGCATGCTCCCCCACGGAGGTAACATAAGATATTAGGTCCAGAAGCTTATTGGTGTTGTCCCTGGCCTCCCTCCCCGGGACAAACCCCACTTGGTCCAGGTGGATCAGGGCCGGGAGCAATGGCTGCAGTCTCGTGGCAATGATCTTGGCGTAAAGCTTAAGATCAATGTTGATTAAGGATATTGGTCTGTAATTGCCACACATGGTGGCATCTTTGCCCGGCTTAGGAATGACCGCAATCGTTGCCTCGAGTGCCTGCTTGGGGAAGGGACATTGTTCACCTATTGCATTAAAAGTTTTCGTTAATAATGGGGTCAGACGGGTTCCGAAGAGTTTGTAAAATTTGGGCGAAAACCCGTCCGGGCCTGGACATTTACCCGCTGGCGACTCCCTGATTGCCTTAGCCACCTCCTGCTCCGTGAAAGGTCTTTCTAGAAGTTCCGCCTCTTCCTTAGGGATAGTGGGGAGAGGGGTACTTTCTATGTAGGCGTCGATTTCCTCCGGGGATGCCTGGGTGCGTGCATTAGAGCTGGGGGAGCTATGTATGTTATAAAGTGAGGCGTAGAAACTCTTAAATGTGTCCGCTACATCGGAAGGAGTCTGAGCCAGCCCTCCCCCCTGTTTTTGGAGGACCGGGATGTAAGTTGCCGTCGGCCGAGGGTGGAGCATTTTAGCAAGCATACGGCCACATTTATTTGCCGACTCATAGATGAGAGCGTTACCTCTGGTTCTATAGCGCAAGTATGATTGATTATATAGCTTTTGCAGCTTTTCCCTGGCGTTTTGCAGTTCCAGCAATTTGGTATTCATGGGCTTGTTTTTATGCTCCCTTTCGAGTATGTGGATCAGGTCTCGTGTTTTGGTTATGAGTGAGGCCCTTTCCCGCTTAAGCCTGGCCCCATGTCTAATAAGTTCCCCCCTGAGGACACACTTCAGGGCCTCCCACTGATAGGGTAGTGGGGTGGGGTCATCCCTGTGGTCCACGAGAAAGTGTTCAATCGTCTTGTCAATTGCGGCAGAACAGACCGTGCCGCCCAGCAGGTCATTGTTCAGCCGCCAAGACCATCCCGGGGGGGAGGGGCCAGGGAGGCAAAGTGAAATAAAGACCGGGGCATGGTCAGACCATAGTATGGAACCGATCCAGGCCCTGGGGTTCCAATCCAGGGCGTGGTGACTAAGCAGCAAGTAGTCTATTCTGCTATATGAGTTGGCCGTATGCGAGTAGAACGTATAGTCCCTCTTAGTGCCATTGAGGGTCCTCCATGTGTCAATCAATTGGAGGTTCGTCAAGGACCTTTTCAGCTTGTTGACCTTGCTGAGAGACATCCACGCCCTCCCGGATGAAGTGTCAATGTCTGGGTTAAATGGGGTGTTAAAATCACCACCCACAATAATTATTCCCTCCACAAAATCCTCCAACAGCTTTAGCGTCCTGACACAGAAGTTAATCTGGTCGGAGTTTGGGGCATATATGTTGGCTATTGTGTACAATTTATTGAACAGCTTAACTTTGACAAAGATGAACCGGCCTGAGGGGTCCGTCTTAGTCTCTACTATTTCATGTGGAAGTGATTTGTGGAATGCCACCGACACCCCTTTAGTCTTGGAATCAGGGTTGGGGCAGTGGTGCCAGGCCGGGTAGTATTTACTTCCAATTTTGGGGACGTGATCGGCCCTGAAGTGTGTCTCCTGAAACATGATAATTTTAACCCTTTGTTTGTGGAGGTCATATAGGACCTTGGACCTTTTCTCTGGTATATTGAGGCCCTTCGCATTGAAGGAACAGATAACCACCTCTGCCATTTTAAGCAGGTCAGACCCGCACCCCGCGGGAGAGGGTAGGGAGGAGGGAAGAAGGTTCTAGTTTAACAGGGAGATTTGGGAGGGGGTATGGAGAATAGTAGGTAGAACTATACGAGTTATCAAAGATAACAACAAGGGGGATAGTCTAGGTGTAACTAGTTACTTTCTTCGCTCTCCACGCTAGAGGAGAAGGAAGATTGGCCTATATTGGGGGTTGGAAAGCCAAAGCCGCGGAGCGAAGGGTGCGCATTCTTTACATGTTAGAATTGTACCCATTGGTGTTGGGGAGGGCAAGACTCTGAGTGCTAACAACAAGTTACCGGCCATAAGGGCCTGGACATCGTATATCAATAGTTAAATGCTGCAACATCTTTCACATAACACAGTCCCCGGGCCGGCAAACAGCGGCGAACTTTAACCTGAATTAGCCAATTAAAACAGTTAAAACATAATTAATAATTTTAACACATAACTGTAAACCCAGGATCCGTCCCAGGACCCACTCAGAGCGGCGAGCGCCCCCCGATCCCGCTCCGGCCCCACATCCTATGAGCACCCGGGTTCAGAAGAGGTCCCAGATGAGATACTGTGTCTATCCTTTAATCTAAAAGTATAGGTACACAGAGCAGGAGCAGGGGAACCCATCAGCCCGAGCGACCCACGCAGGAGGGAGGACCAAATCCAACAAGGGTAGTTTCCCATAGAGCAAAACAACTTTTATATGAGACAGTCCGCTTATGCACACGATGGCGGATCAAAGCAGGTTAGTTAGTCCTGTTGGATACGAGCTCTGCGCCCTCGTCGTAGGTTTTCTGGTCTGCGTGGGCGCCCACCACCTCGCATCGGGACCGCCGGCCCCTCCTCTCTCACACCAAGGTTTGGGGACAGCCAGTCCTCAACAGGGAAGGCCGGGAGGTCCAGAAAGCCAAAAAGATCCGGAAGCTGGGAGGGAGAGCGCAACACATAAGAGTGCCCCTGTTTTGTCACCACCAGGTGGAACGGATGGCCCCACCTATAAGTGGCACCCACCTCCTTGATCCTTTCGAGTAGGGGTTTAAGTGTCCTTCTCATCTGAAGGGTTCTTCTCGCCAGGTCGGGCAAGAGTAGGATTGTGGCGCCACGATACTTCAGAGGCCCTCTCTCCCATGCTTTTTGCAGGATCTCCTCCTTGATTTTATAATAGTGGATTCGGCAGACTATGTCCCGGGGCCTAGCCTGGCCCGGCGCCCGGTGTATCCTGTCGATCTCGATGTGCTCATTACTTTGCCGGCCCAGAAGCTCATTGAATAGGTGCCTAGCAATTTCCTCTAATCTGTTGTTCTCAGGTGACTCCGGAAGTCCACGGATATGGACATTATTCCTCCTCCCCCTGTTTTCCATATCATCAAGGTGCAATAGCATTCTGGTGGTTTGTTGAGACGCGTCATCTTGCGCTCTTTGCAGAGCTACATTCGCCCTTTCAAGAGCTTCTAAACGCTGGATCGTAGATGATTGGTCCTGTTCCAGGACCTGTACTCTGTCGGTGACCTCCGACACGGACCTGGTTACTTCCTCCAGCTCCCTCCTGAACAAAGACTCCATCCTATTGGTGTAGTTTTCAAAGTCCTTTCTTGAGGGCAAAAACTTCAGGAGAATATCTAAATTATATTGAGCAGTGGGAGTGCACCCAGGGTCAGCCTCTGTATGGGATGTTGGTGGGTTAGGCCAGTACTCGCACCCATTAGGTCCCGTAGCAGTTGTTTCCAGGGCGGGCGGCGGGTTCAGTCCCGAACATAAGGGGGGGGTCACAGGTTGTGCCTGTCGCACTCTCGGCCGGCTCGATCCGTTTCCAGTCCCCTCGGCGCTGCGGCCCAGCAGGGAGCCAGATGGGCCCGCCCAGGACCCATCCAGAACCATATTGCCGGTGGAAGTCACCCTAGAGGTTCCGTCACCGCTCATTCCCTCAGGTGGAGTGGGGCTCATAACGCCTTCCGGGTGGGCAACTTTTAATAAAGGAGGCGCCCGCTGCATCTAGCCATCCGAGGGCGACCCGCCGCTCACTGCCGAGGCTGATGAGGCTGGAGCCACGTGGGGGGGGGGGGGGCGGGTGGCCCCTGGGGTCATCAGGCCAGTCCCCGTCCCTGTCTGTCGGCCAAGGCTCATTCCCGTTCTGAGAATTGGGGGGGGGGGGGGGGGGGAGTTCAGGCTGTCAGTGTCCCCCTCCTGGGGGTCAGAATGGGACCGGTCGGCGAGACCGCTGCAGCAGGGGCCATTATTCTGAGTGGGTGATCGATCGGAGGGATGGGGACGTCCCTGAAGGTGAGTGCTGATATACTGTCTGCGGCGTGACATGAGGGCATCACTCCCTTCATGTGAGGACTGGTCTGGGTAGTGATCAGAGTAATTGTTGCTACCATTCTGTGGCACCGCTGCTCCCGCAGCAGCGTGCTGTGCACTCGCGGGCTGCGGTGTCATCACACTTACACCGCCCGTTACATCGGCAGCGAGAGCAGCTAGCTCCCTGCTGTCTGCCTCGCCCTCCGCCACCCGGGGAGGACTCGCAGTGTCCCTCTGCAGCCGGCAGCAACGCAGTCAGCAGCCCGCGTCCCTCCTCACCTTCTGCCGCCGCGGACGTCTCAGACGGCTCCTCCCTCGCAGGAATGGAAGGCGACACTGGGCTGTCTTCTCCCTGGACCTTCACCGCCTCGCCGTCCCGAGGCTCTCCGACCTCCGCCCCCGGTAAGTGCACCGCCATCTCCTCAGACGATTCCCGCCTGCCCGGAGCGTCTGTAGCTTCTCCTCTCCCGCGCGGGGCACCTCACTTCGCCGCCATCATTATGCGCCATATTGCGGCCCACCTTCCTCTGTCCACCAGCCTCTCCTGGGTGGAAATACGAGGGGATTTTCGCAGCCCCGGCGTTCCCAGGTGCCGCCCTGCTTCTCCTTCTTTTGGACATGGGTCGATGTGGGTCCAGACCAACGGGTACTGTTCTGATTAAAGCCTTATCTGCGCAGAGCTCCTGCAATTGCTACCTCACGCGGCCATAGCGTAACCACGCCCCCCCTCCTAATTTGATTTTGTAACTTGAGGATACAACCTGTATCCAAATATGTTACATGAAGCCTGCAAATAAGAGCCAAATGCAGAAGCTTCCCCCCACACCTCAAGGATGTGGCATCCCTTCATACCTGAGCCGGCTTCAAAGGGGGTCTGGCTTTATTCTGCCAGACACCTGTTGCCTTAATTTGTCTTATTCCAAAAAAAAATTATCTTCGGTATTCCGAAGAGGACAAACCTCTATCCAGAACCCCGGAGTATTAGAGGCCCTGCGGAAGCAGTATTAGACCTTGGCTTCTGTGGCAGATTAAATGACTTGCCACTAGTAGCATGCTTTACCATGTCAACCAAGCACCCCCCAAACAGATGCCCCCCTTAAAGGGGAGTCCCATCATATTCCTTTTTAGAGGCTATGTCAGCTGGCCATTGCTTAAGCCATAAAGCACGCCTTAAGGCGACCACTAGAGCTAGGCTTTTGGCCCACAATCAGATCAAACCTCCATAGCCTGAAACACATACCTGTTAGAGCCAACTGGTTTTGATCAACTGGAAGCATGGCTTCCGTTAACGAGCCATACAAGTCTTAGAGTCCAGTTGTTTTAACAACCTCCTGCTCCCAAAAAATGCTATGGATGTAGCACAGGCCGGCCGCAAGGTCGACCCCATAAAAGCATGACATGCCACCTGATCCACACGCTTATCCACCTATCTCCTATCCTTTGGAGAAGCACTATCTGAGGATGGCATAGCCAAAATCTTAAAGACCTGGCACCAGAGCATCCACCACAGGAGGGCGAGACCATAATTCAATCTGATCTGGAGGAAAGGGATCTATAGTATCTAGTACTTTAGGAATGGTCAGAAGACAACCTGACTTCTGCCATTCCCTATTGATCAGATTATAATAATGCATATGCTCCGCAACATCCTCCAGAATGGCTGAAATCAAACATCCATCCATGTTCTCCTTAACCAGATACACCCTTATGTAGAGGACTCTGAATCCAAGTGCCTACTGGATGAATTCTCCCCAACGGATAACTTCCTGGGAGACTATGGCAGCCACAATATCCTCTTCCTCAGAGGAACATTTTTTCTTTTCTTTATTACCTTTTTAGTAGCCCAATACACCATAATGACTCTATAGGTTTAGGACCACTTGAGGGCTGCAGACAGATTTTAAAGACTCAGAAGGAGACTATGGCAGCCACAATATCCTCTTCAATATACTCAGAGGATTTTTTTTTTCAAAAAACCTTCTTAGAAACCAATACGACTTACTAAAGGTTTGGGTCCGCATGAAGACTGCCAAGGGGGTTTTTAAGTCTCAGAGAGCACCGGCGATAGGGGTCAGAGCCCCTTCAGGGAGGAGACAACTGTCTCCTTATCCACTACAACCGTAACATAATCCCCGCACACCGTGCTATCCTTGTCCAGTGCCACTGCATGCATACTGGACATGGGGTAAATCTGGTAAGACCAGATCCAACTACCCCAGATAACTCTGTCATGGTGAATGTAATACTAGTCTTCGTCCCAGGGGATCTGAGACCAAGTATATATATGGGTTCTCGACAATCACAAGACTACTGCGAGTCCTCTGAGGGGTAAGCCACCATATAATATATATTACAATATAAATTAATTATTATACCCTTTCCCAATCTATAATAATATAGAATTAAACAAAAACAACAAACAACATTAATACACAATCAAAAATATAACAAAATTACCTACCAAAAGGTTTAGGTCCACTTGAGGGTGGCTGTGCAGTGGCTCAGAGCAGCCCTTTTTGCTGGCCAACAACCCCAGAATGATGCGCTGCCGAGGGGGAATTGAGGAAAACCGGCCGCTTCAGCGGAACTAGTGACCTTGCCAAGCCAAAAATCTTCCAGCATCCCCAGCTTGAAGAACCGCTTATTGCTGCTGAAAAGGACCGAAGCCGTCGGCAGTGTTAGCTACCTCGCTAAGCCGAAAATCTTTCCACGGAGGCGGATTGAGAAACCACTTTATGGCGCTGAAAAGAACCGAAGATCCTCAGCGGTGCTAGCTACTTTGCTAAGCCGAGAATCTTTCCACAGAGGCGGACAAAGGAACCACGCTGCACCCAGTACTCGGAACTTCGCAAAGCCGAAAATCTTTCCATGGCGACAGACTGAGAACATGATTCTTCCTCATTGCCGCCTTAGCTCCGCCCCCAAAAGGCGCGTGAATTTTCAATTTTACAACCAGTAAAAAACAGAAACACATGGGAAAGAGCAATAAAAAAAGCAAATAAAAGAGGGAAATATAATTCCCTTGGTTTACCCTCATCAGGCTCACCAGACAAAAGCCTGTGGCTGCTTTTGCTTTTCAGAGAAAGCCTTCAGCCAGAGTGCCATAACACTCAAAAGCGCCCCAGGACCCTGGCACTTCCCTTACCATCCTAATCTGGATACAGCTTAGCTGAGGAGGCATAGTGGGTCCATCCAGATCAGAGGAGCATAAGGGACCTAGGAAGATAGACAGGGTCTTGCCCCTGCTTCAAAGGTATAATCTTAGAAACAAAAAGTAAATGGAAGAGGAGTCCAGATACAGCCCTGCAGTCAGTCCAACTGCAAGAAAGAAACTGGATTGTTGGAAGTCAGCCGGAAGGATATGGGCCGGGAGGCGGAGCTACGCCTTTGTCTTGCAGTCCCACCCTTCGGTCTAGAGAGGTTACCCAAATGTAATGAAGAGGACGGCCTGGAATGGATTGGAAGAAAAACACCTGGCCCTTTATATGTCGATTACAAATTCTAAATGTATAGACTGCTGCCTCAGTATGTGAAGTTGATATGTAAAGCGGAACAAAACCCACTAGCCAGATTCCAGGAATGGCCACTGGGGATGCCGCCATGTGAACCCCCCCCTTAATGTGAGGCCTGATTCAGAACTCAGCCCAGGGGTCCCTAACCTTTCTTGAGAAATAGTCAAGAGCCACATTCCAAACCGTTTGGTGAAACTAATGACATTATGCAAGTAAATGGTGTAACTGTATTTTGTGTGAGAATCTCTCCTTATCCACTCATCCTTACTATGGCCTAGATTCACAAAGGGTAGAAAAAAATTCTCATGGTAGTAAAAAATTAAATTCATGAGAAAAAAGCCTGAGAATGTCACTGTTAGTGAATCACCAGATAGGAATGCAATGAAAATCAATGGCACTTTTTACTACAGGTAAAAGGGGGTAAAAAGTTCAATACCTTTTTCAAGAGTAAAAAAGTGCCATTGACTTTCATTGGTTTCCTATCTGGTGATTCACTAACAGGGACATTCTCAGGCTTTTTTCTCATGAATTGAATTTTTTACTACCAGTTGAGTTTTTTCAACTCTTAGTGAATCGAGGCCCATGTCTGAAAACCAGATTATCCTTGGCCAATGAGAAGCCACCAGAATGGTTGGAACTCACGAGCTATCATTTTTAGTATTCGGCCCAGGAGTGGGAACAGAGGGAACTCAATGTCTGAATGCCGAGCAGGGAAGGGTGAGGTCATCTATTGCTAGAGGGTCTCTGGATCGAGACACAAATCCCGGAACCTTCCCATTGTGGCGAGAGGTGAAGAGATCTACATCTGGGAGTCCCCAGCGCATGCACAGGGACTAAAACCCTCCCTGACTGAGGGACCACTCTCCCTGATGGAGGACTGCTCTGCTTAGACAATCGATCTGCAAGTTGTCCACTCCTGGTATGTGAATTGTTGATTATCCAGCCAAACCTCTCGAGGGTTGATAAGACAATTTTTGTATCCCTCTGAGCCTCCTGAAAAGATGGGGCCTTGATCAACAGATCGTCTAAGTAAGGGATAATCTGTATTTCCTGATGCAAGACTGCTTTGCTTAGACAATCGGCCTGCAAGTTGTCCATTCCTGGTATGTGAATCGCCAAGATGCATGGAACAGGCTTCTCTGCCCAAAGGAATATTCGGCTCACCTTGAGAGCTCTCTTGCTCCTGGTGCCCCCGTCGTGGTTGATATATGCTACCACTGTCTGGTTGTCGATCTGAATCTTGACAGGATAACCTCAGATCAGAAGTCCAATGTGTGAGAGACAACAGAATCGCTATAAGCATCAGGATATTTATGGGGAGTCTGCTCTCCCCTGGTCCCCACTGTCCCTGGATCGTCTGATCACATGACACCACCCCAACCCGTTAGGCTGGCACCAGTTGTGACTTTCTACCACTGAACGGGAAGAAACCTGAAGTTGCTGAGTTTCTGTGGCTCAACCCCAGATCGAGAGCAATTCCATCTGCAGTGGCCTTGTGCAAAAGGCACTGCCTCAATGCAGGACATCAGGACCAACAGACACATTCCCTGACAAATCGTTGGGCGAGGGCAGGTCAAGAGAGCCTGTACCCTGGCTTGAAATGAGAGTCTCTTTCGTTCCGGAAGAAATACCCTGGCCTGGGATGACCCGGGAAGATAGGGATATGTAGGTACACATCCTTACTGTGGTCATAAATTCTTCTGCCTGCCTTTGGGGATGCCACACACCCTGCCAGCATTTGGGGATGCCACACACCCTGCCATGTGGGGTCTGTAATGGAGTGATTGGGGCTATTCTGCACACTGTATATAATACGGTGATTGGGACGGTGATTGATAGGTTTTAGCACACAATTTGGTTCAGATTTTCTATTTCTTCTTTTCCTCCCCCAAATCCTGGGTGCCGCAAATGTATAAAACCCAAGTCAGCTAATTAAACCTTTTACCATGTATTTATTTTCAAGAAAATATATACATTTATATCTCAAATTTCAGTTGTACAACAGAGGGGCAAGCCAAATAAAGAGGCCATTTTTTATGTCATTTAGACATAAATTTAGACACACAATTTAAAAGGAAATACCAAAGGCTTTTATTTTGTGTCAGCCACAGATAAATTTAGAAAAGTCCTACGCAGCATTTTTGAGGACAGGAAAACAGACCAAATTTAAAAAGGAGGTTACTACAGAAATAAAAAAGACAGACAACAGAGAGCTTCCTGTAGAACAATCTATTCAAATGCAAAGTCTGTAAACAATTCGGCAACATTCGGACCAAGGAGCGATCCAAGTCAACCTAATACCCCCCCACCCCATAATGACGCCTGACGCTGATAAAAAATAAACCCTTACCTGATCCTCGTGCCTGCACAGCTTTTCCCGTGCCGGTATGGCCTCCGGGAGCATGCACAGAGCTGGAGGATGCTTTTCGCACTGACCCAAGGATAAGGATAATACCATTTTGTGAGTACTCACCTGTAAAATGGGTATTATAAGTATGTCACACACCCCGCTTCCAATATTCATGACATCTGGATAATTACCTGTAGAGGGTGATCTTTGCAGAGATGACAGGAAAAAAAGAAGCCCCTCCCGGTCCATAAATACCTGGGGCCTCCCACACATTCCCCAGTATAGGATAGCAGTAAGGGGACCAGGAAGAGCCAATTATAACAATATAAACAGTAAAAGGTGCACCATATAAAGGATCCAGAATACCAATAAGGGTGGGATGAAACGGTGTGTGTGACACACTTATAATACCCATTTTACAGGTGAGTAATCACAAAATGATATTATTCCAAGTATGTTAAACACCCCGCTTCCCATATTCATGACATTTGGGAAATCCAATAGCAGTGTCCAACCAGGGTGGGGATCCAAACAAGGCAACAGTGCACAAACTTAAACCACTGCAGCTTGCAGAACCTTGGCGGGCACCAAACCTTTCCTGGGCCCAGAGGGCACCACAAAAAAGGCGTCCGTCTTACGAAAAGGAGAAGTAGCCACCAAATAGTACTTCACACAGCGAAACCACATTCAAGGAGTGCAAGACCCTCTCCTTGTCATTGCTAGGCTTAGGACACAAGGAAGGAAGAACTACATCCTGATTGAGATGGAAGGCAGAAACCACCTTAGGAAGGAAATCTGGCTTAAAGCGAAAAACCACCTTGTCCTGGTGTCTCTCAAAGTAAGGGGCCTGAATGGACAGAGCTGCCAACTCAGAGACACGCCGAACAGAGGTGATAGCCACCAAAAAGGCAACCTTTTGAGTGAACACAGAAAGTGCAACATCCTGCACGGCTCAAAAGGAGGCCCCTGGAAAGCCGACAGAACCAAATTCAAATCCCAAACGGGCAGCAAAGGCTTTCTAGGGGGCGCACATGAGTAACCCCCTGGAAAAAAGTCTTAACCAGAGGATGCAGAGCAAAAGACCTTTGAAAGAAGACCGCCAGGGCAGAGGCCTGCCCTTTCAAGGTACTAAGCTGGAACCCCAGGTCCAGACCATGTTGCAGAAACTCCAAAATCCTAGGAATCGAAAACACCCCACAAGGTAAGGCCCTAGCCTCACACCAGTCAATATAGGACCTCCAAGTCCTGTAGTAGATGTTAGAGGAAGACCTCTTCCTAGCCCTAACAAGAGTCTGAATCATAGCATCAGACAGAGCTTCCTCTGTCAAGATGGAGGTTTCAGCAGCCACGCTGTAAAAGCCAGCGTTTGTAAATTGGGGTAACATAGTTGACCTTTAGTGATTAGATCTGGAAGCAGGGGCAGACAGTACCGATCTACTGCCAGGCGTACGACATCTGCGAACCAAACCTGTCTTGGCCTTGGAGCCACCAGGATTGCTGGCGCACCTTCTTGAGCCAGCTTGCGCACCACCTTGCCTACCATGAAGAAGGGGGGAAACAGGTACAGGAGCCCCAGATCCCTCCAGGCCAGAGACATGGCGTCCACTGCCAGGGCCAGAGGATCCTGAGACAGAGCCACAAAGGCAGGAAGCTTGTGATTGTGACGAGAGGCAAAAAGATCCACCTCCGGAGTCCCCCACTTGTGGCAAGGGGACCAGAATACCTTGTGATTGAGAGACCATTCCCCTCGGCGAGAGGATCTCCTGCTCAGGGAGTCCGCCTCCATGTTCTCCACTCCCGGAATGTAAACGGCTGAGATGCATGGGACATTGCTCTCCACCCAGGCAAGAATCAGAGACACTTCCCTGAGGGCACTCCTGCTGCGAGTCCCTCCTTGGTGATTGATGTAAGCGACCGCCGTCCGATTGTCAAGTGAGACAGAACCAACCGAATGGCCCTCAGCTCCAAGACATTGATGGGGGAGTGGGCGTCCCAAGGCCCCCACAGCCCCTGGAACTGATGTTCCCTCCAGGAACCCCCCCAGCCCGACAGGCTGGCGTCCGTGGTAACCGTTTCCCAACAAGGGGTAAGAAAAGATCTGCCCCTCATCAGATTGCTTGGTTCCAGCCACCACCGAAGAGACTGCCGAACCCAGGGGGACATCAGAAATGACTGATCCAAAGACAGCAGGCACATGTGCCAGGTCGCCAAAAGATGGAGCTGAAGCGTCCTCATGTGAAACTGAGCAAAGGGGACTGCCTCAAAGGAAGCCACCATCAATCCCACCAGTCTCATCCCCAGCCGGATAGACGGGCGTGGGTTGGATAGGAGAAGCCGAATAAGATCCTGAACCATCTGTACCTTGGACTGAGGTAGGAACACCCTGGTCTGAATGGTATCCAGAGTCATGCCCAGAAAGGAAACTTCCCTTGACGGGGAGAGAGAAGACTTGGGATAGTTGATCACCCAGCTGAACCTCTCCAGCGTGGTCAACACAGTTCAGGTGTCTAGCTCCGCTTGGCTGAGAGAGGATGCCGTAATGAGAAGGTCGTCCAGATATGGCACAATGCGAATGCCCTGGGCTCTGAGGAGGGCCATCACCCCCGCCAGCACCTTGGTGAACACCCTTGGTGCCGAGGTAAGCCCGAACGGAAGGGCCACAAACTGGAAATGCTGATTTTCCACCACGAACCTGAGAAATCTCTGGTGTGCCGGGAAGATTGGAACATGCAGGTAAGCATCCTTGATGTCTATGGACGTCATGAAGTCCCCCTGACGAAGCGAATTGATGGCTGAGCGCAGAGTCTCCATGCACAAATTCTTGGTTCTGATGAACCTGTTGAGAAGCTTCAGATCCAGAATGGGTCTTATGGAGCCGTCCTTCTTGGGAACCGTGAAGAGGTTGGAATAGTAGCCCAGGCCTCTCTCCGAGAGAGGCACCGGGCAAATGACTGCCATGTCCAGGAGATTCTTTACTGCCAACAGGAGCCCCTGCGCAGCCCGGGGATCCGAGGGCACCCGAGATCTGAAGAATCTGGGAGGAGGCCGAAACTCGAACTCCAGCTTGTAACCGGAAAACACCACTTCCAAGATCCATCTGTCTGTGACCTCCCGGTCCCAGACCTGGAAGACGCGCCTCAGCCGTCCCCCCACCCGCAAGGGTGAGGGCGCCCCCTCATTGCTGAGCTGGCTTGGCAGCAGGCTTGGGACCCCAGCTGTGTCCTGGACGTGCACGTCCTGTGCCTCTGTTCCAGGAATCACCTCCGAAGTTAGAGTAGGCCAAACCCCTGCCTGCTCTGGCACAGCGAAAGGAAGGATTAAAGGAGCCCGCCCCCCGAAAGGAGCGACGCTGCTTCTTGACGCTGAGGTAACTTTCCTCCTTTCGCTACCAAATCCAATTTTTCTCCAAATAGCCGCAAACCCAGGAAGGGAAGACCTGTAAGTGACTTCTTAGCCGCAATGTCAGCCGCCCACTGGCGCAACCAGACTGACCGGCGAATAGCAACCAGCAAATCTCCACAACCAGAGGGGGGTCCCACACACCCTCCTCACCCTGTCACAGAAGCACCACAGAGTAATAATAATAATGATAAATCCAATTTTATTATTACAAATAATTTTATGAACTACAAGACAATCTTAAAAACATTCCTACATTAAAAAACATATAAGACAACTAACATCGAGGAAGGGGCACCATTCAAAAGGTAAGGCAAGGGGAGGGATGAATAAAGAAGGGAGGGGGGGGGGAAGGGGCCCAAACGGCCCAATAATAATGCTAATGGTCAACCACATCAAATGCCTGGATTGATGCACAAGTGCTAAGCATATAAGCATGTGCTAAATAACAAAGACAATTGAATCCAATACCGCTAAAAAATATACTAAAAAATTCTACCAGGCTACTATTGAACACCCATGGACAGACACAGTGAAGACAAACTATATCTAAACCCTACCCATTTAAATCAATTTGAGAGGACCCGCCGAGTGGGCAAGTGCCCAGTGCAAACTGTGCAAAAAATAAAACAACAGGCTCAGTAAACAGACCCTCCCCCCGCACACCTTACCTGCCCACACTCCTCACCACCGACGCGTTTCGTGACGTCATACGTCACTTTCTCAAGGTGTATGAGGAGTACCCACCCCTGGCGCCCCTATTTAAACTCACCGTACCTACGCTCCCCCGCTGTAACCGGCAGGTGAAGATCATCATAGCCATCAGCGCACGCCGGCCGGAAGTGCGCGGGCGGAAATGACGAGCAGAGTGGGCAGTGAGGCCAAGCAGGAAGCCGCCTTGCCCACACAAAACCCAAGGATCTGGGCGTGCGCCGGTAGTACTAATGACATGACGCGGCCGCATCTGTCAAAAGCGGCGGAGCCAGGCAAGGTGAGTACAAAACAGGGGCCCATCAGGGATGTGATCTAATCTAATTAAACAAAACCCATCATATCTGTATTTATGACTTTATAAGCAAAGATGACTATACATACATAGTAGATAAATACATGCTGCCACAATGTCCGTTATTATCGCAGAACGGTATGTCCTGTCTAGTTATAGATTGGAGAACTTTCTAGCTGCAGTAAAAATTCACACTCAGATTTTTCTGGGCGTATAGCCCATAACTATGTCCACTATTAGTGATACATAAACAGCAATAGGCGGCTACTAATACTCCTACATATAAATGTGCCAGCCTCCAGTGATGACTGTACAGGGAGTCCAAAGCACAATCATTGAAGCAGAGAATGTAAGTTGGTACCCGCCAAATTGCCGATCACATACGTGAATAGCGCTAAAGCCTGCTGGGTTCACATAATGTGTGCTTAGCAACCAGCAAAGCCGAGTTTCTACTACACATACATATTGTGTCATCCAAGGCGGACAAAACAAAAGACATGAACATTTCACACCGCTTAAGGGCTGTGAATTCATCACTGGACGGATCAAGCTGGGAAACACCCAACAGGTCCCTAACAACAGACCTGGTAGCCACAGCCGTGAGCGCAGAAGCACAAACCAGGCCGCAAGGCTGAACCCACACTAGCAAAGGCATGGCAAGCCATTTGATCCAATCGCTTGTCCTCACCATCTTTGAGAGTGGTGGCATCAGGAGAATGTACAACCGAAGTATTGGACAATCCCAACACGGGTGCATCGACCTCAGGAGGAGACGACCAGCGCTTCACCGTGTCCGCCGGAAAAGGATACTTCCTATCCCATCCCTGAGGAACACCGGGGAGCCGGCTAGGTCTCTCCCATTCTTTAAGAATAATACTGTCAAAATGCTTCTGATTTGGGAATTCCAAGTGAGGCTTAGAGGTCCCAAAGAATTCCCCCTTCTGCGGAGGGGACTCCGCTGGAGGAGAAATAGCCAGAACCTCAAATAAGTGGGCCAGGACCTTGGGGGTATCCACGGCATCCCCCTGCTCATGATCAGCATCAGCACCAACAAACTGCTGATCCTCAGAACCGTCGGATTCCTCAAACAATTCCCCCTCTTCAAGCGGGGAATAATCAGACCAGTCAAGGGTATCAGTCATCAAAATCAAGAACCGGCGCGGCTGGAGACAGGTGCCTTCTCTTAGCCGGGGCCTTTCTGGCCGCAGAGCTAGAAATCATTCTCTTGATGTTGGCCAGCCTAGCACATACATCAGATTGCGACTCCCCGCTAATGACAATGTCACTCAGGGTACGGATCAGGCGGGGTGGAACAGGTGATGAGGCCGGCGGCACTGGCCCAGACGCCTGGGACCCCGACTGCAGTGTTATGGCCTGCTGAGCACATGGTGTGCAAATCAGTGCATTATCCCCCGTAAGGAATACCCAACAGCCCACACACTGCCGAAGGGAGCCCGAGCCCGGTATCCTGGGAAGCCTCCATATGGTGATTTTTTGGTAGTCGCAATGACCAGAGGGAATTACGCTGTTTAAGCAACCCGGGATGCCCCTTTAAGTCCCAAGTGGGAGGATTTAAGTGATACCCCAATTTAAACACCAAGGGACCCTAGGACCGGGAGAACCCCCCTTTTTAACACTTGCTAGGGAGACCTCCTGTAAAACACAATTTGAAAGGGCCCATAAGATGCAGAATAAAAATTATATAATATATATATATATATATATATATAATATATATATATATATAATATATATATTATATATATATATATATATATATATATATATATATATATATATATATATATATATATATATATATATACACACAGCAATAATAAAAGGCCTGGGAAGCTGTCCCAAGCGCAGGAATGGCCAACTTAGCGCAAACTAACAATTAAACCAAGACTGAAAGAAAGAACCCACAGGGCACTCACGGAGCGCAACAATGGCGTCCAGCCCGCAGCAAAGCCACCAGGAGAGAGGGAGAAGAAGGGCGGGCCAGCGCGGAACGCGCGCCGCGCCTGGCCCAGCCCCCTTCCCTCAGAACTAGAAGACGTGGCTCCCAGCCAGTGGCTGGGCTCTGCGATGGCGCCAAAGCGCAGGGGGGAGGCGGGCCGCGGCGAGGGCGCCGAGCGCCCGGCCCCGCCCCCCCTCCGAGCCTGAGGGGAAGAAGCTCCCCCACCAACAAAGGCCGACAAGTGCGGCCAGCGCACATATGACTGGCCAGTTTAGACACACAAGTAAAAGCACATGCACACAAACAAGGTACATACAATCACAAAGGAAAAAAATATGGGTAGGGACAGCACCCCCCTCCCTGAAGAGGGGCACAGGGAGACCCAGAAGGGGGTCCGCACCACAGAGTGGAAGGAACAAGCTAGGGACAGGGCATCCCAAACCGGGATCACCAACCCCCTAGTATGGGGTGTCACGGGGGAGCATGGCTCCCTGTATACACCACAAAGGTGTTGCCCACCATTGCCCGGACCCACAGCCAAAGCTGGGAGGCATAATAAGTAAAATAAGGTCCGGGCAGCAATAGAAACAAAATGGCCGGGGGTAACCCAGCTACCTGCAAGGAGGAGACACAGCCATCTTCTGCTTGCTCGCCGTCTGCAGAGACGAAAAACTGGGGAATGTGTGGGAGGTCCCAGGTATTTATGGATCGGGAGGGGCTTCTTTTTTTCCTGTCATCTCTGCAAAGATCACCCTCTACAGGTAATTACCCAGATGTCATGAATATTGGAAGCGGGGTGTGTGACATGAATAAAGATTTTTTCTTTGCAAAACCGCTGTCCTGCCAGGGCAGGGGTATTAGGTTGACTGATATCCAAGCAGTAGCCTTAATCCCCAATAGCCTTTATTCCCAAGTAGACCTCTACGTACCAGGCCTTTGAGCAATTCTGGGGTGAGAAGAAGAACCAGGATTGTCTCTTTTTTAGCTGCCCCTCCATCCCAGTGGTGACACAGAATGTCAAAAATCTCAGGAGCAAAATCCCACTTCCCCAGGAAGACCTCCTCCCTGCTCAATAAATTCATATTCTTATTCTTGACATCCAGGATCTATAAAAGGAATCCCAGCTCTCCCAATGATACAACAAAAGATGAAAAAAAGTGTAATCAAAACTGTTTAAAAACAGGTACAATATAGATAGTACCTCTACTGTGATAAAATATGCGTGCTGTGACGTGTTTCAAGGTGATCCCCCTTAATCTTAACCAAGATTCCTGCTCACTTATACTTGCAACTCATGTGATTGTGCTACCCCACCACCAAGTTACTCCCGCAAGGGCAGACAGCAGAAGGCAAGGAAAAAAACAGAGCAGCTCTCCAAACAAGCCAGCATTGCTGCAAGACCAAGGAGAAATACATCTTTGACTCAATTGCAAAGTACGGACATCAATTAAATAATGAATTGGCAAGAAACTCTCATTATCCAAAGTACATTATTATTCATAAAAACATACATTATTAATAAAAATGTAAGCATATGCCAGGAGAACAAAAAAATGTTCTTTACAGAATGGTAATCCCAGACAATACATTACTACCAGAAAAAGATTTACCTAATATCTTTTCTACACATTCAAAAGGGCAGCATACTGCTGAGAGATATAGGCCCCACCCCTGAGTAGAACACATGACCACCAGCAAAAACAAACATGAAAGCTCGACTCCTCTGACTTGATGCCAGTTATTGAGCGTCAAATATTTCTTCAGTGGAAATCGTAGGAAGGTAATACCATAGTTCTATGGAACTCTTAGTTCTTAGTATGGTAGCAGGGATCTACACATAAAAATTTGTTTAGAATTAAAGCTATATTAAAGGCAAGCCTAACTGTTGCCCTTGTTGTTGCACGGTCCTAAACTTCAATCCGTATTAAAAGACCCTGTAGTTCCAAAATTATTAGTAAAAGTATTAGAGCATTGGAGAAAAAAAATAGAGAAACAGTGGGTGTGTTATGTAAGCACACGAATGAGCGAGAGAGGCCAGGGAGTGGGGTGTTTCCATTCTTGGTACACTGAAGGTTGACTGATGGACCAAATCATCGGGATGGGGACTGAAAGCAGAATGAGGAAGCAATTTGTTTGACTTGACTTTAGGAAGAGTGCTACAACCACCAAATGTCCCATAAAAAATACACAATGTACCAAAAACAAAATATTTGAAAAATCATTTACAGTATAAAAATATATTTTAAATAAAAAAAAAAATCTCCCTCAGGAGTTTAAAGTGGACCAACACCCACCGCCGATCAGCTCCCTGCCTGCGGGACACCCCGATCGAGGGTGCCCCGCTGTGTGAAACCCCCCAGGACGCCCACAAATCCTACCTGTTCCTCGTTCCAACGGCGCATGCGCGGGCCGCCGCCTCTCGCGCATCCCTCTAGCAGGGCGCGCAACCGCGCCGACCGTTTGTGAATGGCCGGCGCGCTCCCTGTAAGAGGGACGAGTGAGAGGCGGCGCCGGGCGCTCTCACCTTGTCCGTCGGCGGTGATTGGTGGAGCGAGTCATGTGGGAGCAGGGTCAGGTGAGTTTTTGGGGCTTTCTGGGGGGGTTTCACACAGCAGGGCACCCCCGATCGGGGTGCCCCGCGGAAGTGGACCAACACCCAGGATAGTGAAAATCCTGGGTGTTGGTCCACTTTAACCCTTTAAGTGCCAGCCTACCTGGAGTTTTTGTCACCCTTTGTTTCCAGACCATTTATCACTATTTTGCGCTACGCATGTTCAAATGTGATTTTTGAAGGGATTTCCAGGGATTTCCCTGGAAGATTATATATTGTTTCTTTCAGCATAGTCTGGGCTTTAACATGAAATGTCTTGTTAGTCCTTTTTTAGGTGTATTCTCATTATTTTTGGGTGAAATATGTGCAATTTTGTAATAAAAAAAAAATGTAAGTTCGTCAATAAAATCTTATTGAGTGTGAAATCCAAATTTCTCCCGGTTACAGCAGTACCACATATGTATTGGTAGACACCCATTCCTGTCCAGGAGACTCCCCCAAACTGAAACAGCGCTTTAGGGGATTTTCAGATAAAATACAACTATGCTATGTGCACCTTGCAGTTTTTCAATAAAAACAACCCATTACTTTTGAAATACGCCCTACAAACTATATATTCTCTGGAAGTACACACCTCAAGCTTACTAGGCGTACTAGGCCTGTTGATGTGGCCACAGTTTTCTGGAAGTAATCCCTCAATGTATTCTTTGGTTGCAAAGAGTTTAGCTACTGTGAAGAGTTGCCAAACACCCCAAAGTAAAGCATGTGCGTAAACAGTAATTTTACTTGAAAATTTCAGCTCTACAGACAAAGTGCGAACCTTGTGATTTTTCAACCAAAACAAATCTTTACATTTGGCATACCCCCCCCAAACCATATATTCCCTGAAAGTACACATTAAGCTTTCTAAGCGTACCCAGCTTGTTATAGTGGGCTAATCTTTCTGGAAGTAATCCATCAAAGAATTCTTTGGTTGCGCAGGGTTTCCCTAAAAATGTATAAAAAAGCAGAATAAAAAAAAACCCTTTTCCTAAAATATCAATATGGAAAAAACATGCTAAAATCTGAAAGCGCAAGGTCCCCCGAACAGAATACCCAACATGCATAGCTACTTTTAACCCTTTTAATTGCCAGCCTACTTGAGATTTTGTCACCCTCTGTTGACAGGTCATTTTTCCCCATTTTGCGCCATGTTTAACCGTGATTTTTGCCAGAAAAATTATATATATTTTTTTTTGCAGCAGAGTTTAGGCTTTAACATGAAATGCCTTGTTTGTAATATGGAAAAAACACATACCACACGGTTATATGTAGAACTGACACTAATACTAGGACTAATAAAGCTGAACATACATCATTTTATTATGCCAAAATCAGCACACACATAAATATAAAAGACAAACAGTGCTATTAAAATCACAGGGGCCCACTGTGCACACGCACACCACCACGCACACCCTATATACACCCCACTGGCAGCGCTACTCTCAATTGCCTATTGTGGACATGACTCACCGCCCTATAGTGGACACTATCTAAAGGGATCAGTGGCATGTATTCCTCACAGAAGATATCACCGCCATGTCGGCGTGCGGCTGAAATTAAAGCTGAGTGACGTCACTACAAGCTGTTCCCGTTTGGTTATAAGTCCTATGGGGAAAGAGCCCCGTTACGGCAGGTACAGTAGTGAACGGTATAACAATACCATGCGATGGCACACTGTTCATTCCATAATAATGCTGCTCATAGGCTTCTAAGCTCTAACGCTGGTTTCAGTCCTTGAGTGCGAGCAGCCTATAGGCTGGAGCAGAGCTAGACTCGAGGTGACATGTGCGTGGATGGGCCGGCCCATCCACGCACATGTCACCTCGAGTCTAGCTCTGCTCCAGCCTATAGGTCCTTCGGTTCCAAGTGTTGCGCAACACGGACTCTGATGACGGAATGTCGAGTGATGCTACACTTTCATTACAGCTAAGTACCCGTTTGCATGTGATGCTCACACTCAAGGACTGAAACCAGCGTTAGAGCTTAGAAGCCTATGAGCAGCATTATTATGGAATGAACAGTGTGCCATCGCATGGTATTGTTATACCGTTCACTACTGTACCTGCCGTAACGGGGCTCTTTCCCCATAGGACTTATAACCAAACGGGAACAGCTTGTAGTGACGTCACTCAGCTTTAATTTCAGCCGCACGCCGACATGGCGGTGATATCTTCTGTGAGGAATACATGCCACTGATCCCTTTAGATAGTGTCCACTATAGGGCGGTGAGTCATGTCCACAATAGGCAATTGAGAGTAGCGCTGCCAGCGGGGTGTATATAGGGTGTGCGTGGTGGTGTGCGTGTGCACAGTGGGCCCCTGTGATTTTAATAGCACTGTTTGTCTTTTATATTTATGTGTGTGCTGATTTTGGCATAATAAAATGATGTATGTTCAGCTTTATTAGTCCTAGTATTAGTGCCAGTTCTACATATAACCGTGTGGTATGTGTTTTTTCCATATTGAGTCTTTGTGGTGGTTAGTAGAACGCCGTTGATTGTAGACGGCAGTGCACAATCATAAGACAAGAACTCTCTCCAGCCGTTTTATAAGTATGCCTTGTTTGTAATTTTTATTCTGTTTTTTACAATATTAAGTAAAAAAAAAAAAAAAAATACAAGTTTTTAGAAAAAGGTCTCCTTTATTTTAAATAAAAATGTATTTTATTAAAGAAAACCATATTGCATGTGAAAACCTCATTTCTACCGATTAGAACGGTACCACATATGTATCGGTAGCCCCCCGTTCCTGCCCAGGAGACCCCCCAAACTGAAACGAGTACTTTATAACATTTACAAATAAAATACAACTACCATTCACACTATAAAAGGTTTAAATCAAGAAAAAAATTGGCATGGGGTCCCCCTTCACGGTGGGGGTGAACCCCATTTTTTGGGGGAATTTTAAGGGTTAAAAACCCTTAAAAATTATTTTTAAAAATGATATGGGGTCCCCCCTACTCGGCATAACCAGCCCGGGGATCAGCTATGCAGGGCATGTAGGAACAGGGCACAGGGGCAAGCTTTAGTGGCCCCTGGCCCTGCAGGCTACAGGCCGGCATAGCCTATGTCTGCGGGCTCTTTTGCCCCCCCCCCGGGCCTTGGGGAGGCAGGTAACGGGGGGTGGCGGGGGTTAATGTCAAGTCACCCGCTAGCTGCAGGTGACTTGCCAGCCCCCAGCCTTGTGAACTGGTATCTCATGGACCCCTTACCAGTTCACAATGGGTTAAATATAAAAATAAACACACAGAGTAGAAAAAATAATGTCATTTTTTCTGTCTACCTCCGATCCTGTGTCCCGCACCGCTGACAGCTGCTGCTGACAGATGCTGATAGTGATCGGAGCAGGGCGGGTGAGGGGCAGAAGATCAGCGCCTTCCTGCCTTTCACCTGTTCTGCACTACTACTACCGGCATCTGTCAGGGCCGGTTGCAGGTGAGAGAATACAAGGAGCGGGATGACATCTGTACTCCCCCCGTTACTCCCACAAAAGGCAGGGCTAGGGGCGGCGGCCAGCACCATCAGAAGAGGTGATGAGGACCCAGAAGAGGGTCCTCACCTGAAGCGTGCGGAGCCCCCTGGTGAAGAGGAGAGCCAGACAGAAGGATCGGGCGAGGTGGTATGTGAATGTCATTTTTTTCAATTTATTTTACAGCTGCAAGTGTCAGCGGCGGAAACTAGGGGGGCGTTTTGGGCCCCATCCTGGAGACGGGAGTTTTTTTTTTGTTTTTTTTTATTTTACACTAGCAGGGGGAAACGGTAGGAGAAGCAACCACGTAGAAACTACGTGCTTGGCATTTAAAGGGTTAACCCAAGCTAAAGGATGGGAGGCAGGTGTCTGCATGGTGCTGGAATTCTGTTTCCAGCTCATCAGGGATCTGGCAGCTTTAGGCTGCATTGTGTCTATTACTATGCGCCTTCACTGCTATTGCGGTGGACATGCATAGATGCGGCACATCACTGCACACAATTGTGTGCTGCACTGTGCCTCCGATGCACAGCGGCATGTGCATGCTGCCCTGCACCACCCTGTTCCCTGTCCCCTGGAAGCTGGTGAAAACAGAGGTGTAGTCACGTTGCACGCAACTATGTAGTGCCCCAATATCCCCAGCAAAGTTTTAAAAATTAATAGCTTTGCCGGTACAGCTGGGGGGGGCGGGGAGGTGCAGCTGCCGCAAACAGTCTGGCTTGCTCCACCATGCTCCTGTTATAGTGCTTCCCTTTGTAAAGGCATAGTTAAATAAAAATAATAAAAGAAAATAAAGGCAATTTTACAAATACACCTACCTGAGAAATATCTGGAGGAATAGGTAGTGGAAATATCTGCGGTTGGGCTCACTCTAAAATGAGTACTACCAACCCTTAGGGTGCAGACCACTTAAAATCGGTGGCACCCTGTCTGCACCCTTAAGGACCCTGGCACTCACAATGCACCCACTTCTATGTCCTGATCCAACTATCTCAAAAAGGCTTCTATAAGTCGGTCCATCATGGATAGAGAGAAGGTGAAGGCCTGGAAGTGGTAATTCCCCCTGCTTCCTGCTAAGAATGTAAAATTCTCCACAATAAAAATACAATTCTGTGAAACTCACTCGGCCGGACATGGGTGACTCCCTGGAAAAAAGTCTTGATCAACCTATGGTTGGCAATGGATCTCTGGAAAAAGATGGCCAAGTTCAAGACCTGACCCTTGAGGGTGCTCAGCTGGAGATCCAAGTCTAAGCTGTGTTGTAAAAACTCCAGAATCCTAGAAGTAGAAAATATGCGGCAAGGGAGACTCTTGGTCTCGCACCAAGCAATATAAGCATGCCAAACTCTCTAGTATATCATGGAAGAAGATTTCTTCTGTGCCTGAATCATGGTCTGCACAACCGTGGTCGACAATCCTTTTTCCGTCAGGACTGAGGTTTCAAAAGCCAGCGTCCATAAATTGGGGTGCCGCAGCGAACCCTGTGTGAGAAGCCCTGGGTCGTCGTGCATGATGTAGTGATCTATTGACACGAACTATGTCTGCAAAACCAACTCCTTCTCAGCCAGCGAGGAGCCACCAGGATGGTTGGTACCCCTTCCTGGGCTATTTTGCGCAGCACTCTGCCCAGGAGTCGAAACGGAGGGAATGCATATAGAAACTTGAACTCTGTCCAAGGAATCGCCAGAGCGTCCGTGGCAATGGCCAGAGGATCTCTTGAGAGGGAGACGAACCTCGGAAGCTTGTGACACAAACAGGTCCACGTCCGGCTGACCCCAGCGGAGACACAGAGCGTGAAAGGTCTTGCTGCTGAGAGACCATTCCCCCAGGCGTGAGGTGCTCCTGCTCAGGGAGTCTGCCTCCAGGATTTCCACCCCGGGAATGTAGACTGCCGAGAGATGCAGGGAACATTCTCCTCTACCCAAGTCAGAATCTGGGTTACTTTCTTGAGGGCTCTCTTGCTCAGAGTCCCGCCCTGGTGATTGATGTAGGCGACAGCCGTCTAATTGTCCGAGCAAACCTGGATCGCACAACCCCTTAGATGGGGTGTCAAGTGCAGAAGCACCAACCGGATCGCTCTCAACTCCAAGAGATTTATGGGTAAGCGGTTCTCCTGCGGACCCCGCTGACCCTGGATCTTCCGAGTCTGCCAAACGCCTCCCCAGCCTGTCAGACTGGCATCCCTGGTAACTATCTTCCAATGGGGAGTCAGAAAGGATATGAGGGCTGAGGATATCCCAAATGGAAGTGCTACAAACTGGTAATGCTGATCCTCGAGAGCAAACCTCAGGAACTTCTTATGTCCCTGGAAAATCGGGATGTGCTGATAAGCATCCCTGATGTCCACCATGGTCATGAAGTCGCCGGGCCGAAGAGATGTCACCGCCGACCGTAATGTTTCCATGCGGAAATATCGTACCCTTACAAACCTGTTGAGACCCTTCAGGTCCAGGATTGGTCTTAGCGTTCCGTCCTTCTTGGGAACCGTGAACAGGTTGGAGTAAAATCCCTGACCCTGTTCCTGTCTAGGTACAGAGCAAAATCCCACCTATCCGCAGAAGGTGTTGCACAGCAGTTCTCAAGGCTAGGGCCTTTAGGGGGTTTCGGGATATCCGTTAACGGAGGAATCTTGTGGGCGGCCTGGCTGCCAGCTCTATCTTGTAACCGGAGGACACTACCTCCTGAATCCACCGATCCGAGACACGCCGCCTCCAGATCTGAGCAAACAGCAGAAGCCGTCCCCCCACCCGGATGGGTGGGTGAGGGCACCCCCTCATGCCTGAGAGGGCTTGGCAGGGGGCTTGGATTTAGCTCCCCAGGAGGAGTTGAATCTGCCGCGGGACCTACCTCTGCCCCAGGTATCTCTGCAGCCACCTGGAAACGAAGAACCTCTTCCTCCTCGAAAGGAACGAAAGAGGGGTTCCGAAAGGACCGAGCAGGCTTCCTTCTCTGAGGGAGTATACCATCCTTGACCAAAAGGTACAGGCGCTCCCCGAACAGCCTGTTCCCCACAAAAGGGATACTTGTGAGAGACTTCTTGGCAGCCGCATTCGCCGACCATTGTTGCAGCCAGAGAGAGCGACGCAGAGCCACAAGCAAGGCCGATATCCTGGCACCAATCCGGACCACATCATCTACGGCAGTAACAACGAAACCAATGAAATCCAACCAGGCCTCGAGTTCCTTATACTCCTCCGCCCGCTTGCGAGCCTTAGCTCTATCCACAAGGTGTCTCACCTTCCTTCTGTTAGCTAGAGAGACAATCGCCGAGGCACACACAGGGCGAAACAGGGCACCAGCAAAGGTGAACGCATGGCAGACCAGCTGATCAATGCACTTGTCAGCAGAGTCACGTAAGGAAGCATTGTCAGGTGACGGCATAACCGTAGTGTTGGACAACCCCGACACAGGAGGATCCACCTCAGGGGGATGAGACCATAGCCGAACCAGCTCATCAGGGAAGGGATACCGCCTATCCAGTCCCTTAGGGACCGACGGTAACTTGTTAGGCCTTTCCCATACCTTAAGGATCATGTTAGAAAAGTGGGCCTGCTCCGGGAAAACCCGCCTTTGCTTCTCGGGCCTAAACAAATCTCCCTGCTTCCTCTTAGCCACTCTGGGAGGGACGATGTGTAGTGTCTCAAACACTGAGGAAAGCAAATTCTCTGTATCATCCGGGAGCCATGCGTCCTCATCCGAGGAAGAGCCAGACATACTGTCATCGCCCGCAGAATAATCCACCGTGGAGCGGGAATCATCTGGCAACTCACCCTCTTCCACAGAGCCCAGACCATCAAAAAACACAGTTCTGTGATTACTCACCTGTATAATTGGTATTATACATATACAGCTTGTGGCTCCTCCTGGCCCTATATAAGTCAGGGACCTCCCACAAATTCCCCAGTATTGACAAGCAGTTAACAAGAAGCTGGGAGAACAACAACAACAAGAATTCAAAAATGAACATATGAACAATCACCATACAGAGGTAACTAAGAAAAATGATAAGGGTGGGATAGAACAGGACGTGCTGTATACGTATAATACCAATTCTACAGGTGAGTAACCACAGAATTGTATTAATTCTAAGTATACAGCACATCCTGTTCCAGAATATTCCTTACCCTTGGGACATCCAATAGCAGTGTCCGTAAGGTAGGGTGGGATCCCCAAAAAGTAACAGTGGGCAGTTTAAACCACTGCCGCCTGCAGAACTTTGCGACCAAAAGCAGCATCAGCTGGGGCCCTAACATCAACCTTGTAAAACTTTGAAAAAGTATGAACAGAAGACCAAGTAGCGGCCTTTCAAACTTGTTCAACAGAAGTTTGGTGCTGAAAAGCCCAAGAGGCACCAATAGCACGAGTAAAATGAGCAGAAAGGCGGAAGGGAGGTTCCTTCCCCTTAGCAGAGTAAGCCTGTACCACAAATAAAGTAATTTGTTGAATAAGAGCACACCAACCAGGGTTTCTTTAGATTGCAATTGATAAGTGTACTGTAAAGTAAATAAAGTACATATTACAAATACCAAACCCGCACACAATGGGTGATAGTTGTTCAATTGGTACAGATAACAAAGAATCATATATGACAAGTAGCATCAAAGAGGCAAAGAGACATCTGCTACAATATAGCTAATGGCCAACAGGTGGCGCAGGTACTCAGTAAACATCAGTCCCAATGGGCACAACATGCAGCAAATGTCATAAATGTCCAAAGCAGATTATACAGAGGCAATCGTCAAGAAACCAATGCAAAGAGAAGTGCAAAGTTTAGATAATTACGTCACAGCATGAGCAGTCACAAGTACTCCTACGTTTCAGACCCCACTGGGTCTTTCCTCAGGGAGGCTGAGCGATGCTGGTGTGAGGCAGCGGGGAGGGCGTTTAAATGCAGGCTAGATGGCAGGCTTTCCGGGACGGCCGGCCTGTGATGTCACCGGGGGCGCGCGTACGTGTGCCAACCAGCGTTGTCACACGGAGGCGGAATGGGTCCCGACCTGCCAACCCCACTATGGCGATTGCGCAGACGCCATTAGGTTTGGGGGAGGGCGCCGCCATAGTGGGGTTGGCAGGTCGGAACCCATTCCTCCCCGCTGCCTCACACCAGCTTGGCTCAGCCTCCCTGAGGAAAGACCCAGTGGGGTCTGAAACGTAGGAGTACTTGTGACTGCTCATGCTGTGACGTAATTATCTAAACTTGGCACTTCTCTTTGCATTGGTTTCTTGAAGATTGCCTCTGTATAATCTGCTTTGGACATTTATGACATTTGCTGCATGTTGTGCCCATTGGAACTGATGTTTACTGAGTACCTGCGCCACCTGTTGGCCATTAGCTATATTGCAGCAGATGTCTCTTTGCCTCTTTGATGCTACTTGTCAAATATGATTCTTTGTTATCTGTACCAATTGAACAACTATCACCCATTGTGTGCGGGTTTGGTATTTGTAATATGTACTTTATTTAGCACTTTTAATACACTTAATTGCAATCTAAAGAAACCCTGGTTGGTGTGCTCTTATTCAACAAATTACTTTATTTGTTCATGTTTGTGGGTCTAATTGAGCATAGACCATAGACCATGTTGTGGAAGCACCCAGATACAGATCATTTCTATGCGCTATGTTATGGTGTGCGGGTATGCTAAACTAATTGGTTGTACTAGGCCTGTACCACAGCCTGATGGATCCACTTGCTGATAGTGGACTTAGCTGGAGCCAGACTCTTCTTAGGTCCAGACGGGAGCACAAAAAGAGCATCAGTCTTCCTGAAGGATTCAGTAGCCACCAAATAGAACTTCAGAGTCCTGACCACATTCAGAGAGTGTAAAACCCGCTCCTTATGGTTACTAGGATTAGGGCACAGAGAAGGCAAAACAATGTCCTGACTGAGATGAAAAGCAGACACAACCTTAGGCAGAAAATCTAGCTTAAAACGAAACTGCACGATATCTGCGAACCACACTCTTCTTGGCCAACAGGGGGCCACCCGAATGGTTGGCACCCCTTCCTGGGCAATATTGCGCAGCACCCTGCCCAGCAGAGGAGGGAACACACAGGAGCTGAAATCTCTTCCAAAACATTGCTAGTGCATCCATGGCCAAGGCCAGACTGGAAGCTTGTGACGGGACGCAAACAGATCCACATCTGGCAGACCCCAGCGGAGGCACAGGGAGCGAAACACCCTGCTGCTGAGGGACCATTCTCCCAGACGAGAGGGAACATTCTCCTCCGCCCACGACAGTATCATGCACACTTCCTTGAGGGCCCTCTTGCTCCGGGTCCCTCCCTGATGATTGATGTAGGCAATCGCCGTCTGGTTGTCCGAGAGGACCTGAACAGCCCGACCCCGAAGGTGTGGAGTCAATTGGGTGAGAACCAACCTTATCGCCCTCAGTTCCAGAATGTTGATAGGGGTGTGAGCCTCCTGAGGGCCCCACTGACCCTGGAATTTCAGGGATTTCCAGAAACCCCTCCAACCTGTCAGACTGGCATCTGTGGTGGCTCCCAGCACGGGGCCAGAAAGGATCTGCCCACCAACAGGTTCCCTGAGTCCAGCCACCACGAAACAGACCATCTGGCCAGAGGGGACAGAACCAACACCTGATCCAGGGACCGAGGGTCCCGCTCCCATACCGACAAGAGGTGAAGTTGAAGAGGTCTCATGTGAAACTGAGCGTATGCAACCGCCTCGAAGCAAGACACCATCAGGCCCACCAGCTGCATCCCCTGCCGGATGGAGGGATGAGGGTAAGAAGTAAGAAGCCTGGCTTGGGCTTGAAGACTCTCCACCTTCTGCTGAGGGAGAAAAATCTTGACCTGAGATGTATCCAGAGTCATGCCCAGAAAGGACCTCACCATTGACTGTGACAGGAAAGACTTGGGGTGGTTGAGATGTGATGAGAATGTCGTCCAAGTAAGGAAGGATGCGAATGCCCTGAGATCTCAGCAGAGCCAATACGCCCGCCAGCACCTTGGTGAATACCCTGGGAGCCGAGGCGATACCGAAAGGCAAGGCCACAAATTGGTAGTGCTGATCCTCCAGAGCGAACCTGAGGAATCTCTGATGACCTGGAAAGATTGGTACATGAAGGTAAGCATCCTTGACGTCTACAGAGGTCATGAAGTCGCCCGGGCTTAGTGAATTGACAGCTGAGCACAGTCTCCATGCGAAAGTGTTTGAATCTGACAAATTTGTTGAGGCGCTTTAAATCCAGGATGAGTCTGATGGACCCGTCTTTTTTGGGAACAGTGAAAAGATTGGAATAGTAGCCTCTGCCCCTTTCCCTCAAAAGGCACCTGGCAAGATGACCTTTAACTCCAGAAGGTTTTGGACATCACAGACCCTGAGCTGACAGGGGGTTTTGAGCCATCCGGGATTTGATGAAACTTGGGGGTGGCCAGGCTGAAAACTCTATCTTGTAACCGGAGGACGCTACCTCCTGAATCCACCGGTCTGAGATGTGAAGCCTCCAGACGTGAGCAAAGAGTCGAAGCCGTCCCCCACCCAGATGGGTGAGGGCGCCCCTTCATGCCTGAGGGGGCTTAGGTGAGGATTTTGGCTTAGGATCCCAGGACGGCCACGTCCTCTGCCCCTTTCCCAATGATCTCTGCGGGCCCCAGTAAAGGAGACTCCTCGGCCAGTTCTAGAACCACGGAAGAAAGGGAGAAAGGCACCCATCCCCCGAAAGGACCGGGACGGCCTCCTACATTGAAGTAACCTACCGCCCCTGGCAAACAAATCCAAGCATTCACCAAAGAGGCGCAGGCCCTTGAAAGGGAAACCAGTGAGAGTCTTCTTAGCAGCATTATCAGCTACCCACTGATGTAGCCAGACAGAGCGGCGTATAGCCACCAACAGGGCAGAAGTCCTACCACACATTCTAATGGCATCATCCATGGCAGAAATAATATATACAATAAATTCCTCACAAAGCAGGAGAGATCTATACTCTTCTCTACCCGCATCCTCAGATGCCCCGTCCAAGCGACACTTAAGCACCCCTTTAATGGCAATAGCCATAATAGCAGAGGCACAGACCGGGTGCAGCGCCGTCCCCACACAGGCAAAGGCGTGACAGGCCAGTTAGTCCAAGCGCCGGTCCTCACCATCCCGCAGGAGAATGCATGACAGATGTATTGGACAACCCGAGAACGGGCGCATCCACCTCGGGAGGACATGACCTTAACAACATCAGCAGGAAAGGGATACCTCTTGTCCCAACTCTTGGGCACCCCAGGTAGCTTGCTAGGCCGTTCCCATTCCTTGAGCACTAGATTATTAAAGTGAGACTGCTCAGGGAACTCCCAGCGTGGCTTAACCGCATGAAAAAGCTCACCCTGCTGCTGCGGAGCCACTGCCGGGGGAGAAATGCAAAGCACATCAAAAATGTCAGTGTCATCAGGGGACCACGGGTCTTCTCCAAAGGGAGTCCCAGTACCACCGTAAATTTTAGGTTGTTCCACAGAGGATTCAGAATCAGAAAATAATTCCCCCTCCTCAAGGGGGTAGGGACCTGAGTGAGTAAGAGCTCTCATCTTCTACAAGAGGGAAACCACGAGTGATAAATGCCGCTTCTTAGCAGAAACCTTACGCGGGGCAGACCCAGCAAAAAGTGTTTTGTCCCGAAGGAACCCCAGGCCCATTATCCCCAGAAGCCTCCATATGGTGATTTGAATGGCACAACAGGCCAGGAAAGGGTTAACGCTAAAGAGCTACCCGGGATGCCTCAAGAACCCACTAGGGAAGTGGGAGATAGTGAGGGGAGATGGCCTGGAGAAACCACAGTGCCGAAGTTTTAACCCGCCTGAAAGACATAACAAAACATTCCCATAAGTATACAGCAGAAAGCTGGGGTTACTCACGGACCGCAGGGAGCCAGCAGCACACGCAGCTAAGGACAGGCAAATGGCGTCTGCAGACCTCGAGGGGCGGGCCGTGGAGACGTGATGTGAAAATCGGCATCCACAGAGCCCCCCCCCCCCCCGAAGAGCACGAAACGCGCCCACAAGCTCTGAGGAAAATGACGGCGCCGTCCGCGGAGCGCTGTACAAGCGCGCGGCGTACAAGGTGAACACCACAGTACAAAGATAAAACATAAAAATACACAGTTTTTTTACCACTAGTCACCCCCCCCCGGAGAGAGTGAGGCAGGAATAGAAGTATTTCCAGGGAGACAACGGTGCCCAGGAGACAATGGGAGGAGTGAGGGTGGAGGGGAACACCTATGGGAATAAGGGTTAACTGCACAGGTTGAGCCTGGCAAAAACCTATGGAGCAGGGGGGGTATCCCAAAAGGCTCACCATCAGCCTAAACCGCTTACCCTGTCAGAGCAGGGACTGAGGTAGGAGCATAGCTCCTCAGCACCTAACTGGTGCTTACTGACCGACCTTCACCCAAACCTTGTCAGCCGAGGCTGGGAGGCAGCAATATGGAACGGAACGGGTGGGAATAGTCCTGCAGGGCAGCAGGCATATAAGCCCCCGCTCACCTGCGCCACATAGAGAGCTATCTTCTATCTTCGCAGCCCAGACTGCAGAAAAGAACTGGGGAATTTGTGGGAGGAGCCACAAGCTGTTTTATGCAGTCCAGCGCCATCTTGTGGATGTATTACCCAAGAGTAAGGAATATTCTGTAAGGAATATTCTGTAACAGGACATGCTGTATACTTAGAATAGATCATCATCATCCGAGTAAACAGGCTCTCGAGATTGGCCAGCCTATGCGCCCCTTGCTGGCTCCCCCTTCGCTGGGGGCTGAGTGCAGCAACAAAGGGTCCGGAGAGGCAGAGGGCAGCGCAGGGCTAAGGGCAGGGACGCCCGCCCGTTCATGGTCCAAAATAATGCCTCTGGCGCAAGTGGTACAAATAGTGCTGAATCCACCCAGAGGATTCCTACTGCACAAGGGGCAGAGCTCACTGTCCCCCGATGCCTCCATTATGGGGATTTAAATAGTCAAAATCAAAAGGTTACAAGACTCTAATGGCTCAAACCTATTTTTTTTTTTTTAAAACGATCCCTCTAAATAAAAAGGGGGACCGGGAGGAACCACAACCCTCCACCTCAAGCCCACGACCTATACAAGAGAAAAGGAGAAGGGACCATAATCAAAGAAGGCACAATGCAATAAACATAAATGCAGCCAAAAGAGAAGGAATCACCACAACGACAGAGGGACTCCGCAGCCAGAAGCGCAGTATGATCCTCAGCAGTAGCAGCCGGGTCACAGCACACACACTGCAGCGTCCAGCCAGGCCCCCAGCAGCAGCGTGCACAGGCCCAAAACGCCTAGAACTTTCCTCGGGGGTGTGGCGCTGGCGTGACATCATTGTGCGCCGGCACCAGGCTCCGCCCCCTCCGCAGCGTGTCCGATAAGGCGCCTGCCCCTTCAGCACAGCTTCGGGAACTCACCCTCCCGAAAATGGCGGCGGTGGCGCCCGAGGCCCGCCGCACCTACAGTGTCTGCCACTTCTCTCCCCCCAGCCCCCCGTCACAGACAGCACCGCACGAGCGGCGGCCCCACATCCAGGCGCCGAAGAGGGAGCGAGGGAGGTGATTGAGCAGAGCGCTCCTCGCTGAGCCAGCGAGGAGCCAAGTCAAAGGCACAATGAGTCCAAGTCAAACAGCCAAAACACTAATAAAGCTTGTGGGCAGGGAGAGATACAACAACTATATACATCAAGTGGTTCCCCCTAAGGCTCACTATCAGCCTGTGGCCGGCTACCCTTTAATATAGGGTCTGGGGCCCAGAGCCTAGCTCTGCCGAACGCCAACAGACCCCGGCGTTCACCCTACTGTCACGATCCCGTAGCAGCCAGAGGCTGGGAGGCAGGAGTGGGTCAGGAGGGATCCGTGGAAATAGGGCCCGCAGCCGCCGACGGGCTAGGTGGCCCTGCTCTGCTGCCATTATATGAGAGTGTGTGTCAAGGATCTTCTGCAGCCAAGACTGCAAGATGAACAACTGGGGAATGATAGAGGGACACCTGCCCTTTTGGGGGCCGGGAGAAGCTACATCTTTGATCTTGCAGTCAAGCGCCCCTTAGGGGCGAACACCCATATGTCAACATTTTGGGACGATATGGACTGGATGTAGAGAAAATATTAAATAGCCACATATTTACAGTCTGTGTCTGACTGCAAGAGTGCAACCAAACGTATACGTGTTAACCCACTAGTATCTAATCGGTGATGCCCTGGAGTGGAATATGAAAGACTGTGTGCTGTCTGTCATAAATTGGTAACATACTACTACTGTCTCATAAGCTAGATTTCCATCTATTGTGTAATGCTAGAATCTGGTCAGGTTGTTGACCAGGTTGTTGAGTATCTATAATTGCATGCTGGAGAAGCTGCAAATGAGGTTACAACATTATTATGTACAAAGCTTGACTGTAGTGGAGCAACCTTAAAATTATATTTTAAGGATTGAGGTGGAGAGAACATCAAATGGCTATAGTCCTATATTGCTCACATCACTTTTTATATCCGGTTAGTTATAAAAGGAGTAATCAAAAACAATCTGTAAACTTTTCCAACAGGCACAACTAAAAACTTGCTTAGTCACAGCAACGCCAAGAATATATTCTAAGTATACAGTACGTCCTGCTCCAGATATAATACTTACACTTGGGTTATCCTCCGCCAGAGGGCGCTGTTCACCGCAGACATGCAAAAACAGGCTCCTTCCGGACCTTCATATACCTAGGGACCTCCCACAAATCCCCAGATTTCTCTGCAGTGCTGACTGCGAAGACATGAAGTATCACTCTCTCGCAGGCGAGCGGGGCTATTACAGCCTGCGGCCCTGTGGGACTATTACCACCGTCCTCTTTGTGATGTGCCTCCCAGCCTGGGCTGCGCTGGTCGGGTGAAGGTAGGCAGCACCATGCGTGCTTGACGGAGCCATGCTCCACCGCAGTCCCCCACCATAGGGAAGGCGGTTTAGGCTGATTGTGAGCCTTTGGGGATGCCCCTCCCGCTTAATTGTCCCACGCCCCGTGTAGCGGTGGACCCTGTGTAAAGGGTCGCCATCCTCCCTCGTTCCCCCCCTAGCCCGGGAGAAAGAAGGGGGGGAGGGGTTGTGAGTATGGCGGCCTCAGTGTACCCTATTACACGCTTATGGCCTCGGTGTCGTGTTTTACTGGGAATGGATGTCAGAGCCGCGTTATGTACTTTTACTTTTATTGGTAGTCGCAGCGCCCTTTCTATATTGCACGGACAGCGGTTTTGTTGATGCTGCGGCGTCTTTTTCTTAATCTGAAGCGGCTCTGCTGCGGTAACCCACTCGATCATCCTTTCAGGCGTCACTGCCCTGTTCCTTTTTTCTCTATTTGCATCGCGCTTTCGGAGCTTCGCGCTCTTCGGGGGGGGGGCCCTGACTTGATGCACTCCGCGTCACGATTTGGCGCACTCCGCGTCACCTTCAGCTCTGGCCCGCCCTTCGAGGATCGTTTGGCGCCATTCTTTTTCGCGCGCGTGGTGAAGACCGCCCTCCCCCTGCTGTCTGTAAGTGCCCTCGCAGGCGACCATATATTGTCCTTATAATTACCTGAATCTTACCTAGTTTACACCTTGCGCTTGGCTCCGACATTCCTGTCCCTCTTATGTCTTTCAGACCGTGAATTCCGGTGGTTTCTCCCGGCCCGGTGTATCTCCCGGTTAAAATTACTCCCCCTTTCCCTGCGGGTTATTGGGGCATCCAGGGTAGCTTACAGCGTCAATCCCTACGGGCCTATTGTGCTGATACAATCACCATGGAGGCGTCCCAGGATATTGTGAACAGGGTTCCTTCGGGACAAGCCCGGCTGTGTGTAGCTTGTGGGGTCTTACATAGCAGCGGTGACAATGCACGGGTCTGTGTTCCTTGTGCACAGCAGGCGCTATCGGTTCTTCCCGCCTCCTCCATGGCTGGGCCTGCACCTCGCCTCACTTCACCTACTCCCCCAAGCCTGAGTCTAACCCCCAATACAAGCGGGGATTCTCATCCTGATATGGCTACTAAACTGGCCAGTGTTGAAAGATTGCTTGCTAGCTCGCTAGCGCGTAAGGCCACTGCTAAGAGGCGGCATTTAACCCCTGACTCTGCCCTTTTCCCTATGGAATAACACACACACTGCAGCCTTACGGCCAACCCCCCTCGGACGAAGGGGAGCCGTTCTCGGACTCTGGGTCATACGACGAGGAGTCAAGGGGTCATGACGAATCTGGTTCCGAGCACTGGACCTCGGATGATATTGACAGACTGCTGGCTCAGATATTTGAAGTTTTGTCCATCTCTCCCCCTGTTGCTGCTCCCAGACAAAGGGGTGAGCTTTTTCATACTGCTAAGGCTCGTCTTGAATTTCCCGAGCAAACCCATTTCAATAGCCTCGTGCTTAAGGAATGGGAACATCCCAGCAGACTGCCTGGGATCCCTAAGAGTGTGGATAGAAAGTATCCCTTCCCGGCTGACTTGGTTAAGTGCTGGTCATCGCCCCCGAGGTCGATGCTCCTATTCTAGGGCTGTCTAACATCTCTATTATGCACTCCCCTGAACACTTCTACGCTACGGGACTCTGAGGACCGGCGTATTGATCAATTGGCATGCCATGCCTTTGCATTTGGGGGAGCGACCTTGCGCCCGGTTGCGCCTTGGTCAGGGCCATGGTCAGGAATGCACTTGATGGCACAGATGAGTTGCCCTCGGATACTGTCAATACTCTGTCTAACTGTGATGTCTTCATAAACTTTATCCTGTCTGCATCAGACGATGCTATAAAGATGTGTGCCAGATCTTCTGCCTTGGCAGTAGCTATTCGCCGCGCGGTTGGTTGCGACAGTGGGCGGCTGACAACGCCGCTAAGAAAGCCCTTACTGGGCTTCCATTTAAAGGGCTACGCCTGTGTGGAGACCGTCTAGACCTCTTCGCCAAAGGAGGCAAGTTGCCCCAGCGCAGGCGGCAGATTCGGCCTTTTCGAGGCCAGGGCACCCTTTCAATCCCCTACCCCGGGGCTAAACAGGGAAAAGGGGTGTCCTTCGCGGGGCCCCGCGCAGATTGCTGGCAAAGGAATAGAGGACGCCGTCCCGGTTCCTCCTGAGGGGCCCAAGCCCAAAGCCCCTCCCAAGACCCCTCAAGCATGAGGGGGCGCCCTCACCCGTCCGGGTGGGGGGACGTCTACAGCACTTCGAGCACGTCTGGAGGCGCCACGTCTCAGACCGGTGGATTCAGGAGGTAGTGTCCTCCGGCTACAAGATAGAATTTGCTGTACGGCCCCCCACCAGATTCATTGGGTCCCAAATCCCTCAGGACCCTGCCTCAGCCCAGGTCTTGCTGCTGGCCGTGCAGGGTCTCCTGGATCTAGGGGTCATTTGCAAGGTCCCCTTTGGAGACAGGGGCACGGGGTTCTACTCCAATCTCTTCACAGTACCCAAGAAGGATGGGTCAGTCAGGCCCATTCTGGATTTAAAAATCCTCAACAAATTTGTCAAGAACAGGCATTTCCGCATGGAAACTCTGCGCCCAGGGGACTTCATGACGTCGGTAGACATGCTTACCTTCATGTCCCGGTGTTTCCAGGACACCAAAGGTTTCTCAGATTTGCACTGAAAGATCAGCATTACCAATTTGTGGCCCTGCCATTCGGCCTCACGCCAGCTCCCATGGTGTTCACCAAGGTGCTAGCAGGGGCGATGTCCCTGATAAGGCTAAGGGGCATACGCGTGCTGCCTTACCTGGACGACATCCTCATCACCTCTCGGTCTCTGCGGCAGGCAGAGTTGGACACCCAACTGGTAGTGTCCACCCTGGAGTCCTTCGGTTGGGTGATCAATTACCCCAAGTCCTCTCTGTCCCCATCCTCGGTGACCCCGTTCCTGGGAATGATTCTGGATACGGTTCAGTCACGGATATTCCTTCCTCAACAGAAGGTGGAAGCTCTGACTGCGCAGGCCAGGTTCCTGCTCTCGTGCCCACAGCCCTCCATCAGACAGGGAATGCAGCTGGTGGGCCCGATGGTGGCGAGCTTCGAGGCGGTGCCCTTTGCTCAGTCCCATTTGAGACCTCTGCAGCTTCACCTTCTGTCAGTATGGGACAAGAACCCAGCATCCTAGGACAGGGTCTGTGTGCTTCCCCCCCCTCGGTCAGACGGTCCCTTGCGTGGTGGTTGGACCTCGGGAACTTGACAGGGGGCAGGTCTTTTCTGGCCCCTTCCTGGGAGACGGTCACAACGGATGCCAGTCTGTCAGGTTGGGGGGGATTCTGGAAGTCCCTGCGCTTCCAGGGGACGTGGGGTCCTCGGGAGGCCCATTTACCCATCAACATTCTGGAACTGTGGGCAGTCCGGTTGGTACTGGAGCGGTTGACCCAACACCTGAGGGGGCTGTCAGTCCAGGTACGCTCAGACAAGACGGCGGTTGCCTACATCAACCATCAGGGAGGGACTCGGAGCAAGGGTGCCCTCCGGGAGGTGTCTCAGATTCCGACATGGGCGGAGGCCAATGTACAATGCATTTCGGCTGTTTACATTCCGGGGGCGGAGAATCTGCTTGCAGATGCTCTGAGCAGGGGGACGTCCCGTCAGGGAGAGTGGTCCCTCTGCAACAGGGTATTCCAGTCCCTGTGTCACCGTTGGGGTCTACCGGATGTGGACCTGTTTGCGTCCCGCCACAACCACAAGCTCCCGGCCTTCGTGTCCCTGTCTCAGGACCCTCTGGCCTTGGCCACGGATGCCCTGTCCATGTCATGGAAAGAGTTTCGGCTCCAGTATGTATTTCCACCATTCCCTCTGCTGAGCAGGGTTCTGCGCAAGATTGCTCTGGAAGGGGTGCCTGTGATTCTAGTGGCCCCCCGGTGGCCAAGAAGAGTGTGGTTCGCAGACGTGGTTCAAATGGCAGTAGATCAGTACGATCTGCCAGGGGTGCAAGATGTGCTAGCTCAGGGCTCCCTAAGCCATCTCAATTTACAAATGCTGGCTTTGACGGCCTGGCTGCTGAGACCTCCATCTTGATGGAGAAGGGTTTGTCTGCCTCCGTGGTGGGCACTATGGTGCAGGCTAGGAAGAAGACTTCTGCTGCTATCTATTATAGAGTATGGCGTACCTACATTGACTGGTGTGAGTCTAGGTCTCTTCCCTGTAGGGAGTTCTCTGTCCCCAGGGTTCTGGAGTTCTTACAACATGGTTTGGAGTTAGGTCTAAAACTCAGTACTCTGAAGGGTCAGGTTTCTTCCCTGTCCGTCTTCTTTCAGAAGACCTTTGCTCATCATCATTTGGTTAAGACCTTCTTTCAGGGGGTCACTCATGCGCGTCCCCCTCGTAAACCTGTGGTTCCCATTTGGGATTTAAACTTTTATCTGCTTTGCAGGGTGCTCCCTTTGAGCCTATTCAAGATGCTGCTCTGGCCGTTCTTACTCTCAAGGTTGTCTTTTTGGTGGCCATAACTTCGGTTAGGCGTGTGTCCGAGCTGGCTGCTCTATCCATTCAGTCTCCATACTATGAGAGACACCAGGACAAGGCGGTGTTCCAATTCAAGCCAGATTTTCTGCCTAAGGTTGTGTCTGCTTTTCATTTGAATCAGGACATTGTTCTTCCTTCCTTGTGCCCCAATCCTAGTAATGACAAGGAAAGGGTTCTGCATTCCTTGGATGTGGTTAGGTGCTTGAAGTATTACCTGGTTGTCACTGCAGCTTTCAGGAAGACTGATGCTCTCTTTGTTGTGCCTTCTGGGCCTAGGAAGGGTTTGGCTCCTGCCAAGTCTACTATCAGCAAGTGGATCCGTCAGGCTGTTGTTCAAGCCTATTCTGCTAAGGGGAAGAGTCCTCCCTTCCGTCTTACTGCTCATTATACTCGTGCTATTGGGGCCTCCTGGGCCTTCCAGCACCAGGCTTCTGTGGAGCAAATTTGCAAGGCCGCTACTTGGTCTTCTGTTTACACTTTTTCAAAGTTTTACAAGGTTGATGTTCGGGCCTCAGCTGATGCTGCTTTTGGATGTCCCAAGTTTAAGTATTATATCTGGAGCAGGACGTACTGTATACTTAGAATAATACAATTCTGTGAAGTACTCACCTGTAGAATTGGTATTATACGTATACAGTACGTCCTGCTCCACCCCACCCTGGTTTTTGCATTATTCTGGATCCCCTGTATGGCGATTGTTGTTATTATCATTACCAGTTGTTTTGGTGGTTGGATTCTCTCGGCTTCTGGTTCACTGCTTTTCAATGCTGGGGATTTGTGGGAGGTCCCTGGGTATATGAAGGGCCGGGAGGAGCCTGTTTTTGCATGTCTGCAGTGCACAGCGCCCTCTGGCGGAGGATAACCCAAGTGTAAGTATTATATCTGGAGCAGGACGTACTGTATACGTATAATACCAATTCTACAGGTGAGCACTTCACAGAATTGTATTTTTTAACATTAATCTCACATGAGTGGCAACCAGATAATCTTTATTCTAAAATGTACACTATGCCATCAGGCAAGCTCATTGCAGCCCTTTAGCAACTAGCGCATCTTTATTACACAATGGTTCAGCACACCTTACTAGAAATAAGTTCCAAATTCTATTTCGGAATATAGAGAACAGGTGCTGCTTCCTTGAGTAAAGGGTTGTCCATAACACTACCCTTCTCCACTCCAAATCTATGCAACTAGCGCATCTAGAATGTACAACAGCAGGTTACACCACCACACCAGGTTGCAAATAATAGTAACATAGTAACATAGTATGTAAGGCTGAATAAAGACTTTAGTCCATCCAGTTCAGCCTGTTTAACTCCTTCCAGTGGTCTAGTAGCCATAGCTGGAAATGTTATTACATGCCAGGAAGGCATCAAGGCCACTTTTGAACGTTTTTACTGAATCCATCATTACTACCTCCTCTGGCAGCGAGTTCCATAGTCTCACTGCTCTTACAGAGAAGAGTCCCCTCCTATGTCGGTGGAGAAAGCACCTTTCCTCTAACCTTAGTGGATGCCCACGGGTTATGGTTACACTCCGGGGTATAGATTGTGGGACAGATCTTTGTATTGACCCCGAATATATTTATACATAGTTATTAGATCACCCCTCAATCGTCTTATCAGTTACAGACTAATCTCCCAGATTGTCTTGCAAAACACCAACGCTTAACAGAATAGGTAGGGAAAATGTGTGTTCAGAACCAGCATGGTTCCAGACCTATGTGGCTGGGGAGACCCTGCCTGTGTGCAAATATCTTATGGCATGGAGGGATCCATGTGCAATTTGCTTATTGAGGGCCAAGTGCTGATCCATGCTCCCTTAGTTTCCAGCTATTCTTGTTCTGTATAAGGCTTCCATGATCCATTCACACTGATGGAATAATAGCTCTATGACATATATCATAAGACCTCTTTATACAATGCAAAATAACTGGTTACACAATCTCAAACCTCAGGAGGACTGAGATTTTTTTGTTGATGACTCCTTACCACATGGGAGTTCTCTCCTAATGTGTGATACCCCACAAACAGAGAGACCACCGGCCCTAGAATCTTATAGACTATAGACTGGTGGTTGCTCTAACTATTTTATATATCTATTGCATATATCTATTTTACTGTCATTTGTTTAAATAGAAGCTAACTTGTATCTTTAGATCACAATCTCTATAAAAACGCAGGCATCCTGAGCTTGACCTTCCATGCCTGCACAAAGTCAAGCAGGCATGCCATTTCAGGATTAGGACAACATGGTAGTATTCTTGGACTTGTCAAACCAAGATTGTTTCCCCCTCAAAAAAGGGCAACCACCCAGGATTTACACTCTGGCGGGTGTTGTTCCTCTATGGCGGGGCATCCCGATTTGGAATGTGCCGCTGTGTGCATCTACCAAGAAAATTCACCCACCCAATGATCCCACAATGCAGGTGTGTGGATGGGCAGCATGCTTTGCCCTATTGAACTCGCCAGCCGCATCCCTGCTAGCCACTATGTGGCACATTAGTGCCAGCGAGGACGTGGCCCTGGCCACTTAGATGGATTAACTCTACAACTGCAGAGGTTTCACACAACGGCATCCCAATTTGGGATCAAGGAGAGGTAATGAGCCATGACCAGGGTCTTTAGCCTTTAGAAGTAAAGGAGAATTCCACTCAAAATTAATCCATCAAGCCACCCTCTCCTGGAGCTGGGGCAGGACAGAGGGGTTACAAAGAAAAAAAAACCCTTACCATTCCCACGGGCTGGCGCCGCTCTCCCATCTTTGTGTGGCGACCACACAGAAAGTCACAAAGGGGGTGCCACTCTGTCTATGTGGCAAGCCAACCAGTAACCATGGAAGTAAATATCCCTTTCCCCCTGTACTTCCACGACATCACTTGAGCGATATACCATAGAGCTTTACCTCAGGGGTAGGAAGCTGAAGCCAATACTGCTTGACCAAAAGTGTCAGCTATATCCAGTCTGTAGCATTTTATGAAAGTTTCAGGAGTTGACCACATCACAGCTCTGCTAATCTGTTCGATTGACACAGAAGATTCCTCAGCCCAAGACATAGCTACTGCTCTCATGGAGTGTGCTTTCGCTGGAGTAGTTAATGACTGTATTGTATCATCATTTTATACTTCTATAGATGATAGATAATGAATAGCCGAACTGACAACACTTGAAGTTCGGAGACTCTTCGAGCTGAGGGGACTGCTAAAAGAAAAAAGGTCTGTCAAGTACTTGATATGGGATTCCTCAATGGGTTCAAAGGGGGCCTCAATGAGCTTTTTAAGGACTGTAGGTGAATCCCCCTGAGGGCTCCTATTTCTAACCCAGGGTTTTAATCTTGAAACACTCTTAAAAGAATCAAACCCAGGCATGTTCTGCCAATTTAAAAAAAAGAAGACTTAAGGGAGTCACTTTTCATGCCCTTTTGCATACCCATTTGAATGAATTTCTGATTCTCTGGCATAGGGTTTGTTTTGAAGCCAGAAGAGTTTCAAACACCGCGAAGTACCACGTCATTCTCTAACTCTTAAAAGGTCCCGTTCAAAAACCATGCCACGAGTTTCAAGCTCAGGCATGTCTAGATGGGAGTTCCATGCTCCAGCAGGTTGTGGCTCACTGGAAGCCTCCAACGCCTCTTTCCTGCAGCCTCTTCAAAATGGTGTACCAGGACCTTTTTGACCAGTCTGGAGCTATGAGGATTGTTCTTTATCTTTTCCCTGGTGATCTCTCTCAGGACCCTTGGCAATAGTGGTAATGGAGGAAAGGCGTAAACCAGCTCCCACTGACTCCAGTTCTGGGATAGGGAATCTAATGTAAATTGATTCTTGTGTAGATTCAGTGAGCAGAATGACTGTACCTGCTTGTTTTTACCTGAATAGCTCTACTTCTGGCTGACCCCATATCAGAGATCTGATTGAAGATTAAGGCACTATATACACGAATATGCAACTATCCATATTATTATAAAGTGACAACCAGTATGGTTTTACTAGGGGCAGAAGCTGCCAAACCTGATTGGCTTCTATATAGTTACATAGTTAATACAGTTGAAAAAATACATATGTCCATCAAGTTCAACCAAGGGTGTTGGGGTAGGGGAAAAGTTATTTTATATTTTATAGGGGAAGCAATTTTTTATTTTTTTTACTAATAGCAGCATATAGTAACTGTTAATGTTATTTTCTTCTAAATAAGCATCTAATCCTTTTTTGGAGCTGTCAGCGGTTGATGCTGTAACAAGCTTCTGTGGGAGGCTATTCCATATATTTATAGTTCTTATGGTAAAAAAACGGATTGTCGCCTCTGCAGACTAAATTTCTTTTTTTCCAATCGAAGGCAGTGCCGCCTTGTCTTTAGAGAGGATTTTACCTGAAATGGTGTCCCCTCATATTTTTTGTATGGGCCATTTATATATTTATACAAGTTAATCATGTCCCCCCTCAATCGCCTCCTCTCAAGACTAAACCGATTTAATTCTCGTAATCTTTCCTCATAACTAAGATCTTTCATTCCCTTTATTAGTTTGGTGGCTCTCCTCTGCACCCTTTCCATAGTCAGAGCATCCTTTTTATGAACGGGTGCCCAGAACTGGACGGCATATTCCAGCTGAGGGCGCACCAGTGCCTTGTAAAGAGGCAAAATTACATCTCTATCCTGTGATTCCATGCCTCTTTTAATGCATAATAGTACCTTGGTGGCCTTGGAAGCAGCTGCTTGGCATTGCATGCTGTTATTTAGTCTGATCTACCAGTACCCCCAGATCCTTCTCAACAAGTGACTCTCCCAGTTTTACTCCCCCGAGGACATATGTGGCCTTCAGGTTGTTAGACCCCAAGTGCATGACCTTACATTTTTCCACATTGAACTTCATTTGCTAAGTGGATGCCCAGACACTCAATGTGTCCAAGTCAGCCTGAAGCTTGTGAACATCTTCAATAGACTGCACTGTGCTACAGATCTTTGTATCATCTGCAAAAATAGAGACAGTGCTTTTAATTCAATATTCTATGTCGTTTATAAATAAGTTGAATAATGGTGGGCCCAGCACTGAACCCTGGGCTACACTGCTTACAACTGGCAACCATTCAGAGTAGGTATTAACCACAACTCTCTGTAACTGGATTGAAAACTGGCTGAAGGATCGCGTTCAGAGAGTTGTGGTTAATACTGCTCTGAATGGTTGCCAGTTGTAAGCAGTGTAGCCCAGGGTTCAGTGCTGGGCCCACCATTATTCAACTTATTTATAAACGACACAACTCTCTGTAACTGGATTGGAAACTGGCTGAAGGATCGTGTTCAAACGGTTTTCTAATCCTGAAGATCTCAATTTCCCCAATAAGCGTCTATGGGGGACAGTGTCAAATGCTTTTGCAAAATCCAGACAAACTATATCCACAGCCACCCCTCTGTCCAGACTTCTACTCACCTCCTCATAGAAGCCAATCAGGTTAGCCTGGCAGCTTCTGTCCTTAGTAAAACCGTGTTGGTTGCCACTTATAATATTATAGATAGTTACATATTCGTGTTTGTTTGTCCCTTAATAGCCCCTCAAGCAATTTCCCCACAATGGATGTTAAGCTAATAGGTCTGTAATTGCCCGGAGAAGACCTAGAGTCCTTTTTAAAAATGGGCACCACATTTGCCTTGCGCCAGTCCCTTGGCACTATACCAGTTGAGTCTTTAAAGATCAACAGGGGTGATGAGATAACGGAACTAAGTTCTTTGAGAACTCTTGGGTGAAGTCCATCTGGTCCTCCAGTCTTATTCACATTTAAATTTACTTTTTCTTGAATGATATCCACATTTAGCTTGTTAATTATTATACTTGGGCTATTGTTATCAGTGGCATCTCCTGTATTGGCTCCTTGCTCTTCTCTTGTGACACAGTGCTAAAGAATGCATTTAACAGCTCCGCCTTATCTTCATCCCAGTGACCATTTCCCCGTTATTAATTAGGGCACCTACCTGTTCTGATTTAGTTTTCTTCGAATGAATACATTTTAAAAAATCATTTAGGGTTTGTTTTGCTTTCTTTGGCCACATCTCTTTCATTCTGTGCTTTTGCCAACCTTATTTCTTTCTTACACATTTTATTTACTAATTTAAACTTTTCAAGTGTTAGAACCGAGAGTTCAGCCTTGTAATGTTTAAATGTCCCTTTTTTGTTCTTTATTGCCCTTTCAACCGCAGGTGTCAGCCATGAGAGATTTAATTTTAGCCGCTTATATTTGTTACCCGTAGGAATACATTTTGCAACGTTGGTACTCACAATTGATTTAAGGCACTCCCATTTGGCATCTGTATCCTTATTCCTAAATATATGCTCCCAGTCAATGTCCTGGAGTGCAGCTCTGAGCCAGGGGAAGTTGGCCTTCCTAAAATGTTATGTCTTTGCCCTCCCAGAGAAAAAAACCTCTTACAGTTTATGTTAAATATAATTATATTGTGGTCACTGTTACCAAGATTTTCACAGACTGTTACTGTCCCCATCAGGTCATCATTATTTGATATTACAAGATCTAAAAGAGCATCACCCCTAGTAGGTGACTCCACAAACTGATTCATATAATTATCTTGTAGCAAGCTGAGGAATGCTCTCCCCCTTGCAGTGGAAGCAGAACCATGTCTCCAGTCAATTCCTGGATATTTGAAGTCCCCCATTCACCACCACTGTACCAGCCTGTGACGCCCGCTCTGTTTATGCAGTTGACCCTTTATTTCCTCAGTTATATTTGAGGGCCTATAGATTACACCAAACTGTATTTTAGCATTGTTTACATCGCCCCCCACTTCTACCCACAAGGATTCTACATCCTCACAATATTCTGCTAGTATCCTCTCAATATATGCTTTGAGTTCTTGCTTTACATAAAGACACACACCGCCCCCTTTCCATTTTGCTCTGTCTTTCCAAAAAAGAGAAAAGCCTTGTAGATTGACAGTCCAGTCATGTGTGGAATCCAGCCATGTCTAAGCCACACCAACAACATCAATATTCTCTGCCAGCACCAAAGTCTCAAGCTCCCCCACTTTACTTACCAGACTTCTGGCATTTGTGAACCTACATTTTATGTTCCTATCTAGTTTGACACATTGGGGTATAGTATTAGCTTCTGCAGTTATGCATCCGCCTAATTTTTCACTGTTGGTTTGCAACACATGGATCTCCTTATCCATCATAGTAGTCCTCCCCCTTCTAATTCTCCACCCACCATCATATGCTGTCCCCTAAGTAACCTGTCTACACTTTTCTTTTCACTCTTGTCCCCCCCCCCCCCATCTCTAGTTTAAATAACTCTCCACCCCCTCTAGTATCCTCTTACCCAGCACAGCAGCCCCCCTTCCATTCAGGTGCAAATTATCTGTAGAATACAGTTTGTACCCCAATGAAAAGTCAGCCCAGTGCTCTAGGAACCCAAATCCCTCTGCCCTGCACCAGGACTTGACTTGGTAGTGTACCGTAGGTATTCTTAATCACAACTCTCTGTACATGATCCTTCCGCCAGTTTTCAATTCAGCAACAAACTATTTTCTAATCCTGAAGATCTCAATTTCCCCAATAAGCGTCTATGGCGGACAGTGTCTAATGCTTTTGCAAAATCCTGAAAAATTATATCTACAGCCGCCCCTCTGTCCAGGCTTCTACTCACCTCCTCCTGATACCAAAAATATGGGGAAACACCATTCCAGTTAAAATCCTCTATAAAGACAAGGGGGCACTCCCTTCAACTAGAAAAAAAATAAATTCAGTCTCCAGAGGCGACAATCTTCTTTACCATAACAACTATAAGTCTGTGGAATAGCCTCCCACAGAAGCTAGTTACAGCATCCGCCTCTGACAGCTTCAAGAAAGGAGTAGATGCTTATTTAGAAGAAAATAACATTAAACAGTTACTATTAGCTGTTATCGGTAAAAAAAATAAAATTAAATAAGAAATAACTTTCCCCTACCCAAACACCCTTGGTGGAACTTGATGGACATAGTTACATACTTAAATCATTACATAGGTCTTATTTCAACCATATTCTTTGTTCAGCATCAATTCACCTGGATTTAGAATATGGCTGGTCACATAGTCTGCTGACATTTTGTGATCCTCTTAAATGCAACGCTTTCAAAGACCGCAGGTGTTCTACTGCCCAACCGAACATCTGCCTGCAGCACAATATTGAAACAGGGCTTCTGGTTCCACCTTGTTTGTTCAGATGAGCCACCGTGCTCGTACTGTCCGTAAGGACAAGGACATGTACTGTTCTGAAGAATATTAATGCGCTCTGGACTGCTAGTAATCCCCTGTGGTTTAATGAAAACCTCTTGTTCCTTCCAAAAGGTCCTGACATATTATATCTACCGCCAGGGCCCTCCAGCCCGTGGAACTGGCATCCGTGACTACAATGACTTTAGGTTCTAGCATACAAAACACTCCTCTTCCCAGATTTACTGGATCTTGCCACCAGTCTAGACTTTGTAAGATCTGGAAGGTAAAACATATGGCATTAACTAGCAAAGCCTGTTCTCGGTCCCATAAATAAAATATGTAGGGACTTGAACCTAGATTGGGCCCATCGAATCCCCTGAATGGCTGCTCGCAAAACCTAACCTTATGGATTGAGCATGCCTTTTTTTTCTGTAATGTGGCGCAACATTGTTGCTTGTTGAGGGGTAAGAAGGACATTACTTCGCAAGAGTCAAGCAAGAAGCCTAAGAATTGAATTGATTGAGCCGGTACAAGATTGGATTTCTGACTAATAATCCAACCCAAGCTGTACAAAAGATCACAAATCTGTTGCTGGGGAAGTAGAAGCATGTGGCAAGATCCGCTTACAATCAGGAGATCGTCCATATACGGGACTACCAGTATCCTTTGCTATATTAACATGCCACCCTCTCGGTCATGAGTTTTGTGAAAATCCTGGGAGCCGTTGTTATTCCAAATGGCATATAAATTGCTTGTGTAGGTTCTCTTGTTCCATGGCTACTGCAATCCTCAAATTCCTGATGACCTGCACAAATCAGTACATGGAAGTACATACCCTTCAATCTAACGTACACATTCACAAGTCCTTTGCTATTAGGACTGTGGTGGATGCAATAATCTCCATTTTAAACTTTCTGTAAGTATTATTATTTAAGGGTTTCAGATTTATGATCAATCTTATGCGCCCATTCGGTTTTGGTACTGGAAACACCATGGAATAATGATCCAGCATTATTTGTTTCTGTGGAACTGGTACCAGGACCTTCTGTTTTCTCAAAGAAAATATATGTTCAGACTGTAGGGGTGGAGGGAGAATGCCTAGGGGTAATGATAAAATGATTTGAAGGAGTTGTCTGAAATTCTGTGCGATAACCCTCCTGAATGCGTGACAACATCTCAAGTAGCTTGGCAGTTAAAGGTACATATGCATGTTGGGTATTGTTCTGTTCGGGGACCTTGTGCATTGAGATTTAGCTTGATTTTTCTTGTTTGCATATTGATATTTTAGGAAAACATGCTTTTCATTCAGCTTTTTTAGAATTTGTTTTTAGGGAAACCCTGTGCAACCTAAGAATTGAGGGATTACTTCCAGAAAGGGGAGCCCTCTACAACAAGCTTGATATGGGTCTGTTCAGGGAACCTTGCCTTTTCAGATTAAGCTTGTTTTTTCTTGTTTGCATCTCGTTAAAGGGTTACATGATAGGTCTTTGTCATTTTTTTTGTGTATTCTCAATATTTTTGGGTGAAATGTGCAAAACATCAAGATCATTTTTTTTTTATAATTTGTAGTGTATTTTGTACTAACAAATGTGTTCTTATTGTTAGTAAAAGCCCCATTTTGGAGATTTTAAGATAAAATACAACTGCTATGCTCTTGAAGAGTTAACAATAGAAGTTAGCTCTACTTGGAATGCTTCAATGCTGTATCAATTGCAAGCTCTTCTTCTGGCTGCAGCTAGGAGCGCTCCATATACAGATAAACACAAGGCATAACCAACCACGGTGAAGGTTACAAATTCCACATCTTTATTGCAATGCTTTCAATAAAAATGCAAATAGCACAAGCAGATCTCATAAAGAATGTAGCAAAGATTCACACAAACGTCTACACACTTCGGACCAGCCAGTCCTTAATCATGACATATCAGATAGCTACTGATTGCTCACATATAAAACAGAATTCGTATCCCCCTCCCCCAAGAATCACAGCTATGATTGGCGCCTATACACCTGTTAATGAATGCTGCTTCCATAATAATCAAAAAAAAAAAATTCACAAAGCAACGCTGCAGAGCTTGAGGTGTGCCATTATAATAATGAAATCAAAAGTAACATAACATACGAGTGTTAAGGCCTCACAAATGGGAAAGGCAGATGCCGTCCAGCCCGCACCCCCTGCTGGTAAACTTAAAGAGCTGCCACAGGAAAGAGCAATGGGCCCAACCCAGGCAGCAGCCACACCCAAACGTAAATAATATGGAAAATAGGGGGTAGGAAGACAGCGAAAACCACCATAGTTTGTATACATATACAATTACCCACAAAGAGGGATCACCTCACATGCCTATAATAAATAGATCTGATAAATATATAGAACAAACAACATGTGAAGGAAACTGCATATATTACTATAACAATAGATGTAATAAGTGGCATATAGAAAGAGCTTAATAAATACGTAGGGCTTAATTAATAGCATCACATTAAGGGCCGCATAATAAATATTGGGGCACAGTTATAATAATTCGACCATGCTAAATATTAATATTCAAATATCAAACATATAAATAACACAATTCTGTGAGACTCACCTGTAGAATTGGTTTTGATTCCGATCCATTCCAGGCCGTCCCTTAATCATTAGACCTGGGTAATTCCTGCCCAGATGGGCGTGGACTGCAAGATTAAAGGCGTGGCTCCTTCCGGTCCCTATAAGTAGCAGCTGCCTCTAATCAAAGACCAGTAATTAAATAGCAGTAAATCATCATCAAGAGGCTAAGGCCAGGAGGCCCCGAATATAAGAGACCATGTTACTTCACACCACCTTCGCTTGTTTTCTCTCGAAAAATCCTTCTTGTCCTTTTTTTTTTTTTTTTTTACAAGTGTCCTATTAAATAATAAAATAGAGTAATCACCATAAAAAAGGCATCCAGGACATAATAAAGCCCAAAAGAGAGCGGGTCGGACGACCTGGAATTGATTGGAATGAAAACCAATTTTACAGACGAGTCTCACAGAATTGTTCCAATCCATTCCAGGCCGTCCCTTATTCAATACACCTGGGACATCCAAACGCAGTGCCTAATATGGGCGGGATCCCCCAACGCGGTACAGCAGGTAGTTCAATTCACTACCACCTGAAGTACTTTTCGACCAAATACAGCGTCAGCTGAGGCCCAAACACCTACCTTGTAAAATTGGTAAATGTATGAACCGAAGACCAGGTGGTAGCTTCACAAACCTGTTCCACAGAGGCCTGATGCTGAAAGGCCCAGGAAGCACCAATGGCCCTAGTGGAAAAAGCTGTGACCCAAACAAGGGGCTCCTTCCCCTTGGCAGAATAGACTCTCACCACTGTCTGTCTAATCCATCGACTGATGGCAGACTTAGCTGGTGGAAGACCTTTCTGTATGACATAAGTCCAAACTATGGAAAGATTGTGTAGTAGTGAGATAATACATTAGTGCCCTCACTACATCCAAACAGTGAAGAACACCCCTTCCTTATCAGACACTGGAGCAGGACATAGGGAAGACAAAAACCATCTCTTCATTAAAATATAAAGATACCTTTAGGAAGAAAATCCTAAAACACTCAAATAACAAGGCTTACCGATAAGCTGCTAATTCAGAAACCGCCTGCTGAGGTTATTGCCACTAAGAGATAACCATAAGCACCCTTAGACTTGATGACGCATCTACCATGGTTCAAAAAGGAGGACCCTGAAAAACAAGTTCAGGTCCCAAGCCGGCAGAAGTGGATTATGAGGAGGCCGCACATGAGCGACTCCTTGTAAAACAAGTTCTGATAAAATCACTCAGCTGGGGGTGTGGCTTGGCTATGGCTGGGTGATCACGCATAGTTGGAGCTAGGAACCTACCAAAAGCTTAAAAGAAGGTGATCCGCACCCCAGACCCGGAATTTTTTGGGATGTCTAAACGCAGGAAGAACCGGTCAGTGGTGGGGAACAGCCGTCCGGGCAAAATTGAGGCATTCTTTGCCTGCACACAGCAGAGCGGTGCCAGGAAAGCAGGTCCCAAGATGGCGGACGGGACAGGAGCAGCGCGTGGACAACAGGCCCCCCTGCGCAGCCTGAAAGGGTCAGAGGCTGGAGAGCTTGCCCCTCAAGACCAGCGGAGGTCAGGCAGTGCACTGCCAGGAGCTGAGGCTCTGATGGAGGAGCTTACCGAGGAGAGAGCGTGGAGGGAGGCAGACAGCGTGTCAGGAGGACTCGGCCGTTTCCGCCGACAGCGGCTGCAAGGTACCCGGCGGAGTGAAGGGCAGGGAGCGGAGGAGCTGGGCATCATCACCCAGCACGCATGCACGGTCTTCCTCGGAGCAGAGAGGAGAGGGGCCCAGAAAGGCGCCTTTCAGAAGTGGCAGTAGGCGAGGGGAAACGGGAGCCGGACTGGGCGAAGAACGAAGCCTGGGAGAAGACCCGGTGGGACCAATAACCCAGTTTGAAATTGGGTCTGCCAGAGAAGGGGGCTGCAGGGATCACGGGCCCCACGGGTGGTGGATGAGTGTAGAAGCAGAAGAGCCCCATCAGCATGCAAAGGCTCGATCCCTTGGCGTAGAGGGTACTGTGCACACCACACCGGACAGAGTCCCCAACCTGTAGAATACGGCATGCCATCAAGGGGATGAAGCCGAATGGACCTGGGGGGCCCCCCAATAAAGAAAGCAGGATTGTGGTGATGGCGGAGCTGCACCCACCGCCCCACAACAATGAGTTAATCTTCTCAGATGGTGAGGAGGGGAGCCTGCAAGAGTCGCCCCCTGACAACCCTGCCTGCGGGGCTCCTGGCGGAGCACCTAAGCGCAAAAGCATCGACCCCTGAACAGCTGAAGCTACCCCAGAGATGTCTTCTGGGGGGGGCCCAGGATCACCTGGCTTTGACAGGCTCAACACTGGTGAGGCCCGACCAGCCGGCGAGATGAGCCCGGCGTTCTCCAATGAATTTGCCGGCCGAGCGTCTCTGCAATCCCCCATTTGGTCTCAGGCGGCGATAAATTCCCCGGATCCTAATAGCTGCAGATCTCAACTCAAACAGCAGTATAACCTCAACATACTATTGAAGTTCTTGCCATCATGGAGGGACTTTGAAAATTACAACAATCGAATGGAATTCCTTTTGAGAAGAGAGCTTGAAGAAGTCACAAAATCGGTCTCTGAAGTATCTAACAGAGTGGACTCCCTGGAACAGCAGCAGGTTACCACCGACCAGCGTCTGGGTGCGCTCGAGAGGGCGCAGTCAGCACTGCAACAAGCTCTATTGGACTCTAACCAACAAACCGTGAGAACCTTGATGCACCTGGATGATCTGGAGAACCGGAGCCGCAGGAACAACATCCGGATCCGCGGGCTCCCAGAAACATTGGAGAACAATCTTGGCGACACCATCACTGCGATATTCAACAACATTCTAGGCAGACCACGTTGAGATCGACAGGGTCCATAGAGTGCCCGGTCCGCGCTCGACTGATCATGTTAGACCGAGAGATGTGGCGTGTCGAGTTCATTTCTACCGAGTTAAGGAGGAAATCATGCGAAGAGCATGGGAAAAAGGGCCCACCCTCTACAAGGGTTCACAAATAACCCTGCTGCCCGACCTGGCCAGAGGCACCCTTCAGATGCGTCGTGTCATGAAGCCATTGCTGGAAGCCATTAAATCCAGCGGTGCAATGTACAGGTGGGGGCACCCCTTCCATCTGGTGGTCACGAAGAGAGGCCGTCCGTTTGTCCTATGGTCCCACGCGCAACTTCCAGACCTTTTCACCTTCCTGGGAATCCCAGATATGCAGCTGGAGGACTGGATGTCTCCTATGCTGGGGGCCCACGTCCTCGCCCTGGAGAGCCTGAGCCCCAGAGAATTAGGGCTAGGGGCATGGGGCGGCGTCCAGTCTAACCATGCCTGGAAATAGCTTGGATGTAGGGCGTGACTATTCTTTATAGGTGGAGCCCATGGAGAATTAAGGAGTCTGCTCGTTTGTTTGGTTTTGATTCACTCCTCTGCGACGCAAAGTGGATGTTTGGGAATTGAAGAGCTTGATTTCCCTCTTTCATCTGCCACCTTTCCCCCATTGTGCCCTGGTGCTTGGCCGCTCTGCCCCTGTACTGAGGGGGCCGGATGACTCTCTGGTGACTGCCCTGCTTTGAAGTGCTCCCAGGGATTGTGAGTAACGGTTGCCTCTCCCGCGTTTGGACCCGCATTCTGTGCAGCTCAGATACTTGGTGGCTCCCCCGAGGTGCCCTGGAGACTGGATGATTATCAGACAGCGATGTTTGTTCGGGTGGCTCAGGATGCTGATGGGGTGGCACCGGTGGGGTGGGTCGGCGCGAGATGTTGGTCAGCTCGCCCTGGCGACGGTTGTCCCCGGCACTGGGTCTGTAATTCCGAGGGCCCAAAAGTAGCCCAGGATATAAGGTTTGGGGGAAGCCTGGGGTGGTCGGGTTGCGGGCCCATCTCGCCCTGCTGGGGACCTGATCTGGCGGTGTCCATCTCGGTTTGAAAGTTCGCCCTGAATAGGTGGATATCAGCAGTTTGGTGGGTGGGGAGAGGTGCCGCCCTGAGCGACCAGCTGGAGAGGTGATGAAACTGGGTTCCTGTCTGTGCAAGACTACATGTCCTGTCGGCGGTGCGGCTCGTCATGGTCCCTCCACTGTACCTATGCTTTTGAGGCCCTGGGCATGGGGGCACTGGGTGGCGGTAGGTTGTCGAGCGGAGGGGTCATTGAGGGTCCCATCGCCGCCGACCACGCCACTGGTGGGGGCGGCCGGCCACAAGTGGGATTGTTAGTTCAGTTGCATTTATATGTCATGGTTCTGAATATGCTTAATAGTAGTTGTGGGCAGGAGGTGCGGTTGGCTGTTTACAATATATGTGCAAGAGAGTGCATCTCCAGGTCCTCGACCGTAGTCTTCCACCTTCCCCCAGTAGGCCATTTTGCTTACTCCCTTGCGGAGAAGTTAGCGAACATTAGCATTCGCACCCTTTTCTTTCTTGTTTATCTTTCTTATTTTTTCCTTCCTTCCCTTTTTTTCTCTCAAACCCCCTATCCCTTGACCCCTTAATTGTCCCCTTTCATCCCTCCCCCCTTCTTGCCCAACATCCCCCCTTGTCTTCTACCCGTTTTCACTCTTCCTTTTTGGTAGTGGGGGTGGGGGCGTGCGGGCAATGGCAAAACTAATATTAGGCTCCATTAATGTTAAGGGGCCAAATACCCCAGAAAAACTATCGCAGGTGCTGTACGATATGCATAAGCAGAGAGTGGCCATTCTACTTCTTCAAGAAACGCATTTTAAAAGCGGGTCATGTCCCTGTTAAAAATCGCTACTACTCCTCCTGGCATCATGCTCCCAACCCTAACATTAAGGTGACAGGAGCCTCAGTCGCCATACACAAGTCCCTCCCCCATAAAGTGTTAGATCTTAAAGGGGATCCGAATGGGCGGTTTATATTTCTGAAAGTCGAATTGTTCACTAGAACATATCAGATAGCCAATATTTACACCCCAAACACTGACCAAGTTAGCTTTTGTATAAAGACGCTTGGGATACTAGCAAAATTTTCTGAAGGTACACTTATTGTGGGAGATGATTTCAACATCCCTATGCAAACCCGAGCTAGACGCTTCCTTGGGCAGGTCTGCGGTGTCCCTGAGTAAAAGAAATAGGCTGAAGAAACTGCTTACAGATATGCAGTTGGTGGACCCTTGGCAGGTGTTACATGGGCATGACCAAGGACACGTTTTTCTCAGCCGCAAGGAATTTTTATAGCAGGATCGATTTTCTCTTTCTTAATCATCATGCTATGGAGTGGGCACCACGCACGTGGATCGGCCAGATGCTATGGTCAGACCACGCTCCAATCTTTCTGTCGGTGACGTTGCCTGGCCTCTACTCCAAAAGTTGGAGCTAGAGGCTTAATAACAACGTGCTGGGGGACGCTGCATGCCTGTCAGGGGTAAGGGAAGTCTTGACAGAGTTTCTAAAGAACCACAAGCATGATACTACGCCCCTCCCATAGCAGTGGGAAGCGCTTAAATGTGTGATTATGGGTGAACTCCCTAAACATGGAACCAGATTAAAAAGAGAACGAGCTTCCTTGATAACTCAGATGATGCAGAGGATCCAGATATTGGAACGCGACCATTAAAAAAGCCCATCTAGCTCTATATTTGTGGACCTGATGAAGGCCAGAGATAAATTGCAGGGTCTATACAATCAGGCGTACTCGAGATTCAGGGAGAGGCAGAGGGTGCTTTTCTACAAATCTGCAGATAAGTGTGGGCGGCTACTCGCCAGGGCGTTGCACCCCAGGCTTGCAGCCACATATATTCCCCAAATCAGAGGGTCCCAGGGTGAGCCAGCCGTAATTCCCTCTCAAATTGTAGACAGCTTTAGGGATTATTACCAATCCTTATACAACCAGCGACAAGACGGCAACGCCTTGATGGAGGCGGAGCCACCAGAGTCAGTTGTAGCCTATGTATACAACACGCCACTCCCTGTAATATCTGGCGAGGAGGCGGAGGCTTTGGAGGATCCTTTTTCTGAGCAAGAAGTTGCTAGGGCAATCAAAGAAACGCAGCAGGGTAAGAGCCCGGGGGCAGAGGGCTTCACTCAATTTTACAAGCAATTCAAAACGCAGTTAGTACCTTTCCTGACCAAGGTCTTCAATTCCAGACTGTGGGTTCCCTAGACAGTCCCTAGAAGCAATAATCTCAGTACTTCCAAAACCAGGGAAGGACCCCTCATTATGGAGCAGCTACAGGCCGATCTCCCTCATAAATGTGGACATTAAGCTGTATGCTAAGATTTTGTCCTCTAGGCTTAAGTCAATTCTTCCAGGCCTGATAGACCAAGACCAGTCTGGCTTTGTGCCTGGGCGGGAGGCGTGGGACAACACCAACAAGCTCTTTGACTTAATTGCACATGCTAAGAATGGGAGAGCTCATGTGATGTGGAGAAGGCATTTGATAGAGTCGATTGGATGTTTCTTAAAGTGTGTCTGCAGCAGCTTGGTGTTGGCCCGCTACTCCTGTCCAGGATCTTGGTGCTGTATTCTAAACCAACAGCAAGAGTGAGGGTTAATGGCCTTCTCTCCTCTTCCTTTAGGATTGGCAATGGCACGCGACAGGGCTGCCCATTGTCTCCACTACTTTACGTTATCACAATGGAGCACCTTGCTGTGGCCAAAAGACAGAACCCAGATATAAGGGGTATAGTGGCAGGGGGACAGGAATATAAGGCTTCTTTATACGCAGATGATCTGCTCTTACACTTAACCGCCCCGTTGATCTCCTTCCCAGCGGCCCTCAAAGAATTTGAGAGAAACGGCCGCGTGAGCAATTTTAAGAACAACTATAATAAGTAAGAAGCCCTTAATATATATCTTGCCAGACGGTGGAACAACTTAAAGCGAACTTTGCATTTACATGGCAACCCCCACTCGATTAAATACTTCGGGTGCAGATCCCCTCTGATCTTTCACGCCTATATGAGCTAAACTATCTCCCCTTGCTTCCAAGGACCATAAATGAGCCAAATACATATGATAAACGTCATTTTACCTGGTTTGGAAGGATTAACGTGATAAAAATGGATATTCTTCCTAAATTCTTATATATTTTCCAAACGGTAACTATCCACCTGCCTACAGTTTTTTTTAGGAAGATAAAAACGGCCATTTTAAGGTTTGTGTGAAGTACAGGGAAACCCCAGATAAGATTCAGCACTCTAACTAGGCTTAAATCAGATTGGGGGGGGGGGGGGGTCGGCCTTCCTGATCTGAAAACCTACCAGAATGCGGTTATTACGCTTCGCATACTAGACTGGACTCAGAGGGAGGAGGGTAAGCAGTGGGTGAGATTGGAAAAGGCAATTACCTCAGTTAGTCTTTTGTCTCTGCCATGGGGGAGGCGCTGCCCAGACAGGTTAGGAAGGCACTCCCATATCTAGCGGGGCAGTTTTTGATGGCTTGGGACATATTAGCCAAGAAGAATGTCACGGTCAACAGACCAGGCCCCTTAACACCCCTCTTCGACAACTATTCCTTTGAGCCAGGGTTGCGGGTCAAAAAATTTCTGGTATGGGAGGCCTCATCTAACACTACAATAGGCAGTATTTTGAGGACAGGCGGGCTTCCCACATTGGACGAAATAAGAGAAGGGGCCCAGGGACAGCATATCTCTTGGTTCCTTTACAGGCAATTGAAGGCATTTATAATAATCAGGATTTGGTGGAACGGGGTAGGTTACCCTTGACGCAACTGGAACACATCCTTACTCAGGCTCCTCCCAGTTCGCATGCAGTCACTGTCCTATACAGAACTTTGTTGGAAGCATCACATGACTCCCCTCCGGGATTCATAAAGAAATGGGAAGAGGAGCTGTGGATAACTATTTCTGGGGAAGATCTTACAAAGATCTATCTGTACACTCACAAATTAGCAGTTCCATGCGCAGCCCAGGAGAGGAATTTCAAGGTTCTATCACGATGGTACAGATGTCCAGCGGGCTTAAGTAAGTTTGACGCCTCCCGCTCAGATAGATGCTGGAGATGCCTAGTGGGGACTGGGAATATGGTTCACATCTGGTGGGACTGTCCGCCAATTAAGGTGCTGTGGGGGAAAGTCCTATCAATCTAAAACAACATCACAGGAGAGGCAGTACAGAACTCCCCACAACTAGCTCTGTTGTCACTCCTCCTGGGCTCTCTCTCTCATGGTAAGAAAGGAGTCCTGAGACACTTCCTGACGGCATTAAGTGCGGTCATCCCTAGGCAATTGAAATCTACGGCCCTGCCTTCATTCGCTGAATGGGTGCAAGAGGTCGAGACCATTTGCCGTATGGAGGAACTGATCTCGGAATCAGACGACATGTGGGAGAGACCCTATGCGACCTGGGCAGGCTGGATGGATTATTGTATATGATATGGTCCTCCACCGATGGGGCTGGGCAGGTTGGAGAGGGTCATTACTTGAGGTATGCTGTTATCTTTTATATGCTCTCGGAATGGGACCTGAACATGAATATGTCCTTTTCTCTACTCTCCCTGTTCTATGCTTTTGTACCATTCTACTGTTGATATACAGCCAGACTCTATAGTAGATCACTTGATAAAGATTTCTTCCTGGCCTGAATCAGTCTGGATAACTCTGGCAGAAAAAAACTGGCCTTTCTCCAATATTATGTTTGTCGAAGGTATTCAAGCAGTCTCTGACATCAAAAGACTTGTCTACAGAACCCGTGGAGGGATCAGTATCCGCTGCGGAAGGAAGGATAATGTCATGGGTCCGATGAAAGTCAGAGATCTTAGGAAGGTAGCAAGGATCCACCCATAATATTATATGATCCTGGAAAACTTGAAGAAAGGGGCGATGGCAGGATAGAGACTGGATTTCACAAATTCTGCAGGCTGAAGTTATTGCCACTCAAATGAGAGCCTTCCATGTACAACATATAATACGAGCACTCTCAGCAGAGGTTCAAAGGGTGGTGCAGTCAGAGATCTAAAGACTCAGGGCGAGATAATATTGAGGAGCTAACTTCATATGGACTGGTCTGGACTGCCTGACAGCTAGCAAAAAACGCCTGACCAACACAAATGAAAGTCTCTTATCAAAAAAAAATAAATAAATAAAAAAGCGAAAGGGCTGCTAATTAGACCTTCAGCATACTGATGCGGACTCTTTCCTGAATAAAATCCAATACGACCGGAAGACTACAAAGGGATCTCCGATTACGCACCTTCCAGGTTTTAAAAGTTTGCCACATTTTCAAAAGTCTTGTCTTGATCACTTCCCTCGAAAAATCCCTTTTTCAGGAGCAACACAGTCTCAGGGTCCCAAGTGTCAGACACCACTTCTGTGGATCCTGACAAAGTAATGGTCCCTATAATAAAAGATCTGGTCTCCCTGGGAGTTTTTAAGGCTCTTGGACCGAGAGCATCTTCAGAGTTGAAAACCATGGTCTCTTCGGCCACCATGGAGATAGTAATAGAATTGTGGATGACTGGCAGGATATTCTGAGGGAGGATCCGAACTGGAGGAAAAGCGTAAGCTAGACTGAAACGCCACTGGTAAACCAGGGAGTCTATTCCTAGAGCTTGATCGGAGGGATAGAGTGAGAAGAACATTTTCAACAGGTTGTTTTTACCGGAGACGAGAAGTTCCCATCAGGACACAAATCTGGCTGAATACCTTCTGGTTCAGTGACCATTCTGCTTCCAATAGCAGAGAGCGACTCAAAAAATATGCCACCTGATTTCAGCAACCTTTCAGGTGGATGGCTATTAGGGATAAAAGATTTAGTTCTGCCAATATTAGAATTTCCTTTGCTATTTGTTGCAAGACAGATGACCTCGTCCCGTCCTGACAGAATATGCCGTAGTAGTCGCATTGTCTGTTCTGATTTATATGTGATGACCCTTCAGGTGGGGGAAGAGAAGGCTAGCAATGCCTCCTCCACAGCTATCAATTCTCTGAGATTTGATGAGAATAAGCGCAGTCTTCTGGACCAATTCCCTTGAGCGGTCAGGGATCCGCATCAGGCCCCAAACACAATGAAGAGGGGTCCATCCACACTGCAATGTCCTTAGAGTCCGACCTGTAAAGGCCACTGACAAACATGTGCTTGCCTTGCTACGACTCAGATTTTTTTCACTAAATCTGGGACTTCTTATCCTTTCTATGGACTCCTGAGACGTTTCCCAAAGGCGGTTGAAAACTTCCTAAATGAACTAGACTTGGAAAAACATGACCATAATCTCTTCCTTCTTCGGCTCCTCAATTTCGTCCTCACCCATAACCTCTTCCTCTTTAAAAATCAGCTTTACCACCAGATACAGGGTACGGCGATGGGGACGACCTGTGCCCCATCGTTCGCTAACCTGTATCTTGGTTGGTGGGAGAGGGGGTTGTGGGCAGAGGACGAGATGGCCAAGTACCTGTGCCATGTGTCAGCATGGCGCAGGTACATAGATGACATCTTGGTCATCTGGGAGGGGCCGAAGCAGGAACTAGATAAATTTGTGTCATTATTAAATCAGAATTCAGCTAACCTTAAATTCACATGTGAATATAATCAATAAAAAGTGACCTTTCTAGACATAACAATCAGCAAAGATCCATTGGGCCATATTACGACTACTCTCTACAGAAAGAGCACTGCAGCTAACACTACTTTGAGAGCATCGAGCTCTCATCCGTCTCATCTTATAAAAAGTATCCCCTATGGGGAGTACTTGCGGGCCCGGCGTAACTGCAGCACCATAGAAGCATTCCAAGATGAAGCCAGGATCATACGAGATAGATTGACAAAAAGAGGTTACAAACAAACCATCCTAAAAGCAGCATACAAAAAAGCTGCAAAAATGGATAGGCAAACACCATTATATAGACCTAAGAGAAAAAAAGAATCAACAAGGTCCTGCCCTTATTTTGACGTATACTCAATCACAAACACAAATACGCCAAATTCTAAAAAGGCACTGGCAGATTCTCTTAAATGATCCACTACTAAAAACATTCTTACCGAATGAACCACAAATTATATTTAGGCGACCTCAAAATATCAGAGACCGGTTAGTCCATAGTCATTACAATGTCAACATCAAAGACCACAGTTGTAAACAAAAGGGGACATATCGATGTGGAGGGTGCAGTATGTGCCGCTACATCCATACAGGTCCAACAATAACGATCCCCAATAAAGGGCAATATAAAGCAAAACATTTTGTCAATTGTCAAACCAGCAATGTGATCCATCTTTTAACTTGTGGATGTGGGCGATTCTATATAGGGAAAACAAATCGCCAGTTGAAACGTAGAATCTACGAACATCAACATAGTATAAAAAGTGGCAATAAAAAACTACCAGTAGCACGCCATTTTGCACTATATCACATGATGACCCTGGATCCCTAAAAGTGTTTGGTTTAGATCGCATACACATCTCAACAAAAAAGGGAAAATAAAGAAAATAATGTTACAAATTGAAACGAAGTGGATATACAAATTGAAGGCAGCACACTATCCAGGATTAAATGATACTCTGAGTTTTGCCCCGTATATATAGGAAAAATTATATAAAAAAAATACATGCAGACAGAGGGACTTGGAGATATATAGGGGGGAAAAAGGGAAGAATCACAAGCAGAATAGACTAGACAAAAAAATAAATAGGTACATTGATGCTGTGGGGATACATGTGCTGCACGATGGACAAAAAATATCGGATGAAGTATAATATAATGACGTACAAAAGAAAAAACAAAATTTGTATGTATGTATCGAGGAGATACCAAAGAATTGAGAATAATAATTGTAAACGAGAAATGTCCGGCTCTATACCTTTGGGAAGTAAGCATGTTAAGACAATTGGAGGCGCTGCCTGTGATAGGGTCGGAGACAGGCTATTAATGCTGTCCTTAGTAAGATATCAGATGGAATGACCTCTAGGTACCCCAAATGGAGATAAAATCCAACATCATGGGACAGATATCAAAAATTAACTGTATACCAAGAGCAGGCAGTACCAGGATGGGCAGTGCAGCGTAAATCAGACAACTGGTGACAGATAAAGAAAACATGTGGGGGCGGAGGGGGGCTTTTCTCCTATCAGTATAATTTTTGGACAAATTACAGGGCGTCTTTCTAAACAAAATTAGGGATGAGCGAATCGATCCGGACGAACCCGGATTCGATCTGAATTTCAGGAAAAATTCGATTCGGATCGAATCCGAATTTCCCCGCGATTCGATCGCTCGAAGTTTTCCTTTAACATCCATTCATTTACATTTATAGGCATTCTAAGATGGCGGACGGGACATGTCCAGACATGTAAGCTGGGGCAGTGTATGCTGGGACAGTCACATGCAGCCTATCAGCAGCCAGCAAGCCTGGTGACGTCACAGCGCTATTTAAGGCTGGCCATCTTGCTTTTCCTGCCTCATTTCTCTATTGCATTCGTGAGAGACAGAACGCTGTGTAGCTGAGGGAGAGAGGCAGTTAGACAGGCAGGGACAGACAGGGACAGACAGGGACAGGCTGGCGACAGGCAGGAGACAGACAGGAGACAGACAGAAAGTCAGCGAAAAACAGGGAAAGGTAGAAAAATCGGAGGCTGTCACAGGGAGTTTTTTTTTTTTTTTTTCATCCAGCCTGACAGGCTTTGTTAGCGTTTTCAGGCTGCTTATACTAACTGTGCATATATACTGAACTGATCTTAAGTCTGCTGTGAGGCATCCCATTCTGTGACTACAGCAGCCTCTGTTTAAGAACATATAACCATTTGCACTTATTATAATTGAAATTAGCCTGATAAAGACACTTTTGCTGGGCATAGTACTTCTGGACCCTGCCAGGTCCACTTCTTTTTTAGGGCATCCCATTCTGTGACTACAGCAGCCTCTGTTTAAGACCATATAACCATTTGTACTTATTATAATTGAAATTAGCCTGATAAAGACACTTTTGCTGGGCATAGTACTTCTGGACCCTGCCAGGTCCACTTCTTTTTAGGGCATCCCATTCTGTGACTATGTAAATATACAGTGATATATGGGTCATATACATATAGATTTATGTTATATTTGATTTGTACAAAAAATATATGAATATACAGCAGGGCATGACATGAAGGAGGGAGGCCTAAGGCAGGTTGTCCAAGCTAGATAATATCTGCATTCCGAAACCAGAAAATAACAAAAGACATCTGAGAGGGCACTAGATAATATCAACATTCTGTGACCACACCATAAATATGTTGTAAATAGACATATAGATCTGAAATAGCAGTTGCACCCTCCTAGCAAAACGACTGGACATCAAAAGGTTAGATAGACGCTGGCACCATAAAATATACAAACGGCTTCTGGGAATTTCCGGGATGCACCCTCTTTTGCATAACCGGTGGGTCAAGCCCAAGTGGGGGGAGAACCGCAGGACTGGAGATCAAAAGGGCAGGGAGGTATAATTGAGGGGGGTGCAGACAGGAGAGGAGGCAGAAGGAAGGAGGAGGTTTTGACGGGAGACTGCTTGCACAAGAGAAGCTTGTGAGTGCCGTATCAGGAGGGTAATGTGTCTTTCCCTGTATATATGTATGCCAGTCTCATAACTGGATTGTATTGTGTCTGATTTGAGATTTGATTTCATTTCATTTTGTCAACAATATATCTCTTTATTTACTACTTGTCCCAGTGTCTCTTGCATTTACCAGAAGTCAAAAGAACCTAGTCTTATAGTCTTATGCGTGTATCCATTGCGTGATCATTGGCCAGATATTGACAATATTGGTATATGTGTTGCCTATTTTAGTCGAGCCGGGCAGGATAAATATATACACAATATTATTAATATCTAGTTATAATATTGTTTACAAGTGGCGACCCAGGCAGGAGATTTATAGGTATAAATTAATATCTAGATATTGATATAATATTATCATATTCTATTGTTTACATTTGGCCAGCCACTCAGGAGAGGTTCTATTGTTTACATTTGGCTTGCGCCAGCCAGGAGATAATATTAATAATATTATTATTATTGGTATTGTTTACATTTGGCTAAGCCAGGCACGAGGCATCTTGTGTATTTGCAGAGCACTGTGTTGTGGTGAATATTGAGTGTATTGTGGTATATAATACATTGTGCAATTCAATTTCTATAGTTCACAGACCGCTGTTGCTATTGGTAACTATAGCATATTTTAAAGTGTTGCAATTGATTGGAAGTGCCTTATTTGTATAGACATGGAGGGTCTTGCAAAAAAGATGAACAAGATAAAAGAATGCGGAGGGGATTATTAGAGCAATGCAGGGATCCAGTAACCCATGGGCTGAAGCCCAGGATTATGTGTCTAAATGCATTGCTGCTAAGCAAATCTCCAAATCTGAGGGCAAACGCTTTTTGATTTATGGGGCAGTTTGGATTGCAAAGGAGTTTGTTTTGGTGAAAATACAAAATGAAAGCCTCAAAGAGGAGGTAAACTCCCTGGATAAAGCGCTAGGAGCCATGAGGGCATCTACTGAAAGTTTGGGCGCAATTGTGGAGCAGCTGAGAGCTGAGAGCAGAGAATTGCGCAGGAACAATCAGGCAATGTCAGAAAAGCTGATAGCCACAGAAAAAGAAGTTGAACTTGTGTCTGTGGATATCAGGAGACAGAGAGATGCATTTCCTGGTGCTGCTGAGGAGGTTTCATGTGGGTCTTCACCAAATAAGCATATAGATTCGGGGGTGCAGGGTAAGTGTATGAGTGAAAATTACCCAAAGGTAGCCCCAAAGGTTAGTGCAGTCACACAAGCTCAAATGGCAGTTGCAAGGTCCCCATTACAAAAAGCAATGCCTAGAATAATTAACTCTGCTGTACCGTGCAGAGACAATGTAAAGAGAGCTAGAAGTGTGAAGTGTCACTCTTGTGGCCAAGCGGATCACATTTCCAGGCTCTGCCCCTCTGCAAAATCAATGTGTAGTAATAAAGCCCAGAACTATAGAACCCACAAAAGGCAGACAACGGTGTATTCTGCTAGATTTGGAACAGGGAGCTTTAACCATAAGAAATTTGCTAGGGAACATTATAGTCAAAGCAAACCTGTAAAGTGTGTCCCAGTAAAATGGTTAAGAGCCAGAAATGAATACCTTATGGCAGAAAATCTGCAGTTGAGAAGTGATATGAGCTCACTGATCCAACAGGTTATGGCCATAAGAGAGGTGGTAAGTATGTCGGGGAACAGAAGAATGTCGGATGAGCCAAGGCTTAGACAAAAGGTTATAGAGAGGCACCCAGTTAGGTGTTATTAATTCTATGTGTTTTGTCTTTTAGGTCCATTGGATAAAAACCCGGCTAAGTCTCCGATTAACGCTTTCATTTTTCCATTAGGTTTTGAGGACCTTAACGTGGGCTTTTTTGTGTTGGTTTTTTGTTTTTATGTGCACACGTTTAGGATAAGCCTCAAAGATTAATTTGATAAAAGCAGTCAGGTTATCAAAAATCTAAATTCATTTTTGTTTTTGTTTTTGTAGTTAAAAGACCTGAACTGCGAAGCTGGCATGGACAGGGTTTCGGATATCCCTGATTTCCATTAAAGTGTAAATTTAGTATTTTTTTGTGATTGCGCTATATTTTACGGATTGCGCATATTTAATAACTAGTGCCAGCCTAGTGTATGTAGGAGTTCTCCCAGGTGTCACTGACAGGCTGTGTGGAATGCTCTGTTGCTGGGGCTGCAGTGTCATTCCAGGCTGATTAACATTTTTATACAGCCAGTGTCTTTCCAGTGACAATGCATTGGGAACCGGTTTTAAAGCGTTTTTTCCTTTTACAATGAACAATGAAAAGGCTAAAATTCATAATTAGCCTGTTCATTGGATCAATCATTTTAAATTGTGTGCTTGTAAGCTATTTTTCCTGTTAGGTTATGGGAGTGGGAACCATTACTTTTTTTGCTAAGTAACTTTTTTTGTAGTTGGTACACAGGCACACAATTTGAAACTATCTGTTTGTTTGTTTCTTCACGTTGAATGGTATGAAGTGGGCGAGCAGCTTTTCTCCCCATTTTCTTCACATGCATTACTTTTGAAATGGTATGAAGTGGCGAAGGTTACCATTTAGTATTGTACAATATTGTCAATACACGAGGTCTGCATTAGGCGGACCTACTACCTTATGGATGTTTGTTTTAATAGGGTGTATATTGTTGTAAACATAACTTTTTAACAGATTTTCCATAGATAGCCCAGAGACGCCCTTGATTTGAGTTTGCAGAGACGGAGGGGATTATTGATATAGCATAGTGGCAACCTTATTTTTCTTTGGTTATAGCTTGAATCCTCAAAGCCACATCTACAGAGTCACACTTTCTTTTGTTCAAGGTTTTCTTTCAGACATTTCCACCGTAATACGCCGTTTGCTATGTTGCATTATGTTTATGCTCTGTGACCAAAAATCTATTTCTTGGAGTCTGCTGTGTATCACTGTGTTGGAGAGTATATCACCGATTGCTTCTAATATTGCAGATGTACTGTTGCTGTAACTCCTTATGGTCTGTGTGAACTGTCAAAGTACATGTGCACCCATAACAATATGGACTGTTCTAATGATATGCACCCATGACAATATGGGCAGTTCTGATGCTGTGCACCATGAAACCATGGGCAGTTCTGATGATGTGCACCCATAACAGGATGGACTATTCTGATGCAGTGCACTCATAACAATATGCACTGTCACGCTGTGCAATCAGTATATTATGGACTGTCACCTTGTGCACCCACCTCGCTGATGATAATACAGGCCTTGGACACTCAGTGACAGCTTATAAAGCAGTGTCTGCAATGGAAGTCGACTGATGTGTGTCCAGCAGGAGCGGCAGTGAATAAATCCGGATGTCGCCAGATTTGGTCACCCAAAATCACATAAGCGGTTATGGATGGTGTAAAAATATGTAATATGTTTGATGATCTGTTGAAGAAGGTGTGGCATTAAAACAGTATGTGGTGGCTGAAGGATGCAAGCTGTAACTTGAGATACTGGAGGTTGTCATAGCTGTAATGTATCGGGTCCCATCAGTCTCAGCAAATTTGAACCACTTTTAAAGGATGATCTGAGAGCAAGTGTATAACCAAAGAGCAAAGTGAGGGCTTTTCACATCAAGATATGAATGCCCTCAAGAGGGGGATATGTAAATATACAGTGATATATGGGTCATATACATATAGATTTATGTTATATTTGATTTGTACAAAAAATATATGACTATACAGCAGGGCATGACATGAAGGAGGGAGGCCTAAGGCAGGTTGTCCAAGCTAGATAATATCTGCATTCCGAAACCAGAAAACAAAAGACATCTGAGAGGGCACTAGATAATAACATTCTGTGACCACACCATAAATATGTTGTAAATAGACATATAGACCTGAAATAGCAGTTGCACCCTCCTAGCAAAACGACTGGACATCAAAAGGTTAGATAGACGCTGGCACCATAAAATATACAAACGGCTTCTGGGAATTTCCGGGATGCACCCTCTTTTGCATAACCGGTGGGTCAAGCCCAAGTGGGGGGAGAACCGCAGGACTGGAGATCAAAAGGGCAGGGAGGTATAATTGAGGGGGGTGCAGACAGGAGAGGAGGCAGAAGGAAGGAGGAGGTTTTGACGGGAGACTGCTTGCACAGGAGAAGCTTGTGAGTGCCGTATCAGGAGGGTAATGTGTCTTTCCCTGTATATATGTATGCCAGTCTCATAACTGGATTGTATTGTGTCTGATTTGAGATTTGATTTCATTATTGTGTTATTTTGTCAACAATATATCTCTTTATTTACTACTTGTCCCAGTGTCTCTTGCATTTACCAGAAGTCAAAAGAACCTAGTCTTATGCGTGTATCCATTGCGTGATCATTGGCCAGATATTGACAATATTGGTATATGTGTTGCCTATTTTAGTCGAGCCGGGCAGGATAAATATATACACAATATTATTAATATCTAGTTATAATATTGTTTACAAGTGGCGACCCAGGCAGGAGATTTATAGGTATAAATTAATATCTAGATATTGATATAATATTATTATTATTATATTCTATTGTTTACATTTGGCCAGCCACTCAGGAGAGGTTCTATTGTTTACAACTACAGCAGCCTCTGTTTAAGACCATATAACCATTTGCACTTATTATAATTGAAATTAGCCTGATAAAGACACTTTTGCTGGGCATAGTACTTCTGGACCCTGCCAGGTCCACTTCTTTTTTAGGGCATCCCATTCTGTGACTACAGCAGCCTCTGTTTAAGACCATATAACCATTTGCACTTATTATAATTGAAATTAGCCTGATAAAGACACTTTTGCTGGGCATAGTACTTCTGGGCCCTGCCAGGTCCACTTCTTTTTTAGGGCATCCCATTCTGTGACTACAGCAGCCTCTGTTTAAAACCATATAACCATTTGCACTTATTATAATTGAAATTAGCCTGATAAAGACACTTTTGCTGGGCATAGTACTTCTGGACCCTGCCAGGTCCACTTCTTTTTTAGGGCATCCCATTCTGTGACTACAGCAGCCTCTGTTTAAGACCATATAACCATTTGCACTTATTATAATTGAAATTAGCCTGATAAAGACACTTTTGCTGGGCATAGTACTTCTGGACCCTGCCAGGTCCACTTCTTTTTTAGGGCATCCCATTCTGTGACTACAGCAGCCTCTGTTTAAGACCATATAACCATTTGCACTTATTATAATTGAAATTAGCCTGATAAAGACACTTTTGCTGGGCATAGTACTTCTGGACCCTGCCAGGTCCACTCCTTTTTTAGGGCATCCCATTCTGTGACTACAGCAGCCTCTGTTTAAGACCATATAACCATTTGCACTTATTATAATTGAAATTAGCCTGATAAAGACACTTTTTCTGGGCATAGACTTACTGCTGCCTGCCAGGTGCACTTCTGTTGGGGCATCCCATTCTGTAACATAGCATACCCCTCTTTATTTACACTAAGCAGCTCTTATTTACACTAAGCAGGCCTGTTGGAGGCTGAGTGTTACTGCTCACTTTTGGTGTGCATTATATTCTGTTTCATATAGACCCACCGCTGCCTGGGGGTTCTTTAAATATCACCTACTACCACGCCAGTTAGACTATGTCGGGCAGACAAGTGCCTGGAAGTGAAAAGAGGAGTGGCAGAGGCCAAGATTCCGCAGGCAGAGCTCACATCAGACTGGGGGCCAGTAGCAGCAGGAGTCACGCTGAGAGACCTAATCTGCCAGTATCTGCTAGCGGTCGGGTCTCCACCGACAGCAGCTATTGCCCAGCCAAGAAATGGAGGTGGCTTCTCTAGCTAGGCAGACAAATAGTGATGTGGACAGTGTCGTGGGTGCTGCGAGCGTTCCAGCTCCTGCGCCAGACACTGTTGACGAATCCACGAACATCAGTGACGTACAGCCACAACTCGGTGATGATGATGATGACGATGAAGCCGATCGCACTTGGGAGCCGGGTGATGAAGGGGCTTCATCGTCATCATCAGGAGAAGAGGGGCGCAGGTTGCCCCGGAGTCAGCAACTGAGGCAGCAAGGTGGTAGCAGTCAGCATGGGGGCACAATTCCAAAGGCTGGAGCCGGCCGGGGCCGGGGTAGAGCACCTGCTGTGCGGCAGTCTACCTTATCGGGAGGTAGTGGAGCAGGGGTTCCTGGAGTTGGCAACAGCAGCAGTGAATCAGTGAGGCCAGGGGGTGGGAAAAGTAGCTACTCGGCAGTGTGGCAGCTTTTCCTGAGGCATCCGCAGGAGGGTAACATGGCCACATGCAAGATATGTAGGCAAAAGGTGAAGCGTGGCCAGGGTCCAAATGTTGGCACCACGGCCCTGCGTCAACATATGATGCGTCACCATAAAACGACCTGGGAGAACCGAGGCTCCCAAGGGGTGGTCCAGTCTGCTTCCTCACCAAGTGAGCTCCCAATTTCTGCCAGCCAAGGCTCCAGCACCTCAGCCGAAGGCAGCTGTGCGTCATACCCATCCTCTGTTGCTCCTGCTCCTCCTCCTCCAAGTCATGCATCCCGCCAGCAATCCATCAGCGAAGCCATGTCCAAGAGACAGCAGTATGCGCCCACTCATCCTACGGCGCAGAAGCTGAATGTGCTCCTGTCCAAGTTGCTGGTGCTGCAGTCGCTCCCTTTTCAGGTGGTGGAATCTGCACCTTTCAGAGAACTGATGGCTTGTGCCGAGCCGAGGTGGAGAGTCCCAAGCCGTCATTTCTTTGCCAAGAAGGCAGTACCAGCGCTGCACACTTTTGTTGAACAGAAGGTGGGCCAGTCCTTGAGCCTGTCGGTGTGTAGCAAAGTGCATGGCAGCGCCGACATCTGGAGCTGTAACTACGGTCAGGGACAGTACATGTCGTTTAAGGCCCACTGGGTGAATGTGGTCCCTTTGCAGCAGCAGCAACTTGGACAGGTCACGCCGCTTCGGCCTCCGCGCTCCCTGCCCGTTGGGCCTGTGACACCGTGCGACTCGGCCTCCTCATCCTCCGCCATCTCCTCACCCTCCACTGTAGGCTCAAGTCTCAGTGCCCCTCCAGTCTACCATGTGTGCAGGGCACGGAGGTGTCACGCAGTGCTTCACATGGTTTGTCTTGGCGAACGGAGTCACACAGGGGAGGAACTGCTTAAATGTATTCATCAGGAAATCCAAACATGGCTTACTCCAAGAAAACTTAAAATGGGAATCATGGTTACCGACAATGGGAAGAACATTTTGTCTGCGCTGCGCCAAGGAAGCCTGACCCATGCCCCCTGCATGGCTCACGTCTTCAATCTGGTTGTCAAGCGGTTTCTGAAGTGTTCCCCCCATCTGCAAGACATCCTAACAACTTCAAGGAAACTTTGCATGCACTTCAGCCACTCCTACACCGCCAAACACACCCTTCTTGAGCTACAGCGTCAGAATGGTATCCCCCAACATAGTCTGATTTGCGATGTTTCCACCCGTTGGAATTCCACCCTTCACATGTTGGACCGATTATATGAACAGAGAAAAGCCATCACGGATTTCCTGATGATCCAAGCAGATAGGGGGACTCCCCTGTGTAACTTCAATGTCAACCAGTGGCAGCTCATACGTGACACCTGCCGTTTGCTCAGGCCCTTTGAGGATGCCACTTTATTTGTCAGTCGGCAGGATTACGGGATGAACGACGTGATTCCACTGCTTCATGTACTACAGCACATGTTGGAAACCATGGCTGGTCAGGGCACTGGAGACATGGCGTTTACATCTTACGGCCACATGAACCCCGTTGGAGCTGAACTGGAGGAGGAGGAGGAAGAGGAAGAGGAAGAGGAAGAGGAGGAGGAGGAGGAGGAGGAGGAGGAGGAGTTGCCCAGCGAAACACAGTTTAGGCTTGGCGAAATGGCTGGTTTATCTAGTCAGCGGACAGGAGAGGAGGAGCAGGAGCAGCCAGAGGAGCTAGAGGCTTTTGAGGAAGGCGAGACAGAGGACCCGGGCACACCGTGGCAGTATGCAGTGGAGATGGAGACAGGTAGTCCATCCGAGTCACTTGCGCAAATGGCACGAAGCATGCTCACGTGCTTGCGTAGTGACCCCAGAATTGTTTCCATCTGTCGGCGGGATGACTTCTGGCTGTCCACCCTATTGGACCCTCGCTTCCGGCACAAAATGGGGGCATTTTTTAAACCCAACGAGAGGGAGGACAAACTCAACTACTACAAAGATTCTACGTAGGCAGTTGGCCGATGCCTATCTGCGCCATGGTCCATAATCTCGCAGGTCTGACTCGAGGGGACCTCTGCGCTCACCTTCCACTGCCATGGCCGCTGGGGGGGTTGGCAGGAGCAGCAGCTCCATCAGCAGCAGCAGCCTCAGTCTTCAGTCGCTAATGAGTAGCTTTCTACACCCGCATAGTGAGGCTACTCATGAGCAGCAGGAAGACCTGGAGCAGGACCTCAACCAGCAGGTCATGTCATACTTTGACATGACCATGCCAACACACCTTGAGGATCCGCTGGACTTCTGGGCAGCCAAACTTGATTGTGGCCGCAACTAGCAGAGTTTGCCCTGGAAAAGCTGTCCTGCCCGGCAAGTAGCGTGCCATCTGAGCGGGTGTTTAGTGCGGCGGGGGCCATAGTTACGGCGAGGAGAACTCGTCTGTCAACTAAAAATGTGGAGAGACTCACCTTTGTCAAAATGAATCAGGGATGGATCAGCCAGGATTTCCACCCACCAATGCCTGATGCATGCGACTAGATTCAGCATGGTGCCACGTTTTACACTTTCCAAATGGTGCAAAACATATTTATGTCTTTAGGCCATTTTTTGGGCTCCTGCTGCTGCCAACTTCTGCCAACTCCAGGGTGTGATTCATCCAATTTTTGGGCTCCTGAAGCCAACTCCAGTGTATATTTGGGCTCCTGCTGCTGCCAACTCCAGGGTGTAATTCATCCAATTGTTGGGCTCTTGAAGCCAACCCCAGTGTCTCTTTAAAATAATATTTGGGCACCTGCTGCTGCTGCCAACTCCAGGGTGTGATTCATCCAATTTTTGGGCTCCTGAAGCCAACTCCAGTGTATATTTGGGCTCCTGCTGCTGCCAACTCCAGGGTGTGATTCATCCAATTTTTGGTCTCCTGAAGCCAACTCCAGTGTCTCTTTAAAGTAATATTTGGGCTCCTGCTGCTGCTGCTGCCAACTCCAGGGTGTGATTCATCCAATTTTTGGGCTTCTGAAGCCAACTCCAGTGTATATTTGGGCTGCTGCTGCTGCTGCTGCCAACTCCAGGGTGTGATTCATCCAATTTTTGGGCTTCTGAAGCCAACTCCAGTGTATATTTGGGCTGCTGCTGCTGCCAACTCCAGGGTGCGATTCATCCAATTGTTGGGCTCCTGAAGCCAACCCGTGTCTCTTTAAAGTAATATTTGGGCTCCTGCTGCTGCCAACTCCAGGGTGTGATTCATCCAATTTTTGGGCTCCTGAAGCCAACTCCAGTGTCTCTTTAAAGTAATATTTGGGCTCCTGCTGCTGCTGCCAACTTCTGCCAACTCCAGGGTGTGATTCATCCAATTTTTGGGCTCCTGAAGACAACTCCAGTGTATATTTGGGCTCCTGCTGCTGCCAACTCCAGGGTGTGATTCATCCAATTTTTGGGCTCCTGAAGCCAACCCCAGGGTCTCTTTAAAGTAATATTTGGGCTCCTGCTGCTGCTGCCAACTTCTGCCAACTCCAGGGTGTGATTCATCCAATTTTTGGGCTCCTGAAGCCAACTCCAGTGTATATTTGGGCTCCTGCTGCTGCCAACTCCAGGGTGTGATTCATCCAATTTTTGGTCTCCTGAAGCCAACTCCAGTGTCTCTTTAAAGTAATGTTTGGGCTCCTGCTGCTGCCAACTCCAGGGTGTGATTCATCCAATTTTTGGGCTCCTGAGGCCAACCCCAGGGTCTCTTTAAAGTAATATTTGGGCTGCTGCTGCCAACTTCTGCCAACTCCAGGGTGTGATTCATCCAATTTTTGGGCTCCTGAAGACAACTCCAGTGTATATTTGGGCTCCTGCTGCTGCCAACTCCAGGGTGTGATTCATCCAATTTTTGGGCTCCTGAAGCCAACCCCAGGGTCTCTTTAAAGTAATATTTGGGCTCCTGCTGCTGCTGCCAACTTCTGCCAACTCCAGGGTGTGATTCATCCAATTTTTGGGCTCCTGAAGCCAACTCCAGTGTATATTTGGGCTCCTGCTGCTGCCAACTCCAGGGTGTGATTCATCCAATTTTTGGTCTCCTGAAGCCAACTCCAGTGTCTCTTTAAAGTAATGTTTGGGCTCCTGCTGCTGCCAACTCCAGGGTGTGATTCATCCAATTTTTGGGCTCCTGAGGCCAACCCCAGGGTCTCTTTAAAGTAATGTTTGGGCTCCTGCTGCTGCTTGCAACTCCAGGGTGTGATTCATCCAATTGTTGGGCTCCTGAAGCCAACCCCAGTGTCTCTTTAAAGTAATATTTGGGCACCTGCTGCTGCTGCTGCCAACTCCAGGGTGTGATTCATCCAATTTTTGGGCTCCTGAAGCCAACTCCAGTGTATATTTGGGCTCCTGCTGCTGCCAACTCCAGGGTGTGATTCATCCAATTTTTGGTCTCCTGAAGCCAACTCCAGTGTATATTTGGGCTCCTGCCGCTGCCAACTCCAGGGTGTGATTCATCCAATTTTTGGGCTCCTGAAGCCAACCCCAGGGTCTCTTTAAAGTAATGTTTGGGCTCCTGCTGCTGCTTGCAACTCCAGGGTGTGATTCATCCAATTTTTGGGCTCCTGAAGCCAACCCCAGTGTATATTTGGGCTCCTGCTGCTGCCAACTCCAGGGTGTGATTCATCCAATTGTTGGGCTCCTGAAGCCAACCCCAGTGTCTCTTTAAAGTAATATTTGGGCTCCTGCTGCTGCCAACTTCTGCCAACTCCAGGGTGTGATTCATCCAATTTTTGGGCTCCTGAAGCCAACCCCAGGGTCTCTTTAAAGTAATATTTGGGCTCCTGCTGCTGCTGCCAACTTCTGCCAACTCCAGGGTGTGATTCATCCAATTTTTGGGCTCCTGAAGCCAACTCCAGTGTATATTTGGGCTCCTGCTGCTGCCAACTCCAGGGTGTGATTCATCCAATTTTTGGGCTCCTGAAGCCAACCCCAGGGTCTCTTTAAAGTAATGTTTGGGCTCCTGCTGCTGCTTGCAACTCCAGGGTGTGATTCATCCAATTTTTGGGCTCCTGAAGCCAACCCCAGTGTATATTTGGGCTCCTGCTGCTGCCAACTCCAGGGTGTGATTCATCCAATTGTTGGGCTCCTGAAGCCAACCCCAGTGTATATTTGGGCTCCTGCTGCTGCCAACTCCAGGGTGTGATTCATCCAATTTTTGGGCTCCTGAAGCCAACCCCAGGGTCTCTTTAAAGTAATGTTTGGGCTCCTGCTGCTGCTTGCAACTCCAGGGTGTGATTCATCCAATTTTTGGGCTCCTGAAGCCAACCCCAGTGTATATTTGGGCTCCTGCTGCTGCCAACTCCAGGGTGTGATTCATCCAATTTTTGGGCTCCTGAAGCCAACTCCAGTGTATATTTGGGCTCCTGCTGCTGCCAACTCCAGGGTGTGATTCATCCAATTTTTGGTCTCCTGAAGCCAACCCCAGGGTCTCTTTAAAGTAATGTTTGGGCTCCTGCTGCTGCCAACTTCTGCCAACTCCAGGGTGTGATTCATCCAATTTTTGGGCTCCTGAAGCCAACTCCAGTGTATATTTGGGCTCCTGCTGCTGCTGCTGCCAACTCCAGGTTGTGATTCATCCAATTTTTGGGCTCCTGAAGCCAACCCCAGTGTCTCTTTAAAGTAATGTTTGGGCTCCTGCTGCTGCTGCCAACTCCAGGGTGTGATTCATCCAATTTTTGGGCTCCTGCTGCTGCCAACTCCAGTGTCTCTTTAAAGCAATGTTTGGGCTCCTGCCCCTCATAGTGATGCCACTTCAACTCTCTTGAATTCAATTGTGCCACTCTGCGATTCTATTAGCGATGCCTCTGATCTCCATGTGATATTTCTTCAAAGTATTATTTAACTAACCCAGCACGCATCCTGTGCGTGTTACAGCAAGGCAGAATGGTTTACAACCCTATTGAGGCTCTAGGAGGCTCAGAAATAGCCGTTTTTAATAGCGATTCGTCGCGAATTTATTCGGGTCGAAACGATTTTTGTCGGAAAATTCGGCGAATCAGTCGAATCGAATTTTTCAAAAGTTCGCTCATCTCTACATAAAATCTCCTAGGCAAATATCCCCTTCAGGGGAGAGCAGAGGAGGATTTCATATACAGAACATATATCACAAGTCGTACATAAAGAATGACACACCGGCTTTGAATGATGAGACTCCACCATTCTTTCTCCCAGACAAACTAAACATATTCTTTCATTGCAGTCACCTATGAATTAATACTAAGGACTTTGTCAGCAAAATAGGTGACTATGTATAGTCACATAACTATTTCATAATTGATTTATTTTCCTGCATTTACTGAGGTCTCCGCCAAAATGGAGCCTCACTTTAAACTGTCCTAGCTGGCCGGTGACGCGCCAGGTCATATCCGGCGGAAACTCCGGAGGCTTGGTGTGCGTTCCGGGCTCTGGAACGCATGACGTCACTTCCTGTGGCGTGGATCGCGTCCAGAGCCCGGGACGCACAAAACGCGCCACCGGAGGAGCGCACAGTAGCTCCAACTTTCAGACTAGCAACACGCTGGACACGGAACTCCCTATACCAAGGGGAAATTTCTCTTCCCCCAGCGCTCCAACTCCAAGGTAACCTGCATGTGATAACTAATACCATTTGGAAGTATGCCTGATATTTTTCCCTTACCTACCTTATATACCCCATCTGATATAAACACTGCCATCTAGACTTATGCCTGAATACTCTTCCCCTACCCTCTTTGTGAATATTGTGTAAAATCTCTGCACAAACCCATATAGAAATAATCACAATGCACCCTTTACTCATAGTGCTAGAAAAATCGATGGCATGTCACAAATGACGGCAAAGTAAACCACTGTGAACCCGTCATTCCAGGATTGCAGGTATGAATAAACAGAAAACAAAAAATAGAACACTCTAAGCTAGGATATAAAAATATCATTATGGCTAACTCTTGATTTGAACTTGCAACTTTGAACCTGTATCCCCTGACCAAGTTCTCCAGTCCTACACACCGAATTGGTGAGGGCCATGGCCACAAATCTCACCGATTCTGCTGTGGCATTAGCCAGAAAAGAGGCAGCTGAGAAGAACCCTCATAATCTCATTAATATCGTTTGAGACATGATTTAAGTTGCTGAAAACAATAATTAAGATTCCTTGCAACACAAGTAGAGGCTAGAATCAGTTTGAGTATACAAGATTCAGCCTGCCATGCTTTCTTCAAGAAAATCCATCTTCTTGTCTAACGAATCGTTAGGATACCAAAGTCATCAAAAGCTAACAGTTATGAATGGGAAAAAGGAACTTAGCACAGCAGAGCTGGACCCCTTCCTCCCAGATCGAGCGGGTGAGAGTTTCCAATTAAACTGGATCAATCGGGTTTGAAGGATGCTGATCCGCAGCAAAGTCTCCCATAGCAGATGATAGAGGAGCAGAGACTTGCAAGGATTCCCCTGCCTGATCCACCATTCTGAAGCCTAGTGTGGGGTAGAGGGACCCATCCCCAAGCTCAATAAATAAGCAAGCAGATAGGCTCCTAACTGCTTTTAACCCTCCAAGGTAAAATGATAAGTGCCTTTTTCAGGCCTCCCTAAGATTAGTGCTTCCTCTTTAAGCCGGGGAGACGTGCATTAGCCGAGTCTTGCAGCGGCGCCAACACCTTTGAGCATTGCAGGGTGGATTCGCCCCATCTGCGGCAGATCCTTCCCCACCTTCCATCAGGCAAAAAAGCAGAAGAGGCGCACATGCACACCGCAGTCTGGCCTCCGGCGAGTTCCACAGACCTGCACCAGCGGGCGAAAAACACAATGAAGCCCAACCGCCCACAGTTGTACATCCCGTGGGAGGCTCACAAGCCACTCGGCCGCCATATGGTATCGAAGGAGGGGGTGGTGGGAAGGGAACGGGAGCCGGAAATCCCCCCTGACGATTCCCACAATGCCTCAGACCGTTAGCATACTTGATCTGAGGCTAGCGCTGATCCCCCCACCCCTTGCTGGCTATGAGTCAGGGATAGGGGAATCTGGCCTATCCCCTGGGAGTCCCCTGGGTTCCTAGCAGACTGCCTCCAGAGATAGGCAATGGGTCAACCCCAGCAGACCCACAGTGACCCAGTCTACTTACCTAAGCCTGTGGTTCAGGAGCTGGTGGTCTCGCAGGAACACGTGCCTGGTGGAGGAGATAAAGCTTTTGTGTATTCTGGTGGTCATCAGTGATATGCTGCCCTAAGGATGTTTTAAGAAAAGGTACTTTTCCTTTAAAGTGACAGTCCAGTCTAAATAACTCATGTGGTTTATAGGAGAGCAGCTATGATGGGATTACTGCAGCTGCCAGGGAGGGGAGATGCTCATACATCTCAATAGAAGACAATAGGAGCAGCCACAGGTAATCCCATCATGGCTGCTCCAACGAACCACAAGGGTTATTTATACCAGACTGTGGGATAGCAATAAGGCAGCTCACCTGATGTGAATTCCGTGTGCCTCTCCTTCATTTTCTGCAGTGCATAAGCTGTAGCAGGGCTCCAAAGTTTGTATTCCTTTCAATTTCATTCCTCCAAGGCCATACAACAAAGTGATGAAATAGCCATTTTATCCCCTGGAGCTCGGTGTGAGTGACCATTGAAAGCCACAGTGGTCCCACTGCTGTCACTTGCTCACACACCCCCAATCATTTATAGGAGTGCTGTCACACCCTCTGCAATCATTGCAATGGTGGGTGATCCAAGGCCCGACACATCCACATCTTCCTGACAGATTGAGGGGGGGGGGGGGGGGGGGGAGGGCAAGCCGGACACAGGAAATGTGATCCAGCGATCAGGTGAGTTGCTGACCCTAGGAGCTGGACTGATCAGCTGTGGGGGACAAAAGGAGAGTATGTTTTTGTTTTTTACATGGCTGTTCAGTGTATAGGAAAGCTACATTTTTGCCAGATTGTTGGTGTTACTGCCTAATTGTAAAATAAACGTGTGTTAGGATTGTGCCCCTACACCTGTGATTTACTTATCAGCATGCCGTTTCCAAGTTTCTGTGGCTCTGTGTTTCAAATGTGTGAGTGGCTTTCCTGGCCTTTAATAAAAACTAATGAATACAAGTCCCAGAATCATTCCACTGTAACAAGTGAGCTTATCAGCAGATTTGGCTGAATTAAACCGGACCTTCACCATGATTTAATGAAAAGCCCAAACTCTTAAAAAACCATTCCCCAGCATCTAAAATTAATATATTTTACATTTTTAGTCACTAACTTATTCTTTCCCCCACTGGGCTGCAACTCTGTTCAGGAATTTAAGATACGGGCGCCGCCATCTTGACTCAGAAGCATCACACTTACTGAGGAGAGGAGAGTGGGATAAGGTACAGGGGGGCAGGTTATAGCTGTGCTTTGCTCAGACAGAGCAGAGCTGGGGTCAGGGAAAGGTCAGCAGTCCCAGAATGCAGAGCAGCACAGTCACTTCTTGTTTGCAGGCACTTCCTGTTTGCAGGCTGCCTGATAAAATGGCGGCTTCCATAAGCCGCCATCTTGGATGTTTAAAGGCTCATAACATGCAGTAGATGCAGTTAGGATGATTTTTAATGTGAGCAATCTGTATGTACAGTGTGGGGGAAACATATAAGAGACTCTTATTCAGAGTGAAGGTCCGCTTTAAGCAGCAGACAATACTGTCAGGAACCATTTATCTACTGATATACAAGACTCTGATCCTCATATGAAAATGTGGAATTAGAGCAGGAGGGGTTAAACATGTAAGCTCAGGAATGTGGAGTCTCATCCCTGCCTTAGGCAGTCAGATGATTGGCAAGCCAGAGTCAGGAAGTGTAAGCTACGTAGCCAAAACACACACTTCGGTGTGCGTTGCTAAGATAAACACATGTTGCTAGAGAAAACGTATCTTTTATAACACAAAGTTGCAAACAAATAGAAAAGAAAAAGTTTAACAGATACGTTTACCACATTGTGGGCATGATTTCAGCACACAACAATGGAAACTGTTAAAAAGTGAATTACACTTTAGGCTCTATTCACACCTCTCTGCATGCACTGCGTTGAGCAATGTGGAAGGAAAAAATACCATTTTGTGAATACTCACCTGTAAAATGGGTATTATAAGTATGTCACACACCCCGCTTCAGATAGTAAATCATTAGTCATGGGTTATACTCACCGCTAGGTGGCACTGTTTGCAGAGAAAGCAACAAGCCCCTCCCGGTCTATACATACCTGGTACCTCCCAACAATTCCCCAGTTATTCAAACAGCAGTAAAGACAAGGTACCAGGAAAAAAACAATGGTAACCCTCAACTGTAAATAAAAAGGCTCCACCATATAAAGAACCAGGATACCAAAAAGGGCGGGTGAAGCGGGGTGTGTGACATACTTATAATACCCATTTTACAGGTGAGAATTCACAAAATGGTATTATTCTAAGTATGTCACACACCCCGCTTCATTAGTCATGGGACATCCAACAGCAGTGTCCAAAAAGGGCGGGTATCCAACCAGGCAATAATGCAGAAACTCAAACCACTGCAGCCTGCAGAACCTTGCGGCCAAAAACAGCATCCGCTGAGGCCCGCACATCAACCTTATAAAACTTAGAAAAAGTGTGAACCGAAAACCAGGTAGCAGCCTTACAAACTTGATCAACAGAAGCCTGGTGCTGAAAAGCCCAGGACGTTCCAACCGCACGAGTAGAATGAGCAGTAACACGAAAAGGGGGATCCTTCCCCTTGGCAGAGTAGGCCCCAACAAAATGGACGAATCCATTTGCTAATGGAAGACTTAGCCGGAGCCAAGCCCTTCCTAGGCCCACAGGGCACCACGAAAAAGGCATCAGTCTTACGAAAAGAAGACGTAGTACGCAGATAGTACTTGACACAACGTACAACATCCAAGCAATGCAACGCACTCTCCTTGTCATTCCTAGGCTTAGGACACAAAGAAGGAAGAACAATGTCCTGATTAAGATGAAAAGCAGAGACCACTTTAGGGAGAAAGTCTGGCTTGAAGCGAAAAACCACTTTGTCCTGATGTTTCTCAAAATAAGGAGCCTGAATCGACAAGGCTGCCAACTCCGAAACACACCGGACCGAAGTGATGGCCACCAGAAAGGCAACCTTCTGAGTCAGAGTAGACAGAGCAATATCCTGCAAAGGCTCAAAAGGAGGAGCCTGAAGAGTAGAGAGAACCAAATTCAAATCCCAAACAGGGAGCAAAGGCTTCCTAGGAGGCCGCAGATGCGAAACCCCCTGGAAAAAAGTCTTGACCAAAGAATGGAGTGCAAATGACCTCTGAAAAAAGATAGACAAAGCAGAAACCTGCCCCTTCAAAGTACTCAGCTGAAGACCAGAGTCCAGCCCTGATTGAAGAAATTCCAAAATCCTAGAAATAGAAAAGACCCGGCAGGGCAAAGATCTAGCCTCACACCAATCAATATAAGATCTCCAAGCCCTATAATAGATGGAAGAAGAGGATCTCTTCCTGGCACTAATAAGAGTCCGAATGACCGAATCCAAAAGACCCTCCTCCTTTAAGATGGAGGATTCAGCAGCCAAGCCATCAAAGCCAGCGTTGGTAAACTGGGGTAACACAGCTGGCCCTGAGTGAGAAGATCCGGCCGAAGAGGCAGATCGAACTGATCCACTGCCAGACGAACGATGTCTGCGAACCACACCCGCCTTGGCCACCTTGGAGCCACGAGAATGGCGGGAACTCCTTCCAGAACCAACTTTCGCAGCACCCTGCCTAGCATGGGGATCGGAGGAAACAGATAAAGAAACCCCAGGTCCCTCCAGCTCAGGGCCATGCCATCCGCCGCCAGAGGATCCTGAGAAAGCGACACGAATGTCGGAAGCTTGTGATTGTGACGAGAGGCAAACAGATCCATCTCCGGCGTCCCCCACCGGAGACAAAGCGACCGAAACACCTGGGGATGGAGAGACCATTCCCCCCGGTGGGACGAACACCGGCTCAGAAAGTCCGCCTCCGTGTTTTCCACTCCTGGAATGTACACTGCCGAGATGCAAGGGACATGAGTCTGTCCAAACTAGGATCAGAGACACCTCTCTGTGGGCACCCAGACTGCGAGTCCCTCCTTGGTGATTGATGTAAGCAACCGCCGTCCGATTGTCCGATCGAACCTGAACCGGCAGGCCCTGTAAATGCTGCGTCAAGTGAGACAGAACCAACCTGATGGCTCTCAACTCCAGAACATTGATGGGCAAGTGGGCTTCCTGAGGGCCCCACCGCCCCCCGAACCGAAGATCCTTCCAGAAACCTCCCCATCCTGACAAACTGGCGTCCGTAGTGACAGTTTCCCAAAGCGGGGTCAGAAATGATCTGCCCCTCAGAAGATTGTCCGAGACCATCCACCACAGAAGAGACTGCCGAACCCGGGGGGACATCCGGAAGGACCGATCCAACGACCGCGGTCGCCGGTCCCAAGACGCCAAAAGATGAAGCTGAAGCGTCCTCGTGTGAAACTGCGCGAAGGGAACTGCCTCGAAAGAGGCTACCATCAACCCCACCAGTCTCATCCCTAGCCGGATGGACGGGCGAGGATTGGAAAGAAGAAGCTGAGCCAATTCCTGAATCAAAAGAACCTTGGCCTGAGGGAGAAAAACTCTGTGCTGGCAAGAGTCCAAGGACATCCCCAGAAAGGTCACCACCCTGGCCGGAACCAGAGAGGACTTGGGGTAGTTGATCACCCAGCCGAACCTCTCCAGCATAGACACCACCATGCTGGTGTCCCCTTCCGCTTGACTGAAGGAAGGCGCCATGATGAGAAGATCGTCCAGGTAAGGCACAATGCGAATCCCCTGAGCTCTGATCAGGGCCATCACTCCCGCCAACACCTTGGTGAACACTCTCGGAGCCGAGGTGAGGCCGAATGGAAGAGCTACAAACTGGAAATGCCGATCCTCCACCACAAAGCGAAGAAACCTCTGATGAGCCGGAAAAATCGGAATGTGAAGGTATGCATCCTTGATGTCTATGGACGTCATAAAGTCCCCCTGCCGAAGCGAACCGATCGCAGACCGCAGGGTTTCCATGCGAAACTTCCGAGGACGAACAAACCGGTTGAGAAACTTCAAATCCAGGATGGGACGGAACGACCCATCCTTTTTGGGTACAGTGAAGAGATTGGAATAATACCCGTGCCCCACCTCCGAAGGCGAGACCGGGCAGATGACTGCCAATTCCAGAAGATTCCTTACCGCCGCCAGGAGCCCCTGCGCGGCCAAAGGATCTGAAGGGACACGAGACCTGAAAAACCTTGGAGGAGGGCGGGACTCGAACTCCAGCTTGTAACCGGCCGACACCACCTCCCGGATCCACCTGTCCGAGACCTCCTGGTCCCATACCCGGGAGAAGAGTCGCAACCGTCCCCCCACCCGTAAGGGTGAGGGCGCCCCCTCATTGCTGAGTGGGCTTGTCAGCTGGCTTGGCGCCCCAGACGTGAACGGGACAGCCACGGCCTTTACCCCTATTCCAGCTGGCACCCCTGGAGGCCGAGAAGCCCGCACCCCTGCCGGCTCTGGCTCCCCGAAAGGAAGGATTGAAGGGGGCCGCCCCCCGAAAGGAGCGACGAAATTTCTTGCGTTGAGGTAACTTACCTCCCCTGGCAACACAATCCAGCTTTTCACCGAAAAGCCTCAGACCCAGAAAGGGAAGAGCCGTGAGCGATCTCTTGGAATTAAAATCAGCCGTCCACTGCCTCAACCACACTGAACGGCGAATAGCTACCAACAGACCAGTAGCCCTGCCACACATCAACATGGCATCATCCTGGGCGGCCAGAATAAATGACAAGAAGGATTCACAACGCTTAAGAGCCAGAAACTCATCACAAGTAGGATCAAGATCCACACATAAATCCCTGACAATAGACCTAACCGCCAACACCAAGAGTGCCGAAGCACAAACAGGCCTCAAAACCGAACCCGCACAGACAAAACCATGACGGGCCAGCTGATCAGTCCGGCGATCCTCGCCGTCCTTGAGAGAAGTCGTGTCAGGAGAATGTACAACCGCCGTATTAGACAGTCCCAAGACCGGAGCATCAACCTCGGGAGGGACAGACCAACGCTTCACCAAGTCCGCCGGAAAGGGATACTTTCTATCCCAACTAGGCGGCACTCCAACGAGACGCGTAGGTTGCTCCCATTGCTTAAGGACAACATCCTCGAAATGCTGTTGACTGGGAAACTCCAAGCGCGGCTTGGACACCCCAAAAAGCTGACCCTTGGGCCGAGGAGCAGCTTCAGGAGGATCCAAATCCAAAACCTCAAACATTTGGGCCAGAATGGAAGGCGTATCGGGAACGGGCCCCTCAGCCTGGTCACCCTCAGCGCCCAGCAACTGCTGAACCTCGGGATCCTCTAATTCCTCAACAAGCTCACCCTCTTCAAGAGGACGATCTGGCCAATCCAGAACCTCAATAACCTCTTCATCCGAGTCCGGCGGAGGCGGAGACAGGTGTTTCCGCTTAGCCGGAGCCTTCTGCGCGACCACAGCGGAAAACATTTTCTCGAGGCTGGCCAATCGGGCGCATACCTCAGATTGCGAATCACCCCCAACGACAACGTCACACGGGGTCCGGAACAGGCGAGGAGGGGAGGGAGATGGCGCGGCCGAGGAAGTACCGGGCATCGGAGTGCCGGACTGGCGCTCAATGTTCCGCTGTGCACATGGAATACATATAATGACATCATCCCCTGGGAGCGGAGTCCCACACCCCCCGCAGAGCCTGGACTGCCCCGAAGGGCCGTTTCCGGTATCTCTGGTAGCCTCCATATGGCGAAATTATGGTAATTGCAATACCCAGGGATTTACACAATACGCGACCCGGGATGCCCCTTAATATAATTTAATTACGGCCCTGAAATGGGGAAATTTGCAAAAAAGCCAATAAGGGGAAGGTAAGGACAAAACAACCCCCCTAGCCAGGTATATAAGACCGGGAGAGCCCTGCCGTGTGGGATCCCAGGATCTGAAAAAAGACGACAATAGTCACACAAGCACATGGACAAGGTACAATAGCATGAATCAATAAGAAGAAACAGGAATATATATATATATATATATATATATATATATATATATATATATATTTACATGCACAAAAACATATAACTAAGCATAAGCACTAGCATAATCCATAACTATGGATACCATGTAAAAAACCCCATAGGGCACCCAGCATGCCAACTATCCTGCAATAACAACAATAGCAGCAATAAAAAGAGCCCCCAGCCGGGAGACCACCTTAACTATAATAACAGCCCCAGTCTACCTTAACACAGGGCAGACGACCGAAGCAGTAATGGCGGCACCACGAGGAAGCAGCAGAGGGAAAGGTAGGGCGGGCCCAGCATGTGCGGGAAGCGCTGAGGCCCCGCCACCAATCAGAGCGAAGCGCGGGCCGCGCGCGACGCGGCCCCGCCCCCCCACCACCTCGCCGCCCGACCCCTGAAAGTAAAACACAGTCCGGGGGGGGGCCCAGCAGAGCCCCCCCAAAAACACACACAGACACCTGGCATCACAGGGACCCCCAAGAGCGCAGGGAGAAGGGACCCAACTGGGAGATCTGGTAGGGACAAAAGGGCCGGGGCATCCCAAACCCGGATCACCAGGCCGGATAACCGCAATTGCCCCGTAAGATAGGGTCTAGCGGAGGAGCTAATCTCCTAGGCACTCTGAGTGCCATCTACCCTTGCCCAGCCTACAGCCTAGGCTGGGAGGCTACCATGTATAGGAAAGGGACTAAACAAAAAAGGCCGGGCAGAAATAGACCATGGGGGGGGGGCCGGGGTCTGACCCCGGCTACCTGCAAGCAGGAGACTTCTTTCTTCTGTCTTGTCGCCACCTTGCAGAGAAGAACACTGGGGAATTGTTGGGAGGTACCAGGTATGTATAGACCGGGAGGTGCTTGTTGCTTTCTGGACTTCTCTGCAAACAGTGCCACCTAGCGGTGAGTATAACCCATGACTAATGATTTACTATCTGAAGCGGGGTGTGTGACATACTTAGAATATGCTACCCTTTGTTTTTAATGGGCCAGTTCACATATATAAATTGAACAATGCTGTTCAGAATTTGAAGGCAATGGCAGAAGTGCAGGAATACAGACAGATAAAGGCAGATATATTTATATGCTTTAGACAAATTCTATGCATTTTTATCTAGATAGGAAAACTGTGTCCAGCCTTTGATGTTCAAGGTTGTGTGCAGAAGCCAAAATTTAGATTAGCAATTGAAGCCTGGTAGAAATAAAGGATATGCCGATGGTTGCCAGATAATGTTAGGGTGTTATAGTATTAACTATAAAATGTCATATGTGTATGCATGTAGCAGTTTATCTGGCAGCCTACCAAATTCCTGAGAGAACATCCGTGCTGCCCTAATTTTGACTTCTTCTGCCGACCATTATCAGTGTTCCAGGCAGGTTACATGCTCAAAAGTGGACATAACATTTTACTAAAATTCCCCAAATATAAAAAGACCAAACTGTGCTGGACTCGTCAGCAGCTTCCCAGGAAGTGGGTGGGGGCTGGCATGTGGAAAGCCCACATTACTGGATTTTACGCTTTTCAAATCCCCACAAAATCATAGAGGTAGTGTATACACAACTTTCACAGGATCGCTGGAATTATCATGGCATAGAGTCACAGACCTGTCAAAGCCTGGCTAAGTGGGCATTACAAGTGGATCATGCATAGTTAACAGGGCCAGTGTTCACGGTTTGCTTTTTAGCCCCCTTACATCCGTTTAGCTCCGCTTTCGCTGTAGCAAAACTCAAGCAAAAGCAGAGCAGAAGCTCCAATCCACTGCCCGACAGCAGAAATGTAACAGACATAAAGTGTGAAAGTGATTTGCGCCCATTGAGCGTGGCAGTGCAAATACACCTTAGCGAGGCTTCTGTTTACTTTTTCTAAAACTGTAACATGGCTCAGTCAAAGCACTTTCCTACACCCCCGCCCCTAACGCAGTAACTGCCGTGCTACTGTCGCTCCTCAGGAAACTTTAAAAGCCCCACACACTTGGTACAATCTGTGATTTAATCGCCCCCGCTACACAGTTTGGTAACGGGGACCGAGAGCGCCATAAATGAACATTTTACCCTCCCTCCACCCGCCACCACTACCACATGCCCCTCAGCTGACCTGACTGGCCTTGTAGAATTGCTTTTTTAGCCCGGCCACCGACATGGCTGGAGTGCGTTTACAGCCACACGAGCGAAGATACTGAGCCGAAAAACGTTCGGGGATCCCGGCTCAGGAAATTACACGGCAGGCTCTTACTTCCGGTAAAGGAAGGAAACAGGCGAGGCTTGCGCAATCCCAGCTCAGGCCATCCAGATGCTGAAGTGACGCTCCCAGCATCTGGCAGCCACCTAGCCAGGGAGCGGAGGGGGCAGCAGAAGTTACTGTCAGCAAAATGCTAAGTTTGACGGATTACACTAAACACAAGTTGACCCAGGTATTTGAAGTGACCCTGTGAGTATAAGAAATAAAAAAAACATGCCGGTTTTAAAGGCGTCTTCCTAAACTCAAGAGCTACGTGGACAGAGGTCCCCATTGGTCTTTGCTGGTCATGTGAGCAGCAGGAGCACGGGTTGCTACGGAACTGCCTTCACCATTTGGGCCCCTTGAAATGTTGCAGGATAAAATGTGTAGATAACACCGTACTAAAGAGGAACAACACACCCGATGTTTACTTTTCAGGGTGTTGTTCCTCTCAGTGGGGGCATCCCAAATTGGCTTGCCCCGCTGTGTGTATCCCCCCAGGTCGCCACATTCACTCACCTTCCTCTCCCTCTAGCGATGCAGACCACTCAACCAATCAGCCTGCTCGCTTTCACTTGGCTCTGCTGATGGCTAAGCCGCCGAAGGGTGCCGAGTGCGCCGCCAGCCACATCCTCCGCTCACCTCCTAGCCATCGTGTGCCCGTGCCAGCCATTCATTCATTAAGGACAGGCTAGAGGGGATTGATCGGCTCGGGAATCTTATAGATACCCAGGCCGATCGCAGTGGATTTTGGTCCACTTTAAATACAGTTTGTTTTGTGCACTCCCCTGGCACAATAGCTTGATATACTTTCTGCATCCTGGAGAACCTAAGTATATAATGTATATATATATACATATATATATATACACACACACACACACACACACACACACACACACACACACACCAAAAGGGGATCACAGATGCTCAACATAGACATGAAAATATGTAAAACATGAACTGCATTTAGGCTTTAGTGGCTTAGTGGACCAAAACCCAGGATCTTTACTATCCTGGGTTTTGGTTCTTGCCCCGCTGTGTGAAACCCCCCAGGTCGCACGAACAAACTTACCTCTTCCTGATCCTACGACACATGCGCAGCTGCTCGTGTGCTCGGATCCGCTCGAGCCCCTTCCATCCAAGCGCGCTGACGGCTTGATCCCCCACTAGCCTCTAACAGGAAGCGTTCCCGTACCAGCCATACACAAATGCCTGGCGCCGGCACCTGCTCTGCTAGAGGGATAGTGGGGAAAAGAAAAGAAACGTATACAGGCAGTAGTGTCAGGGCAAGTCTAACAAGACAAATTTAACAAAAATAATGATATATGTACAGAATCCATGTGTGAAAATAATACCAAAAAAAAAAGAAATATAAATACAGGGATAATACAAGGGTAGACTGCCTCTCCACCATCACTCACTATGCTCTATTAGGGGATGATTATAAGCTAATTGCGTGATCCCGTGATGACAATGGGTAGCTGCATCCCTATTCCCTCCACTATGCATGCCCCCCCCCCCCCCCAGCAGACCAGCAGAGAGCATCCGCGCTCATCCACTGCTGCAGAGGAAAGCCCCTCTGATGTTGCATTTAAATTGCATCAGATCTCAAAATTAGATGACTGGGATTCTGACTGTGGGGGGCCCATAGGGTTGTGGGGCATCACCAATTAAGAAGTCCCCTAGGATGCATTCAGGGCTTATGAAATGTGGCCCTAAGCAAAATGTTAAAGTGGAGCCACCATCTAGGGAGGAGGGTTAGGCGTGGAGTTCAGGTCAACGTCAACGGATGGGGATGAGTTTTGGGTCAGGGGTGCAGGTCAGGAGCTGGGAAGAAAGATTGTTGAGGGGTTTGGGTCAGGAGCTGGGGAGGGGTGTTAAGTGAAGGGTTCGGGTTAGAAGCTGGGGAGAGGGGTTGGTGAGGGGTTTAAGTCAGGAGCTGGGGAGGGGGGTTGTTGAGGGGTCTGGAGCTGGGATGGGGAGTTGGCGAAGGGCTCAGGTCGAGAGCTGGGTAGGGGGGTTGGTGAGGTTACAGGTCAGCAGCTGGGGAGGGGGGCTGGTAAGTGGTACAGGTCAGAAGCTGGGGAGGGGGGTTAGGTGAGGGGGCTGGGTTAGAAGCTGTGAAGGGTTGGTTAGGTGAGGGGCTTGTGTCAACAGCAGGGAAGGGAAGGTGATGTGTTTGGGTCAGGGAATGGGAAGGAAGGTTAGATGAGGGGTTCAGGTCAGTGGTTGGGGAGGTAGGTTTTGTGAGGGGCTCATGTCAGTGGGTGGGTAGTGGGGGCAGGTGAGGGGTTTGGGTCAGCAGCACGGGAGAGATTAGGTGTGCGGTCAGTGGCTAGGGTTAGGTGGGAGTTGTGGATCATAATGCCAAGGATAATTATGTGGCAACGTCAAGGGTTAAATGGAATCAGCATATCCCCCCAAACTCCCCACCAAGAAAATGGAGAGCACAGGTTCTCCAGAGAATACACTCCAAAATGGCGAATATCCAAAATGGCGAATAGAGCTTCACAGAAAACACAGAAAGTGGAGAGATCAAATATCTATGGAGAAACAGTAAATGAAAGGGGAGAAACATGGGAAACCATTGGGAGCAGTTAAAGGAGCAGTATCGCAAATTTTTCTTGGTGACTTATATTTAAATGGTACTTTGAATGTAGGTAAGTGTTGGAGTAAGAATTACAAATTTAGAAAAAATGATGTCTGTGTTAAACAGCTGGAGACTAATAGCTCATGTTTATGTCTGCAGAGTGTCGGGACCCGACACTCTGGCCTGTTCCATGCTGAGGAGAGGGGTGAAACAATGTATCAAAGTATCAGCTGTTCAGTGCTGGCAGCCATCTAGCATAAGATAACAACATTGCAACATTGCCTGGCCAGAACGTATATATCTAAAACAGAGAGAAAAGCTCTAGAAGTCATTTAGCTGATTTTGACAGTTTTCCCTTCATGTTGGCTCTGCTGCAGAATCTTTCAGTTTACCATTTTCTCTTTCATATTCTTATTTTTCATTTTTCCATATGATCTTTCTTTCAGCTTTGTGTGTTTTGAGCAAAGCCCAACCCAGGATTTTCACTATCTGGAGTTTTGTTTTGTGCCCCTAGGGGCATCCCGACTTGGGATGCCCTGATATGTGAAATCCCGAAGTTCACCTGTGAAAACGTACCTTTCCCTGTCCCACAGCGCATGCGCGGGCTCTCATCCAATCAGCTCTGTTTGCACGCAGATGGGGAGCCTGAGCAGTAACCTTTCTGGCCGCCCGGCCTGTCTAAATGACTATCTGCGTGAGCGCGCCAGAAAAATGGGGGGATCTGTGGTTATCCGGGGGTTGTTTCACACAGTGGGCATCCTGATTTAGAATGCCCAAGGGGCAAGGTCAATGGCCGGGTCTTATAGACTTCAGGGTTGGCCACTCAGGGTTTTGTTCCACTTTAATACCTTTAGATTTTCCTGCACAGTTATTCAAAGAAGAATTTCAGTGGTTTCAGTCAGTTTAGTTTATTTTGTATAGATTTTACACATTTGAGTCACCTGGTCTCATAACAAAAGCAGCACCTCACACACACACAGCCGTTACCACTGATTACAGTGTCAGCCTCTGAGGTAAAGTGTTGCTAGGAGACCAGTGGGCTAAATGAAGCAGCTCACTAAAAACAACCCAGCAGATCCCCCTATTCAGCAAATGGATGGAGCCATTGTAATTATACAATTTAAAAGAAAGGCATATATTTTTTCCTTTTTCCATCGCCAGATTATTTATACACATGTTAGAAGCTATTGTGTGGCTATTTAATTATTTATCTTTTTTAATGCAAATTTCGCGATACTGCTCCTTTAAAGTCAATTTTCAGTTAAAAAAAACTATACTCACCTTTTCTCCCACTTCGCTCCTAGTCCGGGGCTGCAGCACTTACCCGAAAGGCTAAAGTCCCTCGCTACATGGCACTTTGCACAGCGTGGCTTTCTCATCAGACGCTCTGCGAAGTCTTGCGCCATTTTGGGCAGCTCCCATTGCAACCCTTTCAAGGGCACTGCGCAGGCGTGAGATCAGGGGACGCACACAATACCTGATGGAATGCAAGATAGAGCTGCCTGTCAGGAGGTCACTCGGAATCAGATGGAACCAGAATATGGATGCCCTGGCGACGTGAGTATAAAGTGCCCAAGTCTAACACCGGACGGGTAGGGGGGCATTTAACCTGGCTATCTATTTATGCCTTTTTTACTACGAATGTGCATGTTCTGGCATCAGCTAATACCAGTTTTGGCAGTAAAGATTTATGAGTGACTATCTCAAATTGATGGGGTCATTACATTTTTCAGCAGCCTAGTTAATGTTTAACTTTGTTCAGAATGACAGTTTCCACTTTCACCGATAAGACTGTTTTTTGGGGTGCAAGGTTAAATAGAAAGCATTCTTCCAGGGAACACTACTTATATTTGGTCCACTCTTTAAAGTGGAGCAAAACCCAGGATTTTCACTATCCTGGGTTTTGGTCCATCTCCCAGGCGTGGCTCTCCTGCTATCAGCTTCTTCGACCGTGAATATTAGCGTGTGCCTGGAGAAACTGCACCCCTGCATCTCTCTAAGGGTCTTAAGCAATGCTGGGTGAGGTTTTGGTCCACTTTAAGCTTATGTGGTCAGCAGAGCCTGTGCTGCGGCTGAAGGCTACAAGCCTGCCCAGAAACACACTGATGTTTGTTAGCAGTGAAGGGGTTAAACTTCATTGTGTTTCTGGGAGGGCTTGTAGCCAGCATCCGCAGCACAGGTTCTGCTGGTCCTTCCTCCCCAGAACTGTAAGGGTTACTCTGCCAGGGAAACTACAATTCTGAGTTTCTCGTCTGTAGAATTGCTTTCTCTCTTTTTCCACTCCAGGGTGGCAGGATTTTAGAAACTGATGGGTTAACTCTCGACTGAAGGGCGGGGACTTCAAGATAAAAGGTGTGGTTCCTCCCAGCCTATATATACTTCTGGCTGCTCTATCCAGTATCTAAAGCATTAGACACATTTGCTTGGGAGGATAAGGCATCCTAAGGAGCCCTACGTTTTGTTCGAGACAAGGAGAGATGAGATAAGCTACTCCTTTGTTTCTTTTCCTTTTTTTTTTGCAATGCTGATCAACTATTCACAAATTTACAAGCTCCACTATGACGGTGGCATCCAAGTAATGGATATAGTAGTCTAGCCGATAGGGTGGGCCTGCCACCCTGAAGTGGAAAAAGAGTGAAATCAATTCTGCAGGTGAGAATCACAGAATTGTATTTTCTCCTTCATAAATAAACAAGCCATAGCTGAAGAGCTTAATACTGTCTGCAATGCCTTCCTGCCGAAGGCAGCATCCACCGAAGCTCATCTATCTCATCTATCATCACATCTATCTTATAAAACTTAGTAAATGAATGGACTGAATGGATTTCCCCGAAAGTAAGACACCATCTTACTTTCTTTTTATCCCCAAAAGCCCCACTACGTCTTACTTTCGGGGGAAGTCTTATATTGGAAAAAAATTGTCGAATTTTTTGTTTTAACCATAAAATTAACATTTATTAACAACCTGAACAGTATTGCATTCACCACAAAACAGTTTTATAAAAGGAAGTGCCAAGAATGTCTTGTTACAACATTGCATAACATGTAAAACAATGAAAAATGGTAAGAACGAACAGTGGAATACTGGAAGATAAAACAGATTTATTCCATGACAACCATGTCATCATCCTCAGGAATATCATCATAAACATCCACACTCTCAGGTTCCTGTGGATTTTCTTGGGACTCTCGGGACGACATTTCTTGCCGAATCATTGGCCCATATTTCTCATGGGTAGCAACGGCACTGGCCTGAAATGAGCAGGCTTTATCCAGGTAGCCAGCTCGCAGTGCATTTGCAACGCAGGTGTTAGTGATCTTATCCCAAGAATTCTTCACCCAGTTAACAATCTCTGGCAGTCTGGGCTTCACAAAGTTCCCACGTACATTTCTCTCCATTCGGTTTTCAATGTAGTCATTGATTTCCACACGCAGATAGTCCTTGAACGGCTTGTTAATGGCGATATCGAGAGTCTGAAGATAAGCCGTCATCCCTGCAGGAATCATGATTTGGTCGATTCTCCGCTCATGAAGGAAGTTTTTCATGGTTTTGGCGCGGTGTGTGCTGGCTGCATCCCAGATCAGCATCCCTCTTTTGTTCCTGCGCATTACAAGCGGCAGCATTAAATCAAGCCACTTTCTTATAACATCTTGTGTGGCCCAGGCCTTTTCAGTTTCCAGCACATAAATGCCAGAAACCCGCTCAATCTTCTCCTTCTTGCCCTTTACAATGAGTAGCGGTGTTGCTTTAGTGCCATCCAGACGAATCGTCAAAATGCAGGTGACACGTGCACTTTCATAAGCGGTGGAGGGAACGTACACTGAGGAGGCACCTCGTTGATCAATGGTGGTTTGAGCTGCTTGGCCCATGAACACAGCAGTTTCATCCATGGCGATCATGTTGCAAAGACTGTATTTAGAGAAGTCAATGTCATCCACAAACTTCTTGTAGGCTAATGCACGTTTAACAATCTCAGCATCTTCCAACCTAAAGAGGGTTGTGGATCTTCTCAAAGACAGGTCATTGCGTTCAAGAAAGTTATCCACCCAGTGCTGTGATGCCTTGAATTGTTCAGGGGAAATGTCAAACTGTGGCGACACTGCAAGGGCATATTCCTGAATCTGAGCCCTGGTCACCACCAATGTCTTTGCTCTCCTGTCTGCAATCCACTCAGAGACCAGGCTTTCCAGCTCTGTATACATTGGTTGCCGACCACATCCAATCTTGCGCTTTTTAGCCATTCCGCTCTCCACTTTTTCACTCAGGTTGGTGTATTCTGCGCGCCATTTTTGGACCAGTCGGTGATCCAACATTTTCTCCTTGCAGAACTGCACTACATTTTTGCCCCAAGACTTTTTTATACTCCACGGTGTAACTCTTCCTTTTACCACTGGAACCGGAAGCGCTCATGTCTAGGGGCTAAAATATAGCATACGGTATAAGCACTGCTTGTGGTTCCGTATCACAGTCTCCCATAGGGTTACAGCCCCATACAGTATCCCACACAGCGTGTTTTTGTATGTTGTCCATGGTCCTGATGGACCACGGAAAACATTACTGCTGCTCCCGCGGCCTCCACATCCCTCCGCTCATCCCGCTCTAACCGTCCGCATCCCGCAGTTAAAGGGGCAAAGACAGCTAAAAAAACTGTGTAAAATGTGTTTTTTTAGTGTATATGCATTTTACCTTCTGTGACGGGCGGGGGGAGGTTTCTTTGGAGTAGGGACGTGCCCGAGTAAATTTGCATAGGCGCGTCCTAAGCCGTCAAACAGCTCATGTGGGCACAGCAAAGTGCAAACCTATACCTGTATCTAACCCAGTGTGATACAGCAGATGATACCCCAGTATGCCAGTGTGTATGTTTTACTGATGTACGGTATGATTAATACGGTACTGTGTGCATTACCGTATTTTAAGCAGGAGGCGGCAGTGACAAGTGCAGGAGACGGCGCGGTGACGTATGGAGAGGGGGACGGCTCAGGCGTGGGCAGGAGGCGGCGCTCATCTGTCACAAAGTCTAATTCCCCCTTCCAATGTTTGCTTAACCCTGACTGCCCCTCACAGAATTTAAATATGGGGGGCTTGTGTGCATTTATGTGATGCACCTCCTGCACCCCCCTGCTGCCAATTTATGGGAAATACCGTACTGCTCCCCAGTAAAAGGCAGCAAGGACTCTCATGGCTTTGAGACGAGGGTGCTATTGGCAGCCATAAAACTGGAGAACTGCAACCTACCAGACTCCAAGGGATCGAGTTTTCAGACTGGCACTGACAGTTAAGTGTCTTTTCTTTTTTTCCTGCCTGGATTGGTACTGTATTTAAACCCACTTTTTGGGGAATCCTTCAACGTCTTCTCTCACACGCTGCTCCTTCCCTCACACAAAGATGACGGGCTCGCTCACTCCCTTAAATATGCCGGATGACGTTGGTGAGCGAGCCCGTCATTTTCATGTGAGGGACAGAGCAGTGTGAGAGAAGGCCTTGCTGGCCAATAGGGGGAGACCTACAATTACATCAGGTGGAGGGGCGGGGTTTACAAAGCCGCAACAACAGCTGTGAGCGGCGGTGCCGGCCGCCGCGGACTTCACTGGCATATGCGCGGGGATGATCCCCGGTGAGGGGGGCCCCCGGTCGGGGTTCAGCCACGTCGGGCTCCTCGCAGCGCCCGCAGCTCACCTCCGGTCACGGCGCTGTTCCCGCTCTGTGCTGCAGTGAGAGCCAGATGACAGACGCTCCTCTGCACCCGGCGCCGCTCGTCTTCTGTGGGTCACCCGCGGTCTCTGGGGCACAGGAGGAGGGAGACCGCCCGGCAAAGCGGACCTCCCATACAGATGCCCCGGCCTCTACAGTCAGTGGGGGCGATAGGCCAGTGGCAAGATGGCGGCCGTGCCTCAGCTCCTGCGCTCGCAGCCCCGGATCCACCGCCGCCTCTCCTCCTCTCAGGTAGGTCCCGTCGGCGCAGGGGGATACACGCTGGGGGGGGGGGGCTGGCTATATCACTTCCCTCAGCAACAACAACAATGTTATTTCCCCCAAAGTAAGACATATGTCTTACTTTCGGGGTACGGCTTATATTAGGCGACCCCTCTGAAACTCCCCATACGTCTTACAATCGGGGGTGTCTTACTTTCGGGGAAACACGGTAGCAGTTTTGCATACCTGCTTTACCGAAGCCTGGTCCTGAAAGGCCCAGGAGGCTCCGATAGCCCGTGTAGGGTGGGCCGTAACCTGGAAAGGAGGATTCTTCCCCTTAGAAATGTATCCCCTTTTTACTGCCTGTCTAATTTTTCAGCTGATGGCAGACTTAGCTGGCGGTAGACCCTTCTGTGGCCCCTCACATATAATAAATAAGGAGTGAGACTTGCGGAATGCCTGTGTAGCCAAGATAAAATATTTAAGGGCCCTTACTATATCCAGCGAGTGAAGAACTCTCCTTATATCTGAACGGAGCAGGACATAAAGAGGGTAAACCCACCTTTTTATTAAGATGAAAAGGGGAAACCACCTAACACGCCAAAATGAAATAAGGAGACTTAACCAATAAAGTTGCTAGCTCAGAAACCCATCACACAGAGGTTATTGCTGCAAGTGACCGGCAAACCGCAGCAGCGACTCCACAAGCCACTGTCAGCGGCCCCACAGTTGTAAGGCAAATCCTACATGCACTGGCGGCCTGCTCAAACAACCAAGCTGACACGCCCTACACTTGCTCGGCTATACAGTGGCCAAGCACCGGAAGGAAGCTGCTCCCTCCTTCTTACTAAGGGAGACCTGCCCTGCACCAACTCCCACCACGAGAGTTCCCACCCCCTTAAATGGCACGAAATTCAAATTGCTTAAAGTGCCCTAATACAAAAAAAAAAATACAAAAAGATTAACAATTGTGGGAAGGAAGGCAAGAGGGGAATAAAATATTCCCATGGTTCCCCCATCAGGTTCACCAGACAAAAAAACCTGCAGATGGTTGTCCCTCCAGGTGGGAACTCCAGCCCTCGAGGGTCAGCTTTTAAAACAAGGTGACACCCCGTAGCACCCCCAATACCCTGGCACTGACCCCTAACTCACCCTGATCCGCACTGGTTTGACCGATCAAGTAGGGATAGGTGGGTCCACCTGATCAGTGGGACCATAGGGGCCTGGAAGCTCATGAGGATAAATCCACCGCTTCCTAAGTCATAGCTATAAAAAGGGAAAAAATAAATAAATCTAGAGCAAAATAAATCCAGGCACACCTTCGCAGTCCGGTCTCAACTGCAAGAATGAAAGTTGATTGTGGAGAGCAGCCGGAAATTTATATAGGCTGAGAGGAACCACACCTTTTGTCTAGAGTTAACCCATCCACTACTGAATTCCTGATGCCCTGGAGTAGAAAATGAGAGAAAAATCATTAGAGGCAGCACACAGGCAGAGTTTAGACATGCTGACACCTCTTAGAGCTGTGCAGGTGCTCCATCCATGTTGCTGGCCTGACAAGAAGGTGCAGGAGAAAGAGATACACATCACACCAACATTCTCAGTGCGTTTACTCTCTGCATGTGTCTGGAAGCAACATGGAGCTTCACTAAAAGGACAGTGCAGAGCCAAAGAGTCAAGGGGGCACATCAAGCCAGCGACGAGACTGTTACCTTTCTCTGCTGCCCTGTTCAGCTCGAGGGGAGGGGAGCTAGTGGCACCACAGAAGCCACTAGTCAGCTGAGTTCTGTCTCGGCACACTTCCGAGACTGCTGCCCAGTCTCATCTTCATCTACACCCCTCCTTCAAGACAGAGCCACCTAGATGCATCTTCACTAATGTGTGGTTGCGATGACATGCCTCCCAGCACATTAGTGCAATTATGAGGCCCAAAATAGCACAGTTATGGGGCCCTGTCTGACCGGGGAGCCCCAGGCAGTTGCCTATGTTGCCTGGCCAAACTCTGGCCCTGGATGCATTCTATTTTAACTTTAAAACAGACCAAATCCTGCAATTTTGACTATCCCTATCTGATTTCGGATACCCCACTGCCCTCTACCCCTACCATGTCCTCTACTTCCTGACGTTTTGCAGATAGTAGATCAAGTCTATAGTGTTTAAGAATGTTGTGGGGTTAGACCACATTGCTGCTTTGCATTTCTCATCCAAAGAAGCACCAGTCCTCTCTGCCCAGTATGCTGACATAGCTTGTGTAGAAGGCTCAGACACCTCTGGGGTAGAAAACCCTCCCAGTACAATATGCTTGTGCAATAGTCTCTTTTAATCCATCTAGCTATAGTGGACTTGGAAGCTGCTAAGCCTTTCTTTTTTTTTCACTGAAGTTTAATAACAGTTGTTCTGCTATACGCCATTCTCTGGATCTTTCCAAATAAATGATCAAGGCTCTTCTAACATCGAGCAGCGAGAGATCTTCTTCCTTACCTGCTCCAACCGGTGGTGTCAGAGGATTATGCCTAAGCATCACTTTGTCTGGGGGTATCGCACAATAGGGTTCTTCCATAGGTGAGGCCTGTAGTCCACTTACTCTCCTGGCGAAAGACGAAAACAAATTTTTAGTGACAACCATTTCTCTGGAACTTCATCTAGAGGTTCAAAGGGCGACTCCAATAAGCCTTTTAATGTATCTGACAAATCCAAGGTAGGAAAACCCTTAAATGTTGCGGGTCTTTGCAAAAAGATCTATCTGCGGGACACCCCAAGTTCTCACAATCCAAAGAAACACCTCTTGGTTCAGACACCACTCTGTTTGTTAAATTTTGACTCAACTTAAATGGTCTGCTAGAGTATATAGGGTCCCCTTCAGATGAACTGCTGATACTGACTGGACCTGCTCCTGTAGGGGTAGGAGAATGGAGTTTGAGGTTCATTGGTAGCCAGGTCATGCTATGACCTGGCTACCAAGGACTTTGTCCATTTTCCCCATACCTGGTGACTTTCCAAGTGGGCTCCCCAATTGTTTGCATCTGCTGTGATCACTACTGGGTTGGTTTGTCTACATTCTCTTCCTTTCTTCATACCTCTTCCTTCCATTGTCTTCTCTAGGATATTCAGCAGTAACTGGACTACTTGGTCCAGTGAGCCTTGTTGCTTGTCCCACTGCTCTAGAAAAAATCCTTGTAACATTCTTGTGTGTAGCTGAGCCCATGACACCGCAGGAATTGCCGAAGTCATGAGACCCAGGTTTTCATGATCCCTTATGGAGACCCAGGGGGCTGTGAATAATTTTTGAGCTTCTGCTCTGATTCTGTCCATTTTTTCTTGCGGAAGTAACATCTTCTGTCTATGCTGAACCCCAGAAACCTCCATTGTTGACTAGGCGTCTGAGTGGATTTTTCTAGTTTCTAGATTTCTAGATTACCTACCCCAAGCTCTTTAGTAGGGGCAGGGTCCTTTCTAGATATAATGGGAGTGCTGGCCTTGACTTAAAAGGAAGAGGTAGTCTAACTAGGGGATCACCATGATTGTTGTCTTATGTAAGCCATCGGTATAATCGTCTGTAATATTACTAACAAGTCCTCAGAGGTAACTTTATTCTCTATGTGGCCCTTGAGATTATTAATCCATACAGCCATGCTTCTAATGATACCATCAGATGCTAGAACTGGTCTGAACATAAAGGCAGTAGTGTCCCATGATCTTTTTTAAGATATGTTTGCTTCTGCGGTCCATAGGATCGCGTAATGCACCCATGTCATCAAATCTTAAATCCGCCTCTCTGGACATCTGACCCAATGGAGCATCCAGCCTAGGGCACTTGCTCCATGTCTTTCTTGTTGAACGGGAATTTCCTTTTTAATGAGTTTGGCAGGAAGAATTTTTTTCTCTGGGTTTTCCCATTCAGACGTAATAACCTACTTAAGTGCCGCATGGATGGGAAAAACTTTGGATGATTTCCCTGAAAACTTCTTATACATTTCATCCTGAACTGATAAAGGCTTATTTTCTAACTGAATTCCCCACGTTTCATACATATCATCCAACAACTTCCAATTCTTCAGATAATTTGTTGAAATACTCTGGTTGCCCTTCCTCCTGGATTTCTTCATCCAGAGAATCATGTGAGGACAGGTCCTCTTCAACCAATTCACCTGGCTCAGGCACAATATTAACCTGGAAGGGGCCACCAGAAACACTGGGAGCACTGCCTGTGAGGGATAAACCTGTTTTTGCCCCCGGGCTATCATTACTTTGATGAGGAGTTGTCGGGACTGCATCTGGTGTGGTAGTAATGGGCACCTCCGACTGAGTCACCAAACTCTTTTGGGTATCCCGTATTGAGGCAATCTCTTGCCTCATTACTCGAATTTCCCTGAGTAAGGCCACTGCGTCAGCATCTCTTTTAGCTTATAACACTCCTGGTGAAGAGACAACTGCCAAGTGTCTGGGTGCACATTGTTGCAATCTTCAAAACATTTAGATTTCTTGGATGCTTTTTTCTGTCTAAAAAAAAAATATATATATATATATATATATATATATATATATAATTTGTTTACCTTCTACCACTAGGGCATCCAAAGTCTGTATAAAAAATAAGGAAAATTACAACTTACCGGTTCCTGGGCTTCCTTGTGGCCCTTTTCCTTCTCAGCAGGAGTGGCCGACATTGTTATGAGGACAGGTCCTCTTTACCAGAAATTACTGATCCAGCTGCTGGAAGACACTTAAAGGTCCAGCACACCCATAACTTACTCAGCTGTTAGGGATTTAAAGAGACACAAAACACAAAGTCTAACACAAAGAACTGAGCTGGGCAGAAAGGGGCTTTTAACCTCTTTCAGTTTTGCGGCTATGTGGAGGAGTCTGCGCGCCTTTAGCACCAAGCCATTGCATGTATCAGCATGGCCGAGGCCATAAATTGTATAGCAATGCATACCTGAATCAATACATTTCATGTATGCCTTATAGAAGCATTTTAATGCTGACCTTAATTAGTCCTTAGCATGTAAACATTTATTTTCCCACACATCCATATAATTGCTATTTTTTTAGACTAATGTCCTTTGTGAATTATATTTGGATTGCTGAACTTTAATCTTAATTTGTTGTAGGAGTTCTTGTTTTAGTCGGTTACCTTTGCTTTGTGTAATTATTTTATATTTGGTTGCAGGAACCACAAGATGTGCCACTCGCACAACATACAAGCAGCGTTTGGTCCAGCTATTGCGATTCCTCAGTGTTCTTGCAGGGCATCCAGGGTCGTCCCATGATGCTTATATATTGCAGAGCGCCGGCTTATTTTGTCAGGTTGAGTCAGGAGAATTATCTGGTGGATGGCTCCTGGGTAAGTTTGCTCACATTCCATTAATCCATTTTCACTGTATGGCAATGAATATAGTTGATGACTCATGTCTTAACCTATGGCTGTTTTTAGCCCTTGATGACATGTTAAACAATATTGTAGCTTGGAATGTGTATTTTATGTTAGTATTTTTAAATTCTTTCAGGGGATTCTGGATATCCACTCCTGCCCTTGCTCCTGATGCCCGTTCTTTGCCTGCAGAATGCGGGCCAGGGGTTCTCTAATCGGGCACTATGCAAAACCGGGCCGTGGTAGCGAGGGCCCTCTGGCTTTTGAAGTCCAGATTTAGGTGTTTGGACTATACGGGGGGGGGGGGGGGGCATTGCAGTATGACCCCAACAAGGTTATACCAATATTTAAATTTACGTTTTTTAACAGGGACCACACATGCCAGGGTGGCACAACTGAGTGTTAGGGTCCTTCAGTTGGTGGGCGAGATGCAGGAGCTGCGCGACTCGTTGGGGACCACAGATGAAGAATAATGTTCTGTGGCCTGCCATTGCTATGTATGTTTTTTATAGTTGTAAAAATTTGACATTTTCTACATTTTTTAAGATTTTATATTTTATGATGGAATAAAAAAAATGTTTCAGTGTCATTTCATTTACAAAATACATTAACACAAAACTAATGGGGCCAGAAATATTTAAAGATGAATATTCACATGACCGAGAAGTGATTTGGGTAAGTTTTAGGGGGCTAAAATGGAAGAAGAACCTAACCGCGAAGTGGTTTGGGTGAGCTTTAAGGGTCCAAAAGGGAAGATGGAGGATAGTGCTAAGTGATTTAGCTAAACATTGTAGTAGAAGTGAGGGTGGCAAATATGTAGGCAAGCACTTTAATGAGTTAAGTTTGTAGTGCGCAGGCGCAAGATCGTAAGGATTTCCGTCTGGACGATTATTTATTGAAAAAGGGAAACAGAAACTAACGGGAAACGTAAAGGATTCGTGGGAGGATACGATGGGAAAAGGGCAAAAACGAAAGCCTACGTTGTAACATGTGAAAATGAAACGGAAAAGTCACGCTGGAAAATGACATCTTCGTATTCGTAATCTGCCGTACAAACGGACGGAAACTTTACAGAAGGATTGCAATGCATGCATAGAATCGCTCGCACACTCATACGAGAGCGGAAACATTAAAAAAAAAACACTAAAACGAAAGTCTTTTTTTGTCTCTCTGAATCAAGCCTAATGACTTGGAAAAATGTTGGCGCGCTAATCCTCCCACTTCTCACATTCAAAAGTCTAGAGGTATGCTTTTCATGAGGTGCCACGCCTCCCCTTCCACCTTAAATGAACCCTTCCAGGACAAAATCCTGGGTGCTCCACTCTCGAAGTACAAATGTGTTTATGAAAATGGTCAGTGCTAAGTGCAAGGCCAGAGGAAAATCACCCTGCAGAAGTGGGTCAGTTTGACATCCTTGTTGTGGCTTAGGGGGGCATTGTCAGTGCCCTGCATAGAGTTAATGCAGTTAGGCAGGTGGAGAAAAGTGCCAGCTCAGTCACCCACCCTTCCCTTCTGTAGCACAGAGAACATGAGCTGGAACATGAAGCATTGTAGCTAATAACAATAAAGTAAACAAAACGCCAATAACTGTTGCTGATACTAGTGTAATATACAAATATAATGAGATACAGAATGATTCTTTACATAGTACAGTACATAGTCAGTGTATACATATAATTAGAGATGAGCCAACAAATTCAGACGAATCAGAATTTCAGGGAACAATTGTTTCACCAAGAACCCCAAATCCTTGGGATTCGCACCGATTGAAATTTTCCCTGAAATTGTTAAAAATCAGAACCAACAAATAATCCTCCTCCCTCACTATGCTCTGGCGCGGGCTACATGCCTCTTCCCGCTCTGCAGCCAGATGGAGGACACAAATCCTCTGCCCTGCCAGCGTTTCCCTCCACAGGGAAGGACCCTTTATACCCCAAGGAGTGAGCTGCAGGGAAAGCCGAGATGCCTCCTCACAGAGAAATATCCTCTGATGTCATGCTAAGTGACAGAGGCCGATTCATTAATAGTGGCAGGTAGCGACAGATGAGCGACTGAATTATGGCGCTATGAGCGCCGCTAGCGTACGCCGCGGGCGGTAGCGATTCGCTATAGCAGGCCTCCTCAGTCGCTACCTGGCGTTGTTGGGAACAACGCCTACATTGCTGAATATGATGTTGGAGCTCAGCTTTGTAGGCGCTGTCAGTCAGTTTGACCACGCTATTCAACACAGCACCTGCGCTTTGCTTTGCTGTGGGCTGGGAATCAAGTACCTTCAGAATTAAACACATTGCAACATGTTTCTTTAGTTTTTTTTTTATTTTGTGTTGAAAAGGAAATAAAATTAAAACAGAAATTAGAATGAAAAGGAAAATTAAAACAGAAATTCGAATGAAAAGGAAAATTAATACAGAAATTAGAATGAAAAGGAAAATTGGCGTCAGGGTGCATCTCGGGGTGCCTGAAAAAGATTAAAAAGTGCAGTTAGTATATATATTTAAATTGGCTTTTTCGCTGTAAAAAAATATTGCATTAATTGTTAACCAACATTTGCGTCAATCTTGCACACCAACCCTAATTGTTATGTTGTTCAGCTTCCACCCCCCCTTAGAGTGGTTTGGGTCATCTTACACCCCCCTTAGAGTGGTTTTGCTCATCTTACACCCCCCTTAGAGTGGTTTGGGTCATCTTACACCCCCCTTAGAGTGGTTTGGGTCATCTTACACCCCCCTTAGAGTGGTTTGGGTCATCTAACACCCCCCTTAGAGTGGTTTTGCTCATCTTACACCCCCCTTAGAGTGGTTTGGGTCATCTTACACCCCCCTTAGAGTGGTTTTGCTCATCTTACACCCCCCTTAGAGTGGTTTGGGTCATCTTACACCCCCCTTAGAGTGGTTTGGGTCATCTTACACCCCCCCTTAGAGTGGTTTGGGTCATCTTACACCCCCCTTAGAGTGGTTTGGGTCATCTTACACCCCCCTTAGAGTGGTTTTGCTCATCTTACACCCCCCTTAGAGTGGTTTGGGTCATCTTACACCCCCCTTAGAGTGGTTTTGCTCATCTTACACCCCCCTTAGAGTGGTTTGGGTCATCTTACACCCCCCCTTAGAGTGGTTTTGCTCATCTTACACCCCCCTTAGAGTGGTTTGGGTCATCTTACACCCCCCTTAGAGTGGTTTTGCTCATCTTACACCCCCTTAGAGTGGTTTGGGTCATCTTACACCCCCCTTAGAGTGGTTTTGCTCATCTTACACCCCCCTTAGAGCGGTTTTGCTCATCTTACACCCCCCTTACAGTGGTTTGGGTCATGTTACACACCCCCTTAGAGTGGTTTGGGTCATCTTACACCCCCCTTAGAGTGGTTTGGGTCATCTTACACCCCCCTTAGAGTGGTTTGGGTCATCTTACACCCCCCTTAGAGGGGTTTGGGTCATGTTACACCCCCCTTAGAGAGGTTTGGGTCATGTTACACCCCCCTTAGAGTGGTTTGGGTCATCTTACACCCCCCTTAGAGTGGTTTGGGTCATCTTACACCCCCCTTAGAGTGGTTTGGGTCATCTTACAACCCCCTTAGAGTGGTTTGGGTCATCTTACACCCCCCTTAGAGTGGTTTTAGCCAATTTATGATGGGAGGTCAAATAAATTTACCCAGTAGTGCAGTACTTGGATTAGAGTGAAGGGTAGTTAGCTTACCACAAAAAAGGAAGTGATCATCCTTTCCCTTAGCTCATCGCCAGTCTGGGTGTCCTCACTTCTTCCTGCTGGCAAGTTGGGGATTTCTGGCACCAGTGCTGTCTCCTCGGGGGATTGAATTCGGTGACATATGCAGATATTGTGGAGCACACAGCAGGCGAGGATGATCTTGGAGACCTTCTGTGGGCTGTATAGCATCTCTCCTCCTGGGCGTGCCAAACATAGAAAGCGTGCTTTCAGCAGGCCGATGGTTCTTTCCACAATGCTTCTGGTCTTGCGGTGTGCTGCATTGTAGCGTTCATGGGCAGAGGTCCGTGGGCTCCTGACCGGAGTCAGCACCCACGTTCTCTGCCCATATCCCTTATCCGCTGTAGAAAAAACACAAGGAGAGAGACAGCAATTAGTACTAGTACATGTATTGGTTTTCATTTTTTTGAATTTGGCTTACTAGGCCACATATTTGAGTCAAAATACTTTGACATGGTTAATTATTTACCCAGTAGCCAGCCAGCTGGCATTTCGTTGTTCTCAAACTTCCGGCACAGGACTGTCCGCTGCAAGACGTAAGAATCGTGGCATGAGCCGGGGAACCCCGATCTCACCGCCCGCAGCTTCATCTCATGGTCACAGACCACCATAACGTTGAGAGGATGGAATTGTTTCAGGTTTCTGTAATACAGCTCTTGTGCACGGGGAGGGCGGAAAGGGATATGTGTACCATCAACGCACCCTAGCACATTCGGGATCCCTCCCATTAGATAGAAAGCATGTTTTATTTTGGCAACCTCTTCCTCATCCTCAGGAAACTTGATGTAAATTGGGATTAAATCACAAATCGCCAGAACTACCTGGATTAGTATGCGGCTCATAGTAGCCTGGCTTATCCCGCTGAGGAGGGCAGAGGTTGCCTGGAAGGTCCCTCGTGCCAAGATATTAAGCGTGGCACACAGGCGTACTATGCCTGGAATGGATTGAGTGCGTTTGGTGGATGGCTCGATTTTGTGCTTAATCTGATCATATAGGGACTGTAGTGCAGCACGATTCAGACGGAAGCGGCTCCTGATCTGCTCGTCACTTAAGTCCCATACTGAAAGGCGGATTCCAAAGGAGCGGGGTGCCCTAAGCCTCACAACACCCCGCTCCCTGGCCTCCTGCTCTTCCAGCATACGCATACATCCATCCACCCAGACACCATACATCACCCTCTTATCCATCACACACACTCAACAGATATACAAAATCAAACAAACAAAAACAAAAACCACAAACACACCACACACACAAACAATCACACTCCTCACACACTCACTACAATGCAGCTCACCACAAAACCAGAAGTATAGTGGTCCAAACCACCAGCCTGCTGAAAAACAGCTTTCTAAGTTAGGCACAACCAAGAGGGGAGTTGCTGCACAGCCCACAAAAGGCCCCAAAATCAAGCCTCACTTGCTGTATGCTCCACAATATTTGCATATGCCACCAAAATCAATCTCCTAAAGAAACAGCACTGATGTCAGAAATCACCCAACAAGCCACAGAGAGTGAGGACAAAACCCAGACAGAGACTCAAATGAGCTAAGGGAAACAAGCACCACACCACAGCCTTTGCCACAGTGTAACAATACCAGAAGCTTTCAAATTCCTTCCATTTATACTTCACTTTGAAAAAGGACAGGTCCGCTTTCCCGCCTTTTGCGTTGCTCTGATATTTCCGGGCGCCAATTAGCCGACCCAGGTGTGCGTGAAACGAAGTGCGCACGCTAGTAGCGCTACTAGCGTACGTGAGCCGAAACTTGCGTGCATTAACGGACATGGCCGAAAATTCAGTGGTGGGCCAATGAAAGGTAAGCTGCTGTTTATTTAAATAGCCGTTAGGATAGCCACATGTCACAAGGGTTTCATATACATCAGTCCATTGTTGTATTTGGGTGTGTGTTGTTTGGTTAATGAGGTCTGTAATTAGTTAATTGGCTAACACACATGCTTCAGTCAGTGCAGTGGAGGTGTGGCTAGAAGGACCTGGGCAGTATGTGTGAATCTATTAAGTGGGCTGGTTTGTGATTGGCTGTTAGAGCACATAAAACCTGGCCAACCCAAAGAGAGTGCGATGCCATTCTGTAGTCTGCATGCGTGCTTGTTGGTTGTGTATTGGTGTGTGTGTGCAGCTACAGGATGGAGCCAAATTCAGGACATCTGCCGGCCACAGCAGGCCCAAGTAGGAGTTTGGTGGGTGCTGTGCGCAGACCTCCCTTACGGAAAAGGGCCCAGCCTGAAGGTGGTGCAGCACCCCAGGCTAAGCGCCCAGGTGCCAAGAGGGAGCCTGAATTTAATTTGGCGGAGAATAATCATCTTGTGCGCCTTACCCTTGCTAAATGGGAGCTACTCTTTGGCTCCCAAAGCAAGTCAATAGGCAAACAAGAAAGAAGCAAACTGTGGGATGCCATTGGTGTGGAGCTTAGTAGCACTGCTCAACACCCACGTAGTGGCCCATCCTGCAGGAAACGCTTCTACACTTTGAGAGGGGCCCTTATGAAAAAGATGAATCACGATCTTGATGTGGACAGTGGGACCATCCAGGCTCCAAAGAGTACCTACAGGCCGTATGAGGAGATGCTGAAGGCCAAAATTCCACTGGCTCGGCTGCAGGGTGTGGATCCTGGGGATGACACCACAGGTTGGACTGAAGGTACATATTTTCTGCCTTTTTTTAAAAGCTAATGTTAATGTATGTGATTAGCATTTTCTCTTTCTGCCCAACTAACAGTAGGACCTGTGAAGTAGTACATTATACCTCATACATTTTTTACTTTCCTGTCTGTTGCTTTCTGCATAGGTGCACATGGTGCTGTCCAGGATTTGCCTCAGGACACACAAACTCCTGCCCTTCAACCAACCTCAAGCCTAACCCAGTCTGCCATTGAAGGTATTTACCACTAATTTAGGTGCTGGTTGTTTGGGGAACAAATGGGTGTGGGAGCAGCTCCAACAATCGAGTGGGGCACTGTTGAGGATTAATAATATGGACCTGCGGCCTAATTTCACGCCCACTTTAACCCTCACAGCAACTAATTAACAAGGCCCTAACATGTGTAGCTATGTTGGAAGGCAGAGATGTGTGGCCATATATCTGCATATACATGTGTAAGCCACACTGGGCTTGATTAGTGAATATTAGTGAATGAGCTGCTCACACACACCTTAATGCATGTTGGATTTTTGCCCGCACATTACCAATGGCTCAATGTTTGCTTGATTTTTGCCTAGCTGCCCCGCCATTGGCCCCAGCATCTCCTCAGGAGCCAAGCTACTCTTTGGATGTCGGTAAGTGCATGTGTCAACCTTGCTTTATCCACTTTAACCCAAGTGCATGTGTCTCATTCCTCTTTTTTATTGGTAGGCCAAGTGACTGGTTCATCTTTGGACCCCACTTCCGATGTTGCAGGTCAACAGGACCCTGTTGGTGTGTATAGCAATACATAATGTATCCTTTATGCTGTTTCTGTTACACTGGTTCGATTTGGTTAGTCTAATAATCTACATGTTTGCTCTGTCAACTTGAAGATGCCTCTTTGGAGTGCTTATTCCCTCCCCAGGGTCAGTCTAATAGCTTTTGGAGTGATTGCAATGCATTTTGTTTGACATATTTTTGGACAAACATTCACCCTAGTAGTTTGAGGAATATTTAGAGCCATTAATTGTGTTTTTTAGTTGGCCAGAATATCGGAAGTGGCTGTCCGGAAAGGGCCCTTCAAGTTCAGGCTGCCAGAGATGAGGGTAAGTTATTTTGGCTTGCTCTACTATGTATTTTGGCTCTACTTTTGTGGCACTTTCTTCAGGCAACTTGTGTTTCCACATGTATTTTAAAGGTCCAAGCTCGAGTGAGGGCCCCACTCCAGACATCTGGGAGATTACGGGTATGTGTAATTTTAGCAATGTGTCTGATCTTATTTGGCCCAATTATTGCCTCTTATTCCTCTAACATACATGTTATCAATCTGAGTTTAACAGATACCTTTTGGCTAGTGTGTAATTTTGCACTTTGTGGAGGTATGGCCTCGATAGGCTATCCATGTTACATTTGAGTTTTGTCCACTGACCTACTAACCTGACTTTCCTGTTTAGCATATGCCAACTTGCCGGAGATCTCAGATGTTGAATTGCCCCTCTCTGGCAGCGATACCTCGCTCCTACCTGTGGCGGACGACACGGAGGTAACATGGCTGATTTAGAGGAGCAATAACCACATTGCCATGTTCGTGGGTAGTGGATGAAGCAACATGTCACATTTCCTTTCTTTGTGGTTTTGGCAGGAGGCGGAACCAGAACCCCAAGCTGGGACCTCTTCCCAAGTCCCATATGGCCAAGCTTCCGAGGCTCAAACAAGGGTAAGTTGTATAGTGACTGCATTGGTTCGGTTTGACTAAAATGTTGTTTTCTATTTTGTTAGCCTCAAACCACAGCAAGAGGAGGTGTGGCACCAACCAGTGCAGATTTTTACGAGCTAGGGGTCCGGATGCTGGAGGACTACAGTCGCCAACAGCCGCGTGATGGAACTAATGAGCGCATTGCGGCGTTGGAACAGCAGGTGCTGATGTGTCAGCAACAAAATGAGGCCCAGCAGCGCCAGATCGACCAGTTGATCCGTAACCAGCAGCAGAACCAGGAACTTGGTCGGCTGGCCAATCTAATGGAGCAATCTCTCCAGCGCCAGGAACAATCTCTCCAGCACCAGGAAGAATCTATACAGCGCCAGGAAGAATGTCTCCAGCGGCAGGACCAAACTTTGTTGTTGATACAACAGCTCATACAACAGCAGTCTATATTTTTTACTGCACTGTTGTCCCCCAACACCGCCCCTAGCAATGACTCCCAACCTCCCCGGCCACCCAGCCAAGAATATTAATTTTGTTTGTTTATTTTTTTCTGTAAATATATTTGATTAACCCACCTCTAAATTGTGTTTTTCCTAAGACATAGCTAATAACACAGTCAGGGATGAGTATCTTGATCTACATATGTAAATGTATTTGTAAATTTATGCCACACATTTGTGACCATAGCTTACTATGGTTTACACATTAAATTGGCTCCAAAGGTATGGCAAAATTTACACACAAATGGGTTTGGAGACAGTTAAACTATGCTTGCCAAGGCACAACACTGTAATTATGAAAATAGAAAAGGCCTCAAACAACGGGCCAGTCATCCCCCCACCCTAACGACGCCGCCGCCGGCTCTTCTTGGCCAGCAGCATCAGCTTCAGACGCCTGATCTCCCGCCACAGTCTGCGATGCTGGTTTTCACAAGCTGTAGAGATGTATAAAAAAAAAAAAATTAATAAATGGAATGTGACCTCAACAGACACAGATGTAGCAATGTAATGTCAGTGTGTCCAATTAGCTGACACTCACATTAACATTGTTGCCCACTGTGCGCTTATTTGTTAACATTATATGAGTACTATTGGCTGGCAGAAATTTGGCCACCACATCCCAAGCATATATTTACTCTTAAAGTGGACCAACACCCACCGGTGATCGGCCCTGGAATCTATAAGATTCCCGGGCCGATCACCTCCCTCCCCGCGGGACATCCGAGATCGGGATGTCCCGCGGGGTGAAACCCCCCCAAACACCCCAAACTCCTTACCTCAGTTTCGGCGGCGCCCGGCCGCCGCCGCCTCCCTCGCGCCCCTCTAGACGTGCGCGTGCCCGCGCCGGCCGTCTGTGAATGGCCGGCGCGGGCACGCGCGTGTCAAGAGGGACGCGCGGGAGGCGGAGGAGGAGGAGCCGCTTGTCCGCGGCTTGTCCGTCGGCTCGGGGAGAGGTGAGTTCGGGGGGTTCGGGGGGGTTTCACACAGCGGGGCACCCCGATCGGGGGTGCCCCACCGTAGTGGACCAAGACCCAGGATAGTCAAAATCCTGGGTGTTGGTCCACTTTAACTCTTGGGAATCAAAGAAGGTATAAGTCCCAGTGTGGACATTTATGTGTTTAGTCACAGCCAAACATCAGGGCCTAAGTCCTAACGCGTAAACTAGTTTTGACAAGAATCTTAGAGGTCACGACCTAAGCAGCCCCATTTGGTTATGTCGAAACCACAAATTGACTCAATGTGGCAAAATCAAGAATGTGAGGCAACAATCAAGCATGCAGACAGGCATGTAGGATTGTTGACCAAACACATGTAACCTAGATGTGTGTTAAATTAACACATAGGTACATTGTAAATGTCTTCAGATTTGACTCGAAGACATAGGGTTCACAAGTGCATAGGAAGTGGGATGTACTCACCATCGCAGCTGTGGTGGGGGCCCATGCTGCTGGCCGTCCCTGGAGCTGGGGTGGGGAGGATGGTGACTGGCTCCGTCTGCGTAGAAACATCTGTCAGGAGAAAGCAAAAGAGAAATCCAAAATTAGTGGGACAATGACACCTGACTATTTGACATCCATCTGGTTAGGGAGTCTGAAAAAACAAATGCTTGCATGGTTACATACATGTTGTCCAACATAAGCATATTTCCTGGACCATGAGTTCATGTAAATTATTTATGGTTGCAACGTGGACCCCTAAAGATAATCTGCCAATAACCTTGACAGTGCAATGTTAAGGACTAATTTGCAGTTGATTGGCGAATGTTACTAGTGTGCAACATGTGTTAGCCGGAACTACTTAACCAAATAACACATTTGCTAGCCCCCATCATGTTGTGGGCAGAAACATAGGGGTGGTTGCCAGTTGGCTAGCACTGTAGTGGGGTTTGTGATGTTAATGTACATTATCAAACCACCTTGTTCTATGGACCAGGAAACATGTGTCTCTTAAAAGTGGGCCAAGACCCAGGATTGATACTATTCTGTGTTTTGGTCCACTTTGGCAGAGCACCACCATTTGAGTGAGACACCGTCCGCCGCCGCTGCCTTCCACACATCACTCCTCCAGTGTGTGCGCACGCGCAGGCCATTAGAGAACAGAGAGCGCAGGCGCACACACATCTAGTGGGTCACGCAGGAGGCTGCGCCGGTGGCTTCTGCCACCCCCAATGAGGTAAGAAGTTTGTGGGTTTTTTTTGGGGGGGGGCCCTGGGTGAGGGAGGTGATTGGGCAGGGAAGCTTCGAGATTCCAAGCACAATCAACCATGGGTGTTGGTCCACTTTAAGGAATGTCATAACATAGTGAATGTGATGGATAACAACAAACACTTACCATGACTATGCCCGTGGAGAATGCGTCGCCAAAAGGCCATGGAGGTGCCGCCTATATGATGCCCTGCAAATTAGAGAGGAATGGCAAGGGCTAAGTACAAATGGGCAGATGAAACCTGTCACAGACTAACAATGACAAAATGTGCACTCACCAGGGGATGATCCGCCACTTGAAGCCCAGGGAGGGCTCTGAGGAGGAGGCGGGGAGCCTCGGCTCCTCACACTCTGCTCGGAAGATCCCCCAGCCAAAGGGCCACCCTCCTCCCTCTCACTCCCTGCTCCTTCAGGGAGTGTGGGAAAGTCCATTCCTTCCACCCCACTTGGACTCCCCACTTGAGAGTGGCCCCTTGGCTGGTGAGACTCCTCAGAGTCAGAGTGTGAGGAGCTGAGGCTTGAGCCTGCCAGCCCCCCAGCAGCACACTCCTCTGGGGCGTCATCCCCTTCCTCCCCTGGGTCCTCCAAATAGGATCCGCGAGAGGGACCCTCCCCCGATGACTCCCCCGAGTCCGCCTGCCTGGTTCGGGGGAGGAATCCCTTCCCACGTTTACCCAGGGGAGGACGCTTATCTGTGTTGAGGGGGTGAAAGAAAAGAATTAATATTACGACCACAAATGGACACAGCTTAGCAGATGATTTAAACTAAAGTATAAACATAGCATAAGCTTAAACTTACCTGATGCGTAGGCATCATATAGGCGGTACACGCCTTCAGGGTCCCGGCGCTTGAAGTCGGACCATTTCTGCTGTATGGCACGGATGGTGAGCTGGGTGTTGAAGCGCCGGGACACTGTGGCCTTCACCTCCATGGCAATTCGCTTCTTGCCCCCACGGGCATAGTCGTATTGGTGGATGCAGAAATCCTATGAGAAATGAAAAACAAACACAAATCAATACATGACATCAGAACTATGGCATAAACAGTTATACTGAGACCAGAGTAAAGTGGACCCACACCCCGGATTTGCAATATTCTGGGTTTGGGTCCACTTTGGTGGGGCACACCAATCGGGGGTGGGCCGCTGTCTGAAACCCCCTTGGAAGGCCTGAAAAACACCACTGACCACACTCCCACGTGACTGCGCCAGGCTAGTACAGCGCTCTGCGCCGCTGTGGTATGCGCATCCAAGGCCATTTGGACGTGCATACCAGCTCCGCTGCCGCTGCTAGGTGGGGGAGGTGAGGTAGGTGGGGGAGGTGGGGGAGGGGTCTGAATCTGAGGAGGAGCTGGGGAGGCGCTGGATCCGTCTCCTGGGCAGCATGGTGGAAACGCTAAGGAGGAAACAGAAAACGGATATGACCCAAGCGACAGGGACACCAAAAAAAAAAAATAAAAAAAATAAAACGCTCCGCGCACCAGGAACAAGCTAATATCAGCTATGTGCAAGCTAAGTGGCGGAAAAAGTAAATTGACGCATTACAACAAGCTATTGGCCTAAGCGCTAGACATTTTTTACCTTTAGGTGGCTTTGAAACGCAAAGGAGGGAACCGGAACCGGATATGACGAAAGCAACTGTGAAATAAATTTGAAAAAAAAACGCTCCACGCACCAGGCACAAGCTAATACCAGCTATGTGCAAGCTAAGTGGCGGAAAAAGTAAATTGACGCATTACAACAAGCTATTGGCCTAAGCGCTAGACATTTTTTTCCTTTAGGAGGCTTTGAAACGCAAAGGAGGGAACCGGAACCGGATATGACGAAAACAACTGTGAAATAAATTAAAAAAAAAAAAAATAGCTCCGCGCACCAGGCACAAGCTAATATCAGCTATGTGCAAGCTAAGTGGCGGAAACAGTTAATTGACGCATTAAAACAAGCTATTGGCAAAGACGCCATTATTTATTAGCTTCATTTAGCTGGGGGTTCAACATACTGTAATGCATAGGTCCTTGAAAACCAAACAACTTGGTGCTGAAAAAGACAAATCTTATTCCTTCATAAAATCATCACACAATAAAACTATCCAACTACATGATAATGTGGCACACATGAGAATGCATAACGGGTTGTTATGAGCTTGTACGCCTGAATTAAATCCTGCATAATGTGGACATGCACGCTCACAACTACAGTGTATTCATTAAGAACGACTGGGGTCGCGGGAAGTGAATTCCTTGCAAATGGCAGAAGGGCACATGTATGAACAGCACAGCGCCGCACAACGCAGCGCAGCGAAGCACAGCGACGCTCACGCCGCCACATAGCGAATCAAAACAGCGACTGCACAAACTCTGACCACCACAGATTCATCAAGGACAGGGCTGCCGAATAGCTTGGGCGCTGACAATTTTGCAGAGCGAACGTGACCGCCAAACAGGACTGGCTAAAAAGTAGCTTTACAAGCCCCGTGTGTGGTGAAAACAAGCGATTAAGAGCCCAATGAGTTTGGTGGGAGGAGATGCATTTTAGATGTCACTCACAACATTACAGTGTAAAAATTACTACTTTCTCCAAAAAAAGTAAAATAACTAGCCAGATTAATAAAACATATCCCAATAAACATGTGTTGAATTTTGTGCCAAAGACAAGAACACAAAAACCACTTAAAACAATCATTGCAGCGTCTGCCATTGAAATGTATGGGAGAGCGGCAGGTAGCGCCAGGTCATACCTGTCGCTGTGATAGGATTAGCAGCGGCGCTGTTCGTTGCAGTCGGCTACATGATGAATGCCGCGCTAGCCGTCGCTCTCGCCGGCGCTAGCCTCATTTTGCTTGATAAATGCGTCATTGTGACCGCCGCCGGGCGTACTTGAGTCGGTAGTCGCCGTTAGCTGCTGCTACCTGGCGCTCGTCAGACACTACCTGGCGCTATCGCTTGATGAATAAGGGCCACAGAGCTTGTGAAGGGCTCCAATGAGAGCCTTCTGCCATGACTATGTCATTCGGCAAATGGCTCTCATTGTTTTTAATGGGGAGCGTGCTCTGCAAATTCCCCTGCATCCCCGGCGGTGTGAGCATGCTCCCACCAGAGCATTCCAGCGCACGTGCCGATTCAAATAAATGAGAGACGTTTGGTTAATTACATAAGGGTTGATCCACCGCATAAAGGCTATTTTTTGTGTGAAAGCAAACCTTAAGAGATTAGTTTGATGCCAGTGCTCTCCCGGCCTAAACTTTAGACCCTCACTGGGTCACGAGGATGAAAGAAGAGGCAACCTATGTTCCTTTTCATCGAAATGAAGGCTGCACTACCACCAGAAAACAGTGGAGAACCGTCGTGAGACAGAAGAAGACCCGTTGGACCCCAGGAGCCCTGAACCCATACCATAAGAGCTGAGCCCATACCAAACAAGGCTCGGTCTCTGAGCTCTCGGTTACAACCCCTTATGCTTGTTGCCCAAGACGACCACTTTTTTTTCTAAATAAAAACAAAAAATAACCAAAAATACATTTTAAAAAATGCAGCATTCCTTTAACGGGCAAAGGACCAAAACAAAATTTGGCCATTTTTTGTAAGAGAAAAATTGTATATAATGAAAAATATAAATATATTAATGTAAAAATTTGTTAAAAATCATGACATGTTGAGCAGCAAGATTTTTAACAAATTTACCATTGCCAAGGTAGCTAGAACAGCCATGCCAAAAAATTGTTTTCTACCAGGCCATGAATCACACAAATTCAAATGTTTTGCTGGATTTTTTTTGTTTGGAAATTTCGCTTCCAAACCAAAAATCATGCAAAAGGGAAATAAAAAAAAATAAAAAACTCAAATGCAAATGGCTCTCAATGGAAGAGAGCTCACACATGCATTGTAATGAGGAAGAGGTGAGTAAATGGTGGGGGGTTTTAAATAGCGGGGTAACCTAGTTCAGAATGAACGGAAAGAAACGGCGAATTCCCAGGTTTTGTTCTGCTTTAAAGTAGACCAAAACCCAGGATTTTCACTATCCTGGGTTTTGGTCCATCCTCCTGGAGCACCCAAGTTCGGGATGTCCCCGCTGTGTGACACCCCACCATTAGCCTGCTTTTCTTATCTTTCCACAGCCCTACAGCACAGGCATGGCTATACTCCAATCAGCTTCTCCTACCATGAATAATAAAGTGTGGCTGGAGACGCTGAATGGAATCCGAAGATGCACGAGCGGTACACGGAGGCTACAATATACAAATAATTATTGAAAAGGTTATATGGGTTGAAAATGTCTGTGGGATAGATCATTAGGTTGTACTTTTTTGGTACACGCTAAGACAGGACAGGGGGGTTACAAAGAAAAAACCTTACCTTAACCCAGGGGCCCACACCACTCATCCCGGTCTCCCATGGTCACCGCAGATAAACCCCACCTCACCAGAAATTTCTGAAGAGTTGGTGCAGGTATGTACGGGAGAGGCCAGTGGGCACTAAGTTTTAGTACACCTGCCCACTAAATGAAGCACAAGACGCTGATTGGCTGGCGCTTTGCAGGTGCACTGTGGGATCACCAGAAGGGTGCATTTTTACAGCAATCTCCAGGGATACACAAAGTGGGGCATCCCAAATTGGAATGCCCCATGTGGGGAGTAACAATACACAGGGTAGTGAAAATCCCAGGTGTCCTTCCTCTTTAATAGTTGTATAACTTGTAAGTTGGGGCATGCTATCCTGTAATTTTGCATAGGCTCCCTCTCTATCTAAGGCAGCATAGAAAGCATACCGCCACTGCAAGGCATACTCACACAACCTGCACGCTAGGGTGCTGATGAATGGTTGCGAGAAGGGAATCACAGTTCGCTATTGTAAAAAGACTTTCCCTCCAAAAGTTTTGAATTTTGGAGGTGTGTCGGTGACATCATCGGCCATCACGATGTGAATTGCGGCCGAATCAGTGATAAGCAGGGGCAGCGGCGGCAGCAGCTGAGGGACCGGTACCCCCACAGACCCTGGGCAGTGAACATGGACAGGCGCTGCAGCCCAAGACATCATGTCGGACAGCGCCAACGGAAGCCAGCCCGCGCTAGGACCACAAATTACACTGCTTTAAACGTTATATATATGTATGATATATATGTATATATGAGATGGTATATATGTATATGTGTACTTATGCAAATATAGTTTCTTTTTTTTATTCACAAGGTGGTCAGTTCAGCAGCTTTGCAGGTTTTCAACGGCCCATTAACTGTAGCCATGAGTACTGATTTGTCCAAGCTTCTGGAGGGCATGGCCAATCTTCCAATATTCTTGACGGGCTTTGCTAGGCCTTTAGCCATTCCAGCTTTGCATTAGAACCTCTCAGGATATGTCCTCAGGAACCAATTCCTGAGATAGGAGTCCCATGCTGTACAGGCCTGTTCATTCACTGTGACTGCCAAGACCAACAGCTGGAAGTAGGGAGAAACCCCATGGCCACTACCAGGGATGCCTGGATCATGGAGGAAAGGCAGGTTGCGGAAGACCTCAGTCAAAACCCAGAAAACTAGAAGCTGCTGCTTGCTGATGACAAACTAAAGCACCTCGGCTGTACTTCATATTGCTGGTCAGACTGGATGGCACCTCCTCAGCTAGAGATCGGTTCCGGACATGGTGCGGCCTGTGCTACGGCCTATAAATTGTATAGCAATGCATACCTGAATCAATACATTTCATGTATGCCTTATAGAAGCATTTTAATGCTGACCTTAATTAGTCCTTAGCATGTAAACATTTATTTTCCCACACATCCATATAATTGCTATTTTTTTTATACTTATGTCCTTTGTGAATTATATTTGGATTGCTGGTCGTCCCATGATGCTTATATATTGCAGAGCTCCGGCTTATTTCGTCAGTTTGAGTCAGGAGAATTATCTGGTGGATGGCTCCTGGGTAAGTTTGCTCACATTCCATCAATCCATTTTCACTGTATGGCAATGAATATAGTTGATGACTCATGTCTTAACCTATGGCTGTTTTTAGCCCTTGATGACATGTTAAACAATATTGTAGCTTAGAATGTGTATTTTATGTTAGTATTTTTAAATTCTTTCCGGGGATTCTGGATATCCACTCCTGCCCTTGCTCCTGATGCCCGTTCTTTGCCTGCAGAATGCGGGCCAGGGGTTCTCTAATCGGGCACTATGCAAAACCCGGGCCGTGGTGGCAAGGGCCCTCTGGCTTTTGAAGTCCAGATTTAGGTGTTTGGACCATACGGGGGGGGGGGGCATTGCAGTATGACCCCAACAAGGTTATACCAATATTTAAATTTACGTTTTTTAACAGGGACCACACATGCCAGAGTGGCACAACTGAGTGTTAGGGTCCTTCAGTTGGTGGGCGAGATGCAGGAGCTGCGCGACTCGTTGGGGACCACAGATGAAGAATAATGTTCTGTGGCCTGCCATTGCTATGTATTTTGTTTTTTATAGTTGTAAAAATTTGACATTTTCTACATTTTTTAAGATTTTATATTTTATGATGGAATAAAAAAAAATGTTTCAGTGTCATTTCATTTACAAAATACATTAACACAAAACTAATGGGGCCAGAAATATTTAAAGATGAATATTCACATGACCGAGAAGTGATTTGGGTAAGTTTTAGGGGGCTAAAATGGAAGAAGAACCTAACCGCGAAGTGGTTTGGGGGAGCTTTAAGGGTCCAAAAGGGAAGATGGAGGATAGTGCTAAGTGATTTAGCTAAACATTGTAGTAGAAGTGAGGGTGGCAAATATGTAGGCAAGCACTTTAATGAGTTAAGTTTGTAGTGCGCAGGCGCAAGATCGTAAGGATTTCCGTCTGGACGATTATTTATTGAAAAAGGGAAACAGAAACTAACGGGAAACGTAAAGGATTAGTGGGAGGATACAATGGGAAAGGGGCAAAAACGAAAGCCTACGTTGTAACATGTGAAAATGAAACGGAAAAGTCACGCTGGAAAATGACATCTTCGTATTCGTAATCTGCCGTACAAACGGACGGAAACTTTACAGAAGGATTGCAATGCATGCATAGAATCGCTCGCACACTCATACGAGAGCGGAAACATTAAAAAAAAAACACTAAAACGAAAGTCTTTTTTTGTCTCTCTGAATCGAGCCTAATGACTTGGAAAAATGTTGGCGCGCTAATCCTCCCACTTCTCACATTCAAAAGTCTAGAGGTATTCTTTTCATGAGGTGCCACGCCTCCCCTTCCACCCTAAATGAACCCTTCCAGGACAAAATCCTGGGTGCTCCACTCTCGAAGTACAAATGTGTTTATGAAAATGGTCAGTGCTAAGTGCAAGGCCAGAGGAAAATCACCCTGCAGAAGTGGGTCAGTTTGACATCCTTGTTGTGGCTTAGGGGGGCATTGTCAGTGCCCTGCATAGAGTTAATGCAGTTAGGCAGGTGGAGAAAAGTGCCAGCTCAGTCACCCACCCTTCCCTTCTGTAGCACAGAGAACATGAGCTGGAACATGAAGCATTGTAGCTAATAACAATAAAGTAAACAAAACGCCAATAACTGTTGCTGACTAGTGTAATATACAAATATAATGAGATACAGAATGATTCTTTACATAGTACAGTACATAGTCAGTGTATACATATAATTAGAGATGAGCCAACCAATTCAGACGAATCAGAATTTCAGGGAACAATTGCTTCACCAAGAACCGAAAATCCTTGGGATTCGCACCGATTGAAATTTTCCCTGAAATTGTTAAAAATCAGAACCAACAAATAATTCTCCTCCCTCACTATGCTCTGGCGCGGGCTACCATGCCTCTTCCCGCTCTGCAGCCAGATGGAGGACACAAATCCTCTGCCCTGCCAGCGTTTCCCTCCACAGGGAAGGACCCTTTATACCCCAAGGAGTGAGCTGCAGGGAAAGCCGAGATGCTTCCTCACAGAGAAATATCCTCTGATGTCATGCTGAGTGACAGAGCTTTTGAAGGGCTCCAATGAGAGCCTTCTGCCATGACTATGTCATTCGGCAAATGGCTCTCATTGTTTTTAATGGGGAGCGTGCTCTGCAAATTCCCCTGCATCCCCGGCGGTGTGAGCATGCTCCCACCAGAGCCATCCAGCGCACGTGCCCGATTCAAATAAATGAGAGACGTTTGCTTAATTACATAAGGGTTGATCCACCGCATAAAGGCTATTTTTTGTGTGAAAGCAAACCTTAAGAGATTAGTTCGATGCCAGTGCTCTCCCGGCCTAAACTTTAGACCCTCACTGGGTCACGAGGATGAAAGAAGAGGCAACCTATGTTCCTTTTCATCGAAATGAAGGCTGCACTACCACCAGAAAACAGAACCGCCGTGAGACAGAAGAAGACCCGTTGGACCCAGGAGCCCTGAGCCCATACCATAAGAGCATACCAAACAAAAAATGCAGCATTCCTTTAACGGGCAAAGGACCAAAATAAAATTTGGCCAAACATTTTTTGTTAGAGAAAAATTGTATCTAATGAAAAATATAAATATATTAATGTAAATATTTGTTAAAAATCATGACATGTTGAGTAGCAAGATTTTTAACAAATTTGCCATTGCCAAGGTAGCTAGAACAGCCATGCCAAAAAATTGTTTTCTACCAGGCCATGAATCACACAAATTCAAATGTTTTGCTGGATTTTTTTTGTTTGGAAATTTTGTTTCCAAACCAAAAATCATGCAAAAGGGAAATAAAAAAAAGAAAAAACTCAAACGCAAATGGCTCTCAATGGAAGAGAGCTCACACATGCATTGTAACGAGGAAGAGGTGAGTAAATGGTGGGGGGTTTCATATAGCGGGGTAACCTAGTTCAGAATGAACGGAAAGAAACGGCGAATTCCCAGGTTTTGTTCCGCTTTAAAGTAGACCAAAACCCAGGATTTTCACTATCCTGGGTTTTGGTCCATCCTCCTGGAGCACCCAAGTTCGGGATGTCCCCGCTGTGTGACACCCCACCATTAGCCTGCTTTTCTTATCTTTCCACAGCCCTACAGCACAGGCATGGCTATACTCCAATCAGCTTCTCCTACCATGAATAATAAAGTGTGGCTGGAGACGCTGAATGGAATCCGAAGATGCACGAGCGGTGCACGGAGGCTACAATATACAAATAATTATTGAAAAGGTTATATGGGTTGAAAATGTCTGTGGGATAGATCATTAGGTTGTACTTTTTTGGTACACGCTGAGACAGGACAGGGGGGTTACAAAGAAAAAACCTTACCTTAACCCAGGGGCCCACACCACTCCTCCCGGTCACCGCAGATAAACCCCACCTCACCAGAAATTTCTGAAGGGTTGGTGCAGGTATGTGCGGGAGAGGCCAGTGGGCACTAAGTTTTAGTACACCTGCCCACTAAATGAAGCACAAGACGCTGATTGGCTGGCGCTTTGTAGGTGCACTGTGGGATCGCCAGAACGGTGCATTTTTACAGCAATCTCCAGGGATACACAAAGTGGGGCATCCCAAATTGGAATGCCCCATGTGGGGAGTAACAATACACAGGGTAGTGAAAATCCCAGGTGTCCTTCCTCTTTAAAAGTTGTATAACTTGTAAGTTGGGGCATGCTATCCTGTAATTTTGCATAGGGTACCTCTCTATCTAAGGCAGCATAGAAAGCATACCGCCACTGCAAGGCATACTCACACAACCTGCACGCTAGGGTAGATGGTTCACTGGCCAGTGGCTTAAAGCAGAACAAAAGCCGTGCAAGGCTGGCCCAAGAATTCCTGCCCTTCTGCATGAAAAGAGAGTCAGTGTGAACCTTCCAATGTTATATTCACCAGATCGGCATACCATGTTCATCTGTGCCAGCCTATGAGGATCATGGTGACAGATTCTTGACATAAGTAAGATTTTATTTTTTTCTGCATACCCCATAGGGTGCTGTTGCTTACAAACCTTTAACCCTTTAAGTGCCAGCCTACCTGGCGTTTTTGTCACCCTTTGTTGCCAGACCATTTTGCACTATTTTGCGCTCCCCATGTTCAAATGTGATTTTTGAAGGGATTTCCAGGGATTTCCCAGGAAAATGATATATTGTTTTTTTCAGCAGAGTCTGGGCTTTAACATGAAATGTCTTGTTTGTCATTTTTTAGGTGTATTCTCAATATTTTTGGGTGAAATATGTGCAAAAAAAAAAAAAAAAAAAAAAATTTTTACATATTGTAGTTTTTTTTGTAATAAAAATGTAAGTTTGTCAATGAAATCTTATTGCGTGTGAAATCCCAATTTCTCCCGGTTACAGCGGTACCACATATGTATTGGTAGACACCCTTTCCTGCCCAGGAGACTCCCCCAAACTGAAACAGCGCTTTAGGGGATTTTCAGATAAAATACAACTGTGCTACGCAATATGCGCACCTTGCAGTTTTTCCAGAAAAACAACCCTTTACATTTGAAATACCCCCAACAAACTATATATTCTCTGGAAGTACACACCTCAAGCTTTCTAGGCGTACCAGGCTTGTTGATGTGGCCATAGTTTTCTGGAAGTAATCCCTCAATGGATTCTTTGGTTGCAAAGAGTTTCCCTAAAAAAAGGATAAAAAAGCAGAATCAAAGCCACATTTTCCTAAAAAAACTATATACAAACAAGAAAAAACAAGTTTAATCTGAAAACGCAACATCCCCCGAACAGAACAATACCCAAAATGCATAGCTACTGTCAAGGGAAGAGTTGCCAAACACACCAAAGTAAAGCATGTGCGTAATGGTAATTTTACTTGAAAATTTCAGCTCTGCAGACAAAGTGCGCACCTTGCGATTTTTCAACCAAAACAACCCTTGACATTTGGAATATCCCCCATAAACCATATATTCCCTGAAAGTACACACGTTAAGCTTTCTAAGGGTACCCAGCTTGTTGTAGTGGGCTCATCTTTCTGGAAGTAATCCCTCAAAGAATTCTTTGTTTGCGCAGGGTTTCCCTAAAAAATTTATAAAAAAGCTGAATAAAAAACACCTTTTCCTAAAATATAAATATGCAAACCAGAAAAAACAAGCTAAGTCTGAAAGCGCAAGGTCCCCCGAACAGAACAATACCCAACATGCATAGGTACTATTAACCCTTTTAATTGCCAGCCTACTTGAGATTTTGTCACCCTCTGTTGACAGGCCATTTTTCCCCATTTTGCGTCATGTTTTGCGCCATGTTTTGCACCATTTTTGCTGGAACTTTCAGGAAAATTATATATATATTTTTTTGCAGCAGAGTTTAGGCTTTAACATGAAATGTCTTGTTTGTAAATTTTTTTTTTTTTTACAATATTATTAAGTAAAAATAATAAATAAATAAATAAAAAAATTTTTAAAAAAATTGACTCCTTTATTTTAAATAAAAAATGTATTTTATTAAGGAAAATCATATTGCATGCGAAAGCCCCATTTCTACCGATTAGAACGGTACCACATATTTATCGGTAGCCCCCTGTTCCTGCCCAGGAGACCCCCCTAACTGAAACAAGTATTTTATAACATTCACAAAAAAAATACAACTACCATCCACACTACAAACGGTTAAATCGAGAAAAAAAATGACATAGGGTCCCCCCTCCCAGGGGAGGGAGACCCCATTTTTTTTTTATTTTTAAGGGTTAAAAACCCTTAAAAATCAAAAAAAAAATTGACGTGGGGTCCCCCTTACCCAAAGTAACCAGCCCGGGACCAGCTATGGGGGCTTGTAGGCACAGAGTGGGGGGGCCAGCTTATGTGTGCAGCCTACGAGCCCACATAGCCCATGTGGGCCCGGGCTCTTCTGCCCCCCCCTGGCCTTTGGGGAGGCAGGTAATGGGGGTGCCGGGGGTTAATGGCAAGCCACCCGCTAGCGCAGGTGGCTTGCCATCCCCCCAGCCTTGTGAACTGGTATAGGGGTCATGGACCCCTTACCAGTTCACAAGGGGTTAAATGTAAATAATCACACAGACACAAGCAGAGAAAAAATATTTTATTAATTTTTATTTTTTTTTACACTGTACTCACCTCCCATCCATCCTGGAGCACTCTGTCCCTCGGCGATCACTGGCTTCTGCTCACTTGCTAGAAGCCTTTTATAGCTGCTGGATGACAGAACACAAAGGGTTAATCAAAAAAAAAAATGACATAGGGTCCCCCCTCCCAGGGGGGGGGGGGGGGACCCCATTTTTTTTTTGATTTTTAAGGGTTAAAAACCCTTAAAAATAAAAAAAAAAAATTGATGTGGGGTCCCCCTTACCCAAAGTAACCAGCCCGGGACCAGCTATGGGGGCTTGTAGGCACAGAGTGGGGGGGCCAGGTTTTGTGGCCCCCCCACCCTGCAGCCTACGAGCCCACATAGCCCATGTGGGCCCGGGCTCTTCTGCCCCCCCCTGGCCTTTGGGGAGGCAGGTAATGGGGGTGCCAGGGGTTAACGACAAGCCACCCGCTAGCGCAGGTGGCTTCCCATCCCCCCAGCCTTGTGAACTGGTATAGGGGTCATGGACCCCTTACCAGTTCACAAGGGGTTAATAGTAAAAACATCACACAGACACAGAGAAAAAAAATCTTTATTTTTCTTATTTTACACTGTACTCACCTCCGATCCGACGTCCCTCGCCGATGTCTGTCCCGCGCCGCTGTCACTGACAGATGCCGGTGGTGATCGGCGCAGGGCGGGTGACAGGCGAGGGGGCTCCGATCGGAGCCTCCTCACCTGACACCCGCCCTGCTCCGATCACCACCGGCATCTGACAGATGCCGGAGCTCGGAGGGGGTATAGGAGGAGCGGGATGACGTCATCCCGCTCCTCCCACAATGGGCAGAGCTAAGCGGCGGCGGCCATCGCCTCCATTACAAGAGGTGAGGACCCGGAAGAGGGTCCTCACCTGAAGACTGCGCAGCCCAGGGGGGGGGATCGGACCCCCCCTGGTGAAGAGGAGACCCGGACAGAAGGCTCGGGCGCGGAGGTGAGTAAATGACAGTTTGTTTTTTGTTTTTTTTTACAGCGCTGGCTGTAAAGCGCTGGCTTTACAGGCTGGTTTCGGGCCCCCCCCTGAAGACGGAGGACGACGGGGGGGCGATCGGATGCCCCCCCCAGGAAGAGGGGACCCCAAGCTTCACGGGGATACCGGAGGTAAGTGGTTTTTTTTTCTATTCTTTAACTGTTTGGGGGAAATGCCAGGCACGTAGTTTCTACGTGCTTGGCACTTAACGGTAGGAGAAGCAACCACGTAGAAACTACGTACTTGGCATTTAAAGGGTTAAACAATTATTCTCTTCATTGGAAAAATTATGCACCTCACCTATAACAATGCCTTATCACACATGCAGGGGATTTTGTCAGGAAACATTTGAGTATTTTTACTGCACTTTTCCAAGTCATCCTTAAGCTTGACCCTGTGGAGATATTATTCTCCACCCCCTGGGAGGAAACACAAAACAGGAACAGAGGTTAAAAGCCCCAACCCGTCCTTCCCACCTCAGTTCTTTGTGTTTCCTCCCTGGGAAACATTGGGACAGAGAGCTCCTAATGTAGTCTACGGCCAGTTTATTATTTTAGTTTATTGTTTTACACACTCCATATTCTTGGAGTTAGCCAGCTACAAGCCGGATACACCTGGGGCTATATCCCTCATAATCTTTTGAAAAAGCATGAGTAGTGCAATCCTTCTCCCAGTGGGAGTAGGTACGCTGGGTTGTAGTAGCATACATGGTAGTAATCCCTGATGAATGGTTGCGAGAAGGGAATCACAGTTCGCTATTGTAAAAAGACTTTTCCTCCAAAATTTTTGAATTTTGGAGGTGTGTCGGTGACGTCATTGGCCATCACTTCCGGTTTTCGGCAGAAAGCCGGAAACCAGAGGATCAAACCAACGTGGTTCACTTATCCGATGTGAATTGCGGCCGAATCAGAGATAAGCAGGGGCAGCGGCGGCAGCAGCTGAGGGACCGGTACCCCCACAGACCCTGGGCAGTGAACATGGACAGGCGCTGCAGCCCAAGACTTCATGTCAGCACGCGCTAGGACCACAAATTACACTGCTTTAAACGTTATATATATGTATGATATGTATGTATATATGAGATGGTATATATGTATATGTGTTGTATATGTGTACTTATGCAAATATAGTTTTTTTTTTTATTCACAAGGTGGTCAGTTCAGCAGCTTTGCAGGTTTTCAACGGCCCATTAACTGTAGCCATGAGTACTGATTTGTCCAAGCTTCTGGAGGGCATGGCCAATCTTCCAATATTCTTGACGGGCTTTGCTAGGCCTTTAGCCATTCCAGCTTTGCATTAGAACCTCTCAGGATATGTCCTCAGGAACCAATTCCTGAGATAGGAGTTCCATGCTGTACAGGCCTGTTCATTCACTGTGACTGCCAAGACCAACAGCTGGAAGTAGGGAGAAACCCCATGGCCACTACCAGGGACGCCTGGATCATGGAGGAAAGGCAGGTTGCGGAAGACCTCAGTCAAAACCCAGAAAACTAGAAGCTGCTGCTTGCTGATGACAAACTAAAGCACCTCGGCTGTACTTCATATTGCTGGTCAGACTGGATGGCACCTCCTCAGCTAGAGATCGGTTCCGGACATGGTGCGGCCTGTGCTACGGCCTATAAATTGTATAGCAATGCATACCTGAATCAATACATTTCATGTATGCCTTATAGAAGCATTTTAATGCTGACCTTAATTAGTCCTTAGCATGTAAACATTTATTTTCCCACACATCCATATAATTGCTATTTTTTTTTATACTTATGTCCTTTGTGAATTATATTTGGATTGCTGAACTTGAATCTTAATTTGTTGTAGGAGTTCTTGTTTTAGTCGGTTACCTTTGCTTTGTGTAATTATTTTATATTTGGTTGCAGGAACCGCAAGATGTGCCACTCGCACAACATACAAGCAGCGTTTGGTCCAGCTATTGCGATTCCTCAGTGTTCTTGCAGGGCATCCAGGGTCGTCCCATGATGCTTATATATTGCAGAGCTCCGGCTTATTTCGTCAGTTTGAGTCAGGAGAATTATCTGGTGGATGGCTCCTGGGTAAGTTTGCTCACATTCCATCAATCCATTTTCACTGTATGGCAATGAATATAGTTGATGACTCATGTCTTAACCTATGGCTGTTTTTAGCCCTTGATGACATGTTAAACAATATTGTAGCTTAGAATGTGTATTTTATGTTAGTATTTTTAAATTCTTTCCGGGGATTCTGGATATCCACTCCTGCCCTTGCTCCTGATGCCCGTTCTTTGCCTGCAGAATGCGGGCCAGGGGTTCTCTAATCGGGCACTATGCAAAACCCGGGCCGTGGTGGCTTTTGAAGTCCAGATTTAGGTGTTTGGACCATACGGGGGGGGGGGGCATTGCAGTATGACCCCAACAAGGTTATACCAATATTTAAATTTACGTTTTTTAACAGGGACCACACATGCCAGAGTGGCACAACTGAGTGTTAGGGTCCTTCAGTTGGTGGGCGAGATGCAGGAGCTGCGCGACTCGTTGGGGACCACAGATGAAGAATAATGTTCTGTGGCCTGCCATTGCTATGTATTTTGTTTTTTATAGTTGTAAAAATTTGACATTTTCTACATTTTTTAAGATTTTATATTTTATGATGGAATAAAAAAAAATGTTTCAGTGTCATTTCATTTACAAAATACATTAACACAAAACTAATGGGGCCAGAAATATTTAAAGATGAATATTCACATGACCGAGAAGTGATTTGGGTAAGTTTTAGGGGGCTAAAATGGAAGAAGAACCTAACCGCGAAGTGGTTTGGGGGAGCTTTAAGGGTCCAAAAGGGAAGATGGAGGATAGTGCTAAGTGATTTAGCTAAACATTGTAGTAGAAGTGAGGGTGGCAAATATGTAGGCAAGCACTTTAATGAGTTAAGTTTGTAGTGCGCAGGCGCAAGTTCGTAAGGATTTCCGTCTGGACGATTATTTATTGAAAAAGGGAAACAGAAACTAACGGGAAACGTAAAGGATTCGTGGGAGGATACAATGGGAAAGGGGCAAAAACGAAAGCCTACGTTGTAACATGTGAAAATGAAACGGAAAAGTCACGCTGGAAAATGACATCTTCGTATTCGTAATCTGCCGTACAAACGGACGGAAACTTTACAGAAGGATTGCAATGCATGCATAGAATCGCTCGCACACTCATACGAGAGCGGAAACATTAAAAAAAAAAACACTAAAACGAAAGTCTTTTTTTGTCTCTCTGAATCGAGCCTAATGACTTGGAAAAATGTTGGCGCGCTAATCCTCCCACTTCTCACATTCAAAAGTCTAGAGGTATTCTTTTCATGAGGTGCCACGCCTCCCCTTCCACCCTAAATGAACCCTTCCAGGACAAAATCCTGGGTGCTCCACTCTCGAAGTACAAATGTGTTTATGAAAATGGTCAGTGCTAAGTGCAAGGCCAGAGGAAAATCACCCTGCAGAAGTGGGTCAGTTTGACATCCTTGTTGTGGCTTAGGGGGGCATTGTCAGTGCCCTGCATAGAGTTAATGCAGTTAGGCAGGTGGAGAAAAGTGCCAGCTCAGTCACCCACCCTTCCCTTCTGTAGCACAGAGAACATGAGCTGGAACATGAAGCATTGTAGCTAATAACAATAAAGTAAACAAAACGCCAATAACTGTTGCTGACTAGTGTAATATACAAATATAATGAGATACAGAATGATTCTTTACATAGTACAGTACATAGTCAGTGTATACATATAATTAGAGATGAGCCAACCAATTCAGACGAATCAGAATTTCAGGGAACAATTGTTTCACCAAGAACCGAAAATCCTTGGGATTCGCACCGATTGAAATTTTCCCTGAAATTGTTAAAAATCAGAACCAACAAATAATTCTCCTCCCTCACTATGCTCTGGCGCGGGCTACCATGCCTCTTCCCGCTCTGCAGCCAGATGGAGGACACAAATCCTCTGCCCTGCCAGCGTTTCCCTCCACAGGGAAGGACCCTTTATACCCCAAGGAGTGAGCTGCAGGGAAAGCCGAGATGCCTCCTCACAGAGAAATATCCTCTGATGTCATGCTGAGTGACAGAGCTTGTGAAGGGCTCCAATGAGAGCCTTCTGCCATGACTATGTCATTCGGCAAATGGCTCTCATTGTTTTTAATGGGGAGCGTGCTCTGCAAATTCCCCTGCATCCCCTGCGGTGTGAGCATGCTCCCACCAGAGCCATCCAGCGCACGTGCCCGATTCAAATAAATGAGAGACGTTTGCTTAATTACATAAGGGTTGATCCACCGCATAAAGGCTATTTTTTGTGTGAAAGCAAACCTTAAGAGATTAGTTCGATGCCAGTGCTCTCCCGGCCTAAACTGGGTCACGAGGATGAAAGAAGAGGCAACCTATGTTCCTTTTCATCGAAATGAAGGCTGCACTACCACCAGAAAACAGTGGAGAACCGCCGTGAGACAGAAGAAGACCCGTTGGACCCAGGAGCCCTGAGCCCATACCATAAGAGCATACCAAACAAAAAATGCAGCATTCCTTTAACGGGCAAAGGACCAAAACAAAATTTGGCCAAACATTTTTTGTTAGAGAAAAATTGTATCTAATGAAAAATATAAATATATTAATGTAAATATTTGTTAAAAATCATGACATGTTGAGCAGCAAGATTTTTAACAAATTTGCCATTGCCAAGGTAGCTAGAACAGCCATGCCAATAAATTGTTTTCTACCAGGCCATGAATCACACAAATTCAAATGTTTTGCTGGATTTTTTTTGTTTGGAAATTTTGTTTCCAAACCAAAAATCATGCAAAAGGGAAATAAAAAAAAGAAAAAACTCAAACGCAAATGGCTCTCAATGGAAGAGAGCTCACACATGCATTGTAACGAGGAAGAGGTGAGTAAATGGTGGGGGGTTTCATATAGCGGGTTAACCTAGTTCAGAATGAACGGAAAGAAACGGCGAATTCCCAGGTTTTGTTCCGCTTTAAAGTAGACCAAAACCCAGGATTTTCACTATCCTGGGTTTTGGTCCATCCTACTGGAGCACCCAAGTTCGGGATGTCCCCGCTGTGTGACACCCCACCATTAGCCTGCTGTTCTTATCTTTCCACAGCCCCACAGCACAGGCATGGCTATACTCCAATCAGCTTCTCCTACCATGAATAATAAAGTGTGGCTGGAGACGCTGAATGGAATCCGAAGATGCACGAGCGGTGCACGGAGGCTACAATATACAAATAATTATTGAAAAGGTTATATGGGTTGAAAATGTCTGTGGGATAGATCATTAGGTTGTACTTTTTTGGTACACACTGAGACAGGACAGGGGGGTTACAAAGAAAAAACCTTACCTTAACCCAGGGGCCCACACCACTCCTCCCGGTCTCCAATGGTCACCGCAGATAAACCCCACCTCACCAGAAATTTCTGAAGTGTTGGTGCAGGTATGTGCGGGAGAGGCCAGTGGGCACTAAGTTTTAGTACACCTGCCCACTAAATGAAGCACAAGACGCTGATTGGCTGGCGCTTTGTAGATGCACTGTGGGATCGCCAGAAGGGTGCATTTTTACAGCAATCTCCAGGGATACACAAAGTGGGGTATCCCAAATTGGAATGCCCCATGTGGGGAGTAACAATACACAGGGTAGTGAAAATCCCAGGTGTCCTTCCTCTTTAAAAGTTGTATAACTTGTAAGTTGGGGCATGCTATCCTGTAATTTTGCATAGGGTACCTCTCTATCTAAGGCAGCATAGAAAGCATACCGCCACTGCAAGGCATACTCACACAACCTGCACGCTAGGGTAGATGGTTCACTGGCCAGTGGCTTAAAGCAGAACAAAAGCCGTGCAAGGCTGGCCCAAGAATTCCTGCCCTTCTGCATGAAAAGAGAGTCAGTGTGAACCTTCCAATGTTATATTCACCAGATCGGCATACCATGTTCATCTGTGCCAGCCTATGAGGATCATGGTGACAGATTCTTGACATAAGTAAGATTTTATTTTTTTCTGCATACCCCATAGGGTGCTGTTGTTTACAAACCTTTAAACAATTATTCTCTTCATTGGAAAAATTATGCACCTCACCTATAACAATGCCTTATCACACATGCAGGGGATTTTGTCAGGAAACATTTGAGTATTTTTACTGCACTTTTCCAAGTCATCCTTAAGCTTGACCCTGTGGAGATATTATTCTCCACCCCCTGGGAGGAAACACAAAACAGGAACAGAGGTTAAAAGCCCCAACCCGTCCTTCCCACCTCAGTTCTTTGTGTTTCCTCCCTGGGAAACATTGGGACAGAGAGCTCCTAATGTAGTCTACGGCCAGTTTATTATTTTAGTTTATTGTTTTACACACTCCATATTCTTGGAGTTAGCCAGCTGGAAGCCGGATACACCTGGGGCTATATCCCTCATAATCTTTTGAAAAAGCATGAGTAGTGCAATCCTTCTCCCAGTGGGAGTAGGTACGCTGGGTTGTAGTAGCATACATGGTAGTAATCCCTGATGAATGGTTGCGAGAAGGGAATCACAGTTCGCTATTGTAAAAAGACTTTTCCTCCAAAATTTTTGAATTTTGGAGGTGTGTCGGTGACGTCATTGGCCATCACTTCCGGTTTTCGGCAGAAAGCCGGAAACCAGAAGATCAAACCAACGTGGTTCACTTATCCGATGTGAATTGCGGCCGAATCAGTGATAAGCAGGGGCAGCGGCGGCAGCAGCTGAAGGACCGGTACCCCCACAGACCCTGGGCAGTGAACATGGACAGGCGCTGCAGCCCAAGACTTCATGTCGGACAGCGCCGACGGAAGCCAGCACGCGCTAGGACCACAAATTACACTGCTTTAAACGTTATATATATGTATGATATATATGTATATATGAGATGGTATATATGTATATGTGTTGTATATGTGTACTTATGCAAATATAGTTTTTTTTTTTATTCACAAGGTGGTCAGTTCAGCAGCTTTGCAGGTTTTCAACGGCCCATTAACTGTAGCCATGAGTACTGATTTGTCCAAGCTTCTGGAGGGCATGGCCAATCTTCCAATATTCTTGACGGGCTTTGCTAGGCCTTTAGCCATTCCAGCTTTGCAAAGTTCACATTAGAACCTCTCAGGATATGTCCTCAGGAACCAATTCCTGAGATAGGAGTCCCATGCTGTACAGGCCTGTTCATTCACTGTGACTGCCAAGACCAACGGCTGGAAGTAGGGAGAAACCCCATGGCCACTACCAGGGACGCCTGGATCATGGAGGAAAGGCAGGTTGCGGAAGACCTCAGTCAAAACCCAGAAAACTAGAAGCTGCTGCTTGCTGATGACAAACTAAAGCACCTCGGCTGTACTTCATATTGCTGGTCAGACTGGATGGCACCTCCTCAGCTAGAGATCGGTTCCGGACATGGTGCGGCCTGTGCTACGGCCTATCCTTCCACGTGCGTCTTCTTCTAGGTGTCTATATGTATGTATATATGTGTATATATATATATATTCTAAGCATACAGCACGTCCTGCTCCATCTATAATACTTACACATGGGTAATCCTCCGCCAGAGGGCGCTGTTCACTGCAGACATGCAAAAACAGGCTCCTCCCGGCCCTTCATATACCCAGGGACCTCCCACAAATCCCCAGATTTCTCTGCAGTGCTGACTGCGAAGACATGAAGTATCAACTCTCTCGCAGGTGAGCGGGGCTATTACAGCCTGCGGCCCTGCGGGACTATTTCCACCCATCCTCTTCGATACAGATGTGCCTGTCCCAGCCTGGGCTGCGCTGGTCGGGTGAAGGTAGGCAGCACCTCGTGTGCTCACGGAGCTACGCTCCACCGCAATCCCCCACCATAGGGTAGGCGGTTTAGGCCGATGGTGAGCCTGCATTAGATGCCCCTCCCGCATTGTTGCCCGTGCCCCTCTTACCGATAATCCCTGGCTGCAGGTCCGCTTTTCCCTCACTTCCTCCCGTAGCTCGGGGGAAAGAAAGGGGGGGGTATGTGTGGCAGTCCTAGTGTAATGTAACACGTTTAAGGCCTTTGATTTTTCATTAAACTTGGGTGTCAGTGTCGCGCTCCTTGCTCCACATAAGCTTATGGTTGCGCGCATGTTTGTCCTTTCATTACATGAGTGTACTGCCCAGACGGCAGCATCATTCTCTAGCGTGACAGCAACATGTGCGTACTATCCACTGCTGTCGTTCACGTTTCAAGGTTAGAGCTTCGCGCTCTTTGGGGGAGGCGGGGACTCAGCATGACGCGCTCCGCGTCACAGCCAGATCAGGCCCGCCCCTCGAGGTTCGCTTGGTGCCATTTTGACAGTCTTTGAGCGCACGCGTGGTGCGATCCGCCTCCTCCCTTGGTCATGTAAGTGCCCTCTGGGGCGGTATTTGTTCCTATGTTTCTTATTCGGCTGCGCATGGCACTGACACCCCCTCTTATCCCATTATGTCTTTCAGACGCCAGGATTTCGGTGGCTTCTCCCGGCCTAACATATATTATAGCGGGTCCACATAACAAATTCTCCCACTTCCTAGCGGGTCTTGGGGCATCCAGGGTTGCCTATTGCGTAAATCCCTGCGGGCATACTGCTCAGATAATCACCATATGGAGGCATCTCAGAATTATGTACCCGGGGTCCCTCTGGGACATGACCGATGTGTGCAGTGTGTGGTCAGCCCCATGCTGATGCTGACAGAGCACGGGTCTGCGGACCGTGTGCTGAACAGGCACTGACCCTGCAATCAGGTTTGCCAGTGGTTGCACCTCCCTTCAATACACCCGTCTCCCCGGACCTAAATCTCACTCCTGATGAGTCTCACTCGAGCGTGGATGACCAGCAAGCCGTGCCGCGCAGGCTGCCTACGGCGGAGCAGGTGCTGTCTAGTTTGGTGGAGCGTATGGGCCCTGGAAAGAAGCGGTCCCTGACGCCTCCTGGCTCTCCGGTTCCTAACGATACTGATGACTCTGCTGCTATGCAGGACCTTGATCCTTCTGAGGAAGGTGAGCTATTCTCAGATTCGGACTCCTCGGATGAGATGCCCGGGAGCCGTGATGATTCTGGGCCCGGTTCTTGGGGCCTGTGTGACACAGATGAACTTCTTATTAAGATCTTTGAGGTTTTGTCTATCTCCCCTCCTGGAGAGGCTTCCAAGCCTAAGAAGGAGAGTTTCCACACAGCGCCGCCGTGCTTGGAATTCCTGGAACAGGAACATTTCCAGAATCTTATATCCCAAGAATGGGAATTGCCTTGTAAACTTAAAGGGGTCCCAGAGGTCTGGGATTGGAAGTACCCTTTCCCTCCTGATGTGGTCAACTTTTGGTCAGCACCTCTTGTGGTGGATGCACCGATTATAGGGGTTACTAACCCCCCCTTCATGACGGCTCCTTATTACCGTACCCTTCGGGATGCTGAGGACCGGCGCATTGACAGACTGGCTTCCCACGCCTTTTCGTGTGCAGGGACGGCTCTGCGCCGCGCCTGGTCTGTGCCGCGGCCATCACGGCGGTGGCCGCCAGGACTCTCGTTAGAAAAGTACTTGACCACCGACCTGAGGACCTCCCTTGGGGGGTGTTTAATGTGCTATCAGACTGTGATGTGTTTGAAGCTCAGCGCTGGATGACACCATTAAGATGTGTGCTAGAACCTCTGCCCTTGTGGTAGCTATTCGCCGCCTGGTCTGGCTGCGCCAGTGGGGTGCTGACGATGCTACGAAAAAGGCTCTCACTGGCCTTCCCTTTAGAGGACGGCGACTATTTGGGGCCCGTTTGGACCTTTTTGGAAAAAAGGGTAAGGCACCCCTACGCAGAAGGCCGTCCCGGCCTCCTCGGGGCAGGGACACCCCTCCCCCTCCCTACGTTAGTGTCAAACGCGAACCTGAGGTGTGCTTCCAACTGTTCGGTGTAGATTTCCACCATGGGGTGGGCAGGCAACGCCCTGGGCCCTCTGGCAGGACTAAGTCCAAATCTGCCAAGACTTCCCAAGCATGAAGGGACGCCCTCGCCCTTCTGGGCGAGGATACTGCTACAGCAGCTGACTTCTATCTAGGAATGTATCTTTTCCTTCTGGTGGTTCCAGGAGGTAGTTCCCCTGGACACAGGATAGCATTGCTGGGCGGTCCCTCTCAGATGTTGTCAGGGTGCTTCTAGCCTCTGTGTTCCCCTTAGGAATTGGTGCAGGCCGTACTAGGCCTACTGAGTTTGGGCTTACTTACAGGTTGCCCTTAACAGAATGGGGCTATAGCCTCTATATTAACCTTCCTCCTTCCCTCGACAGTATGAGGCAGTCTGGGCCATGCTGGCCTTTGGTAGGCCTAGCAATTCTACTCTCACAGGTAGTCCCTATATGACATCCCTGTCTTGGGACACAGGCGCCCTGTGCAAGGGGGGCTTCCGGCCTCCTGTGGGGTTCTAGATCTTAGTTCCCCCTGTGTTTTCTGGACACCAAGACCGTTACTAGTCGGTGTTGCAGGACCAACCCTGCGGATTGAGGCGTTGTTTTTGGCCTCTCTTTCGCTCCCAAGCTGCTCGCCATGGTGCGAAGGTGGGTGATGTCTCGTACATGCTTGGGGGGCGTCCGCATTAGGACCTACCGGGTCGTCTTTCCTTAATCCCCAATCTCTACGTCAGGCCGAGTGGATTAGTTGGCCGGCGGTGTCCCCTGGGAGTTACTGGATGGGTGCTCAGTCACCTCAATCCCTCATGGTCCCTTATCCGCTATCTCCATTCCTTGGATTCGGTTCAGGCTTGAGCCTTCTTCCTTGGCAACAAGTGGACTCCTGGTCACGGGGGCTCTGCCCCCTTTGCTGACATCTTACTTTCACCAGGCAGGATTGCAGCTGGTGGGCCCGTTGGTGGCGTATCAGATGAGGTCCCTTATATACCGAGCCCTTGGGCTCTTCGGCACAGTAGGTTATTGATCCTACATGGGGTTCCAGCACCCCTGGAGCTAGGTCTGTGCTCATTCCCCCTTGGTACGGTGGTTCCTCTTGAGCTGATTATATTCAAGGACCCTGTCAGGGGGCACCCCCTTCCTTGCTTTCATCTTCCTGTGAATGGTCGCCTTGGGTACTAAGTCTCGCAGGTTGGCGGGGGGGGGATTTCTTCCAAAATCCCCTGTGGCTCCTGGGTAGGGTTCCTTAGAGGGTCCATCTTACCTACTGGTTTGTTAAAACAATGAGCCTTCCGTTGACTCTATACGGCTGGACTTCTCCTCTTTTAGGACCTGTCTATTTGGGGAATCTTGGCCTGTTGGAAGACAATGGCCTGTTTTATTATTGGTCTGGAGCTTGAAGCAGGATGATCCCTCTGGAGGGTTCCTGATCCTGATCTGGGTGGGGGTCTACGCCCCCTGCTCCTCAGCGGTATTCGCTCCAATGGATGTTTCAGTGGCAGGTTATGCTATCCTGGTGTCACTCTGAGAGCCAACTAGGGTGGCTCTGTTGGGTCTCGCTTATACCACAGGGGCTCTGCCCTTGTTTTTACTGTCCCAGAATATTCTGACTCTGGTCATGGGGGCTTAGTAAAATTATGCATGGACTTTCCATCTTATAGGCCTTCTCTTCATTCACCCTACTATGTGGGGTTCTGCGCACGGTTGTGCTGATAAAGAGACCAGTGAGATTGATGGCCCCTGGGTGGCCTAGTGAACTGTGGTTCGCAGATGCTTCTGCTGAGGTCAGCTGACCTGTACGCTCTCTCAGGAGTGCAGTTCTGCCCTTGTCAGGCCCCTTCCTTTGTCGTCCCAATCTACGGACTCTAGTCTGGGGCCTGACAGCTGATTCATTCACCCCTTGGAGACGGGCTTATCTTCTGGGTGACTTGGTATATGGGGGGCTAGGAGCAAGCTTCCTTGGCTTCCTCTTCCTCCGTCTATTGTGGGTTGTGGTGTACCCATATTGATTGGCATGTGTCTTGGTCTCTTCCCTGTTGTACGTTCTTGGTTCCCAGGGTTCTTGAGTCATTACAGCATAGGTTGGGGTTGGCTCCCCATCTAGATACTCTGAAGATTCAGGTTCTGTCCTGTCTGTCTTCCTGTAGAAGTCTGGTTCAGTCTTCCTTGTGAGGAGTTCTCTTGGGGATTGCTCAGGGGCATCTCCCAAGTAGTTCTGTGGTCCCTGTTGGGATCAATTTTCATTCTGTTTGCCCTGCGGATTGTTCCCTTGGGACTTATTCTGGATGCTGTCTGAGCTGTTTTGTAGTCCAAGTCGCTTCTCCGGGGGCTCTTGCTTCAGTCAGACGTGTGCCTGAGAAGGTGGATCTGATTACTTAGCCTTCGCTCGTTATATATATATATCTATATACACACCATGACGTGGTGGTATTCCACCTTACGCCGGACCCTTTTGTCCAAGTGGTGTTTTATGATCATTATTGAAGTCCTTTTAGTCTGCCTATGTGCCTTATTCTTAATAATCTGAAGTAAGGGGTCTACATTCCCTCAACAGGTGTTGAAATTTTCCTGGTTGTTTTCTTGTCCCTTAGGGGGACTGATGCCCTTGGGGTCTGCGGGTGCCTCCTTATGTATGCGCCTGATCTCGTTTGCTTCCAGGGCCTATGCGCCCTTTGGACTGATCTTATTTGGATGGTTGCCTTCCTGGTCCTAAGTAAAGGTTTCGGCTTCTTGCTGATCCTTGTTAACGAGGGGGTCAGTATCCCCGCCTGTCTGGCGGGAGACCAGTTTTCATTTCCCCGTTGGGGAGAGTTCTAAGTTTTACCTAGGCTTCTGTTGCCTGTGGGCTGGTTGGGCCGTTACACTGGCCTATTCCTTTAACCCTTTCGCTGCCAGCCTACCTGGAGTTTTTGTCACCCTTGGTGCCAGACCATTTTGCACTATTTTGCGCTCCCCATGTTCAAATGTGATTTTTGAAGGGATTTCCAGGGATTTCCCAGGAAAATGATATATTGTTTTTTTCAGCAGAGTCTGGGCTTTAACATGAAATGTCTTGCTTGTAATTTTTTAGGTGTATTCTCAATACTTTTGGGTGAAATATGTGCAAAAAAAAAAAAAAAATCTATTATTCTCTGGAAGTATACACCTCAGGCTTTCTAAGCGTACCAGGTTTGTTGACATGGGCGCAATTTTCTGGAAGTAATCCCTCAATCAATTCTTTGGTTGCACAGAGTTTCCCTAAAAAAGAATAAAAAAGAAGAATCAAAGCCACATTTTCCTAAAAAAAACTATATGCAAACAGAAAAAAACAAGTAAAATCTGAAAAAGCAACAACCCCCGAACAGAACAATACCCAATACCCAACATGCATAGGTTCTGTCAAGGGAAGAGTTGCCAAACACCCCAAAGTAAAGCATGTGCGTAACGGTAATTTTACTTAAAAATTTCAGCTCTGCAGACAAAGTGCGCACCTTGCGATTTTTCAACCAAAACAACCCTTTAAATTTAGAATATCCCCACAAACCATATATTCCCTGAAAGTACACATGTTAAGCTTTCTAAGCGTACTGAGCTTGTTGTAGTGGGCTCATCTTTCTGGAAGTAATCCATTGAAGAATTCTTAGGTTGCACAGGGTTTCCCTAAAAACAATTATAAAAAAGCAGAATAAAAACCATGTTTTCCTAAAATATCAATATGCAAACAAGAAAAAACAAGCTAAATCTGAAAGCGCAAGGTCCCCCGGAGTAGAACAATACCCAACATGCATAGGTACTATTAACCCTTTTAATTGTCAGCCTACTTGAAGTTTTGTCACCCTCTGTTGACAGGTCATTTTTCCCCATTTTGTGGCATGATTAACCGTGATTTTTGCTGGAATTTCCAGAAAAATTATATACATTACATATACATTTTTTGCAGCAAAGTTTAGGCTTTAACATGAAATGTCTTGTTTGTAATTTTTCTACTGTTTTTTTGAATATTTCTGCTTAAAAAAACAAAAAACATATATTTTTTAAACAATTGTTTCCTTTATTTTAAATAAAACTTTTTTTTTTTTAATGAAAACCATATTGCATGTGATAGCCCCATTTCTCCCGATTACAACGGTACCACATATGTATCAGTAGCCCCCCCATTCTTGCCCTTGAGACCCCCCTAACTGAAAAGAGCACTTTATTAAATTTACAAATAAAATACTACTATCCACACTATAAACATAAGGGGTTAATTTAAAAAAAAAATGACATGACATAGGGTCCCCCCTTCCAGGGGGGGGGGGGCATTTTTTGGGGTAATTTTAAGGGTTTTTTTTTTTTTTTTGTTAAGGGTTAGGGTTAGCCTAACCCTAACCCTCACCCTTAAAAAAAAATTTTTGAATTCTGTTTTTTAATTTTAAGGGTTAGGGTTAGGCTAACCCTAACCCGTAAAAATAAAAAAATATACAAAAATAAAAATTCCCCCCAAAAAATGGGGACCCCCCCCATTTTTTTTTAAGGGTTAGGGTTAGCCTAACCCTAACCCTCACCCTTAAAAAATAAATTTTACATTTTTTTTTGGATTTTAAGGGTTAGGGTTAGGCTAACCCTAACTCGTAAAAAATAAAAAAAATTGACGTGGAGGGGAACCCATTTTTTTATTTTAATTTTAAGGGTTAGGGTTAAGCTAACCCTAACCCTTAAAAATTAAATAAAAATGACGTAAGGTCCCCCCTCCGGGGGGGGGGAACCCATTTTTTTTAATTTTAAGGGTTAGGGTTAGGCTAACCCTAACCCTAACCCTTAAAATTAAAAAAAAAAATGACGTAAGGTCCCCCTTACCCGTCATAACCAACCCGGGACCAGCTATGGGGGCTTGTAGGCACAGAGTGGGGGGCCAGCTTTTGTGGCCCCCCACCCTGCAGCCTACGAGCCCACATACCCTGTGTGGGCCCGGGCTCTTCTGCCCCCCCCCCTGGGCTTTGGGGAGGCAGGTAATTGGGGGTGCGGGGGTTAATGGCAAGCCACCCGCTAGTTGCAGGTGGCTTGCCAGACCCCAGCCTTGTGAAATGGTATAAGGGGTCTCATGGACCCCTTACCAGTTCACAAAGGGTTAACATAAAAAAAAACACAAACACACAAAAAAAGTCATTTATTAAAAAAAAAAAAAGTTTTTTTTTACTTTACTCACCTCACGGGCCTCTTGCTGCCTCTCCTCGGCTCAGCTGTCAGATGCCCTGGTGATCGCTGGCCAGAGGAGGGGGGGGGGCAGGGGATCAGAGCATCCCCTGCCCCTCCACTGCTCTGCCCAGCGATCACCAGGGCATCTGACAGCTGAGCCGAGGAGAGGCAGCAAGAGGCCCGGGAGTGACGTCATAAGCCCCGCCCCAAAGGAGGGAGGCAGCGCGTCTGCAGGTAAGTAAATGTCATTTTTTTTTTTTTTTTATTACAGTTAGCAGCTGCTGCTGCCAAACGGGGGGGGGGGGCTATTCCGGGGGCTCTCCTGGAGCCATTCGACCCCCCACGGGGGATCGGATGCCACCAAATTAAAGAGGAGACCCAGCCGGATCCATCGAGGGGTCAGGTGAGTATTTTTGATTTTTATTTTTTTTACTAGCAGGGGGGAAAGTCAAGCACATAGTAACATAGTATGTAAGGCTGAATAAAGACTTTAGTCCATCCAGTTCAGCCTGTTTAACTCCTTCCAGTGGTCTAGTAGCCATAGCCGGAAATGTTATTACATGCCAGGAAGGCATCAAGGCCACTTTTGAACATTTTTAATGTATCCCTCATTACTACCTCCTCTGGCAGCGAGTTCCATAGTCTCACTGCTCTTACAGAGAAGAATCCCCTCCTATGTCGGTGGAGAAAGCACCTTTCCTCTAAACTTAGTGGATGCCCCCGGGTTATGGTTACACTCCGGGGTATAAATAGATTGTGGGACAGATCCTTGTATTGACCCCGAATATATTTATACATAGTTATTAGATCACCCCTCAGACGTCTTTTTTCTAGACTAAATAAGCCTAACTTGGACAATCTTTCCGGGTACTCTAGCCCCCGCACTCCTTTTATTAACTTTGTTGCCCTTCTTTGAACGCGCTCCAGTTCTGATATGTCCTTCTTAAGCACAGGTGCCCAGAACTGTACACAGTATTCCATATGGGGTCTGACCAGTGACTTGTACAGGGGTAAAATGATGTTCTGGTCATGAGCACCTTTGCCCCTCCTGATGCACCCCATGATCCTATTTGCCTTGGCAGCAGCTGCCTGGCATTGATTACTACAGTTGAGCTTATTGTCAACTAAAACCCCTAGGTCCTTTTCCATTGTTGTTTTACCAAGTGTTTCTTTATTTAGTGTGTAATCATGACACAGATTTCTCCTTCCCATGTGCATAACCTTACATTTATCTGTGTTAAACTTCATTTGCCATTTAACTGCCCATGCTTCCAATTTATCTAAATCTGTTTGTAGTTGCCTGTTGTCCTCCTTTGTTTTAATTACTTTACTCAGCTTAGTATCATCTGCAAAGATTGCGACTTTACTGTTTAATCCATACCCGATGTCATTTATATATATATTGAAGAGAATTGGTCCCAGAACTGACCCTTGTGGTACTCCACTAGTAACAGTGACCCAATCTGAGTGTGTACCATTGATAACCACCCTCTGCTTCCGATCATTAAGCCAATTTCCCACCCATCTGCACACGTTTTCCCCCAGTCCAAGCATTCTCATCTTTTGTACCAGCCTTTTATGTGGCACAGTATCAAATGCTTTAGAAAAGTCAAGATATATGATATCCAATGATTCCCCCTGATCCAATCTTGAACTTACCTCCTCATAAAAGCTGATCAGGTTTGTCTGGCAGGAGCAATTCCTCATAAATCCATGCTGATATGGGGTAATAAGGTCATTTTCCCCAAGGTGCTCCAGGATAGTATCCCTTAAGAAACCTTCAAACAGCTTGCCCACCACAGATGTTAAGCTTACCGGTCTGTAGTTTCCAGGTTCCCCCCTAGATCCCTTTTTGAATATTGGCACCACATTTACCAAGCGCCAATCCCTCGGAACAGACCCTGTAGTTATGGAATCCACAAATATTAGAAATAACGGCTTGTCTATTACTGTACATAACTCCCTTAAAACACGAGGATGTATGTCATCTGGTCCCGGTGATTTAGCGATTTTCATCTGCTTGAGACGGTGCCGGACTTCTTCCTTGGTTAGACCAGTGACATTTAATGGAGGGTTTCGGTTATTCCCCTGCATTTCACTTGGCATGTCAAATTCTTTTGTGAATATAGAAGCAAAGAAGTTGTTAAGCAAATTAGCTTTCTCCTCATTTCCCTCTATAGGGGTCCCCTCCTTGCTTTTCAGGGGGCCCACACCCTCAGGTTTGTACCTTTTACGGTTTATGTAGCTAAAGAATAATTTGGGGTTAGTTTTACTCTCTTTCGTGACCAGTCTTTCTGTCTCCAGCTTAGCTTCCCTTATCTGTTGTTTACATTGTTTATTTTCTTCTTTATAGTTTTTTAACGCTTCCGCTGTCCCTTCCTGCTTTAAACGTTTAAATGCCTTTTTTTTGTTGTTTATTGCCCCCTTAACCTTTTTATTTAGCCACATCGGTTTACATGTGTGTCTAATAGTTTTATTCCTGTAAGGTATATATCTGTCACAATGAAAATTAAGTATTCCTTTGAAAGTATCCCATTTAGCGTCCATGCTTTTGTTTTTAAGGACATTTTCCCAGTCAATGCAGTGTAGGGCATCTCTAAGTTGGTCAAACTTTGCCTTTTTGAAGTCCCGCATTTTTGTGACTCCTTGATAAGGCACCCTAGTGACTGCTAATTGGAAATTAATGATATTATGATCACTGCTTCCAAGGTGTCCCCCAACCTGTACCTTTATTACTTTGTCTGGTACATTGGTTAGTATTAGGTCCAATATGGCTTTCCCCCTTGTTGGAGCTTGTACTTGTTGGGAAAGGTAGCCATCTTTTGTTTTAGATAAAAAAAACTATTACTTTTCTGCGAAACACATGTTTCAGCATCCCAGTTTATATCTGGGTAGTTAAAGTCCCCCATAATCACTACCTCATTTAGTTTAGCGGCTATATCTATTTGCCTTAGCATCATATTTTCTATGGCTTCGGATATATCTGGAGGTTTATAGCAAACCCCCATCCGTATTTTATTTTTGTTTCTCCCTCCATGTATTTCTACCCATACAGACTCCACATGGTAATTCCCCTCACATATATCCTCCCGCAGAGCAGGCTGTAGAGAGGATTTTACAATTAAGCAGACTCCACCCCCTTTGCGTTTGTTACGGTCCCTCCTAAACACACAGTATCCCTGTAAATTTACTGCCCAGTCATAGCTTTCATCCAGCCAGGTCTCTGTTACCCCCACTATATCATATTGTTCTTCTGTTATTATCAGTTCTAGTTCATCCATTTTATTAGTCAAGCTTCTAGCATTTGTAAGCATGCATTTCAAATGCTTATGACAATTTTGATAATTTTGTATATTGCACTTATTCCTGCTAGATGTGCTAACCCCTCCCCCCTCTCCACCCCCAGTTTCATGTCTACACCCACTGTCACTTTCTTTCCTCACTTCCCCTTTGTAATAGCTTTTACCCTCCCCCCCAAGATTCTACGTGCTTGGCACTTAAGTGGAGTGGAAGTGAGCACGTAGAATCTACGTGCTTGGTGTCAGGAATGACTTGCCTTCAGTCCGTGCCCGTGGTGTCCCTAGGCAACTGGCCAGGGTTTCTCCTGCCCAGCAGCTGCCTCTGCCTCCGATGCCATCCCCAGCGGCGCGTGTGTCGCCGAGTAAGTCCTCCCCCCTTGCCCGTTGTCACTCAGCTTGTGCTTGCTGGCCTTTACAGTCAGCTCATGTCTTCCGGGGGTGCAATACTCAGAATGGCCACCGGAGGCTGTTTAAGAGAAGCTCAGCTGGAGCAATCAGCCCAGAGCTCACCAATCAGACCACAGGGCCAGTGCTCCAATCTGCTGTCAGATCCTAAATGCACCAATCCCAGCCACTGTCTCTCTGTCCAATCCTGCCGGTTTTCCCACTATAAAGGGATTTCCACTGCAGTGTGTCATTGCCTGTTATAGCGCCTAGTACCAAGCATTGAAGCTCGATTGATTCCTGTTGTCGACCTCAGCCTGAACCGACCTTTTGCCTGCCTGACCACGATTCCGCCTGACCCCTCTGATACCTCGCACCGTGACCTTCTGGATTTGACCTCGGCTTGTTTGACTATTCTTCGTTACCTCCATTGGATACCTCGCCCCGTGACCTCCCGGCTCTGACCTTGGCTTGTAATCGGACTTCCGGCATCCTCGCTTGGGACTCCCTGCCGTTCATCAGACTCCACCTTAAGCTGATAATCTTTGCGCCCTATAAGTCCTGGGGGTAACCGAGTAGGAGAGGCATTACCCGCGTCTCCTACAAGCGGGGACTTGTCTATAGGCAGAAGAGGCAGTGGAGATTGGGGATTATCAGCTCAAGACAGACTGGTGTCTGGTACAGTCCTTACATTAGAGGCGGTGGAGATTGGGGATTATCAGCTCAAGACAGACTGGTGTCTGGTACAGTCCTTACATTATAACAGGCCCAAAAATTGATATGGAAGAACTTGTACAACAAGTGCAGGCCATGGCTACCGCCATTAACCAGCTGGCCCAACGGGTGGCTGATCAAGAAAATCGCCAGCTGCCTGCACCACCTGTATCCTCACCTCCTGTTGAACCGAAGGTTCCCCTTCCTGAGAAATTTGATGGGGATCGTACAAGATTCTCCAACTTCAAGAACTCCTGTGAACTTTATTTCAGACTACGGCCCTACTCTTCAGGCACAGAAATGCAGAGGGTGGGCCTGGTTATCTCTCTGCTCCAGGGTGATCCACAGTCCTGGGCGTTTGGCTTAGCGCCCACAGATGAGCCCTTGCAATCTGTCTCAGCCTTGTTCTCCGCTATGGAGATCCTATATTCGGACCCTGACAGGACTTCGACCGCTGATGCCAGGCTTCGAAGCCTGAAACAGGGGAAACGCTCAGCAGAGGAATATAGTGCCAAATTCCGCCGCTGGGCGATTGAATCCCGTTGGAATGATCCTGCTCTCTGTAGTCAGTATAGAATTGGTCTTTCAGAAGGTGTTAAGGATGTTCTAACAAATTTTCCTTACCCTAAAAGCCTGGATGAACTCATGCTTATGGCCATTAAAATTGACAGACGGCTACGGGAGAGACATATAGAGAAGAATCCCTCTCACTTCTGGGAATCTTCCCACCAGGAGTCATCCTCTATGGGTGTTGTCTCATCTTCGCCCCCAGAAGAGCCTATGCAACTTGGTGCTACTCACCTTTCCCCGGCTGAAAAGAGTAGACGTCGCACCTTAGGCCTATGCATGTACTGCGGGGTTTCAGGTCACCTGGTTAGGACCTGCCCCAATAAAAGACCTTTGGCGGGATTGCAACGTCCTGACAAGATAGAGAAAGTTTGTCAGGACGGTCAGGTAACTTCCCTTCATAGAAATAAAATGTTGTTACCTGCTACTGTGGGTTGGGAGTTGTCCAGGAAATCCGTCTCTGCTTTTGTCGATAGCGGAGCAGTTGGCAACTTCTTGGATAAATCCATAGTAGCCGCCTTAGGCATTCCCTTAATCCCCCTTGGGAAGCCCCTTCAGATTTTGGCAGTAAACAATACTCCTGTTCCTAGAGGAACTGTCACCTCCAAAACCCCTTTAATTAACCTAGTTGTGGGACCTTCCCATTCTGAGAACCTTGAATTTTTTGTCTTAGACAGCCCTGAAGCCCCGGTTGTCTTAGGGTTCCCCTGGTTAAAGGTGCACAACCCTACCTTTGATTGGGAAACTGGGGAATTGACAGGATGGAGCCCGCACTGTGCAGAACATTGCTATAGTATCACAGTTGGAGCAACCCAAGTCTCAGAGCTTATTTGTCCGTCTGCCTCTCCATCCATGAGGGTACCTCATGTATCTTTATTGAAGTCCGCCGGAAATATTCAGGGTGATAATCCTGTTAAGTCTGGTGAGGGTCCGGAGGCCCCTCGTGAAGGGGAGGGTACTGTCAGGAATGACTTGCCTTCAGTCCATGCCCGTGGTGTCCCTAGGCAACTGGCCAGGGTTTCTCCTGCCCAGCAGCTGCCTCTGCCTCCGATGCCATCCCCAGCGGCGCGTGTGTCGCCGAGTAAGTCCTCCCCCCTTGCCCGTTGTCACTCAGCTTGTGCTTGCTGGCCTTTACAGTCAGCTCATGTCTTCCGGGGGTGCAATACTCAGAATGGCCACCGGAGGCTGTTTAAGAGAACAAAGTCTAGAAGGTGCAGCTCTGAGCAGTCTGCCTGGGAAGCTCAGCTGGAGCAATCAGCCCAGAGCTCACCAATCAGACCACAGGGCCAGTGCTCCAATCTGCTGTCAGATCCTAAATGCACCAATCCCAGCCACTGTCTCTCTGTCCAATCCTGCCGGTTTTCCCACTATAAAGGGATTTCCACTGCAGTGTGTCATTGCCTGTTATAGCGCCTAGTACCAAGCATTGAAGCTCGATTGATTCCTGTTGTCGACCTCAGCCTGAACCGACCTTTTGCCTGCCTGACCACGATTCCGCCTGACCCCTCTGATACCTCGCACCGTGACCTTCTGGATTTGACCTCGGCTTGTTTGACTATTCTTCGTTACCTCCATTGGATACCTCGCCCCGTGACCTCCCGGCTCTGACCTTGGCTTGTAATCGGACTTCCGGCATCCTCGCTTGGGACTCCCTGCCGTTCATCAGACTCCACCTTAAGCTGATAATCTTTGCGCCCTATAAGTCCTGGGGGTAACCGAGTAGGAGAGGCATTACCCGCGTCTCCTACAAGCGGGGACTTGTCTATAGGCAGAAGAGGCGGTGGAGATTGGGGATTATCAGCTCAAGACAGACTGGTGTCTGGTACAGTCCTTACATTTGGCACTGAAAGGGTTAAGGGGGAAGAATCTCCCTCTCTCATTTTATTCCGTTATATTGGTGTTTGGGTACCCTTGGCCCTTCAGCACCAGGTTTTCTGTTGAACAAGTTGCTAGACCGCTGCTTGTCCCTGTTCATACCTTTTCAAAGGTTTTGTTATGGGATTGACGTTAGAGCCTTTGCTCATGTCGTACTTGTTCGCAAAGTTTTGCAGGTGACAGCGCCTTTACTGTCTGCTGTGCCTTTTTCTGGGGATCCCACCCTTCTTTATGGACACTGCTATTTGATGTCCCATGTGTAAGCATTATAGATGGAGCAGGACGTGCTGTATGCTTAGAATAATACAATTCTGTGAAATACTCACTGTAGAATTGGTATTATACGCATACAGCATGTCCTGCTCCACCCCACCCTGGTTTTTACATTTTTCTGGATCCCCTGTATGGTGATTGTTATCATTACTATTGTTACCAGTTGGTGGTTGGTTTCTCCCGGCTTCTTTTCTCACTGCTTTTCAATACTGGGGATTTGTGGGAGGTCCCTGTGTATATGAAGGGCCGGGAGGAGCCTGTTTTTGCATGTCTGCAGTGAACAGCGCCCTCTGGCGGATGATTACCCATGTGTAAGTATTATAGATGGAGCAGGACGTGCTGTATGCGTATAATACCAATTCTACAGGTGAGTATTTCTCAGAATTGTATTTTTTTTTTAAAAAGGGGTCTCTATTTAAACATGCACTTTTGTTATATGTTTTAGAAAGATTCTGAATCTAAAACTGAAGATAAAAAGCATGTTAAAACTGCCAAGAAGTCCAAGCGCTGTAAAGTGTGTAGTACCATGCTTTTGGACACTTGGCAGCTGGCTCTGTGTATGGGGTGCGAAGAAACTTAGAAGGAGACAGGGAAGGAGACCTCCTTTGGGAAATTCTCAGTATGAAGCAACAGTTAGCTGCTATTGAGAATTCCCAAAAAGGGTTTGTAACCCATAATCAGTGGTCTCTTGCCACTGCACCTATTTCTGATACCACTACAGAGTCAGGTTAAGGGTCAGGGGTTTTCCTTAGTTAATTTAAACACTGGAACCCTTCCCACAATCCCCCTATCCAGATTGATGTAAGTTCTGATCCTGGTGAAACAGGGGAATAGCCTGAATCCTCTCATGATTCAATAGAGGAGGGGGATTCAAGAAGAGGGGGAACATGAGAGCTCCCATTTTCTATCTGAGTATTTGAAATTGTTGTTACAAGACATTTATGAGACATGGGAAATCCAGCAGGAAAAAATGTCCCTGTCTCAGCAGGATGAAATGTACAGGAAAAATACATGCAGTATTAAAAGATATGGTTAAAGCTGAATGGCACAACCCTGAAAAGTAGTTTTTTCTTCCAAAATCCTTAAAGAGAAAGTACCCCTTTAAAGACCCAATCATGGAACACTGGAGTAAGTGTCCTAGGGTCAATGCCCAGTCAGATGTCCAAGGCCTTGGATTTGAGTTTTGAGGATATTGGGTCACTGCGTGATCCTATGGATCGCAGAGGAGATCACATTCTGAGAAGAGCTTGGGACTCAGCTCTTTTTCAGTTTAGACCAGCAATGGCTTCTGACCTGGTCCTGAGAAGTATGTCTAAGTGGGTGGACACCCTCAAGTCACACATTGGGAATAAGGTTCCTCCTCAGGACCTTATTGATACTCTTCCTACATTGTATAGAGCTATTGCCTTTTTAACCCATGCTTGCCAGGAACTCATCAGGGCTTCTGCTAAGACCTCTGCATTAGTAGCCTGTGCTCATGGAGCAATTTGGCTAAGAGCCTTGTCTGGAGACAGTAGTCCTAAAAATAGACTGTGTGGCATCCCATTTCAAGGAGGGCGGCTTTTTGGGGAATATTTGGACAATAATTTAGCAAGGTTCACAGAGTCAGAAATTTCCTGTTAAAAAAGAGATCCTATTTTTCCCAGTCAGCTAATAAGAGCAGAGCAGGTACTAGTCTGACCCAGCCTAGACAAACAGACTCAAATAAATGCTGGGTACAGCATAGGCCCCAAAGGAAGTACTCCTTAGTGAGTAGGGCCTGAAGGGCCTAAGCAGCAGTCCTGTCAATCCTCTAACGGTGGGGGGAAGACTTTTCAAGTTTGTACTCGCTTGGAAAGAAATTACTCAAAACCAATTTGTGTTACAAACACTCGAAAAATGGTATCGTTTAGAATTTTCTTCCCTACCCCGATCTTCCTTCTTAGTGACCAGGTTGCCAAGGGACCCCATGAAGCAGGAGGCCTTTCCGTCAGTACTGCAGGAACTCTTATAGAAAAATGTGATAGACGTAGTTCCTCCAAACTTCCTCCAGGAGGGGTATTACTCTCCTGTCTTTCTGATAATGAAGCCATCAGGGAAGTACAGAATGATTATGAATCTAAAAAGATTGAACAGATTCATTTGGTAAAAAAAGTTCAGAATGGAATCAATCTACTCTGTACAGCGCATACTGATCCGGGACGCCTTGATGGAAGCTCACCACAAATACTTGAGATTTGCAGTACAGCTAAACCAAGAGATTCTCTATCTCCAGTACAGAGCGCTCCCATTTGGACTTTCCTCGTCCCCCAGAATATTTACAAAGATACTAGCAGAACCCATGGCTTACCTCAGACAACTAGGGATCAATGTGGTTCCATATCTGGATGATCTTTTGATCCTAAATGATTCCAAGGAGACCCAGGGGAAACTGTTTCTTCCAGGAGAAAAGTCACAAAGGTTAGTGATGGAAGTGTTAACACTGGCAAAGGATACCAGAGTATCCTTAAGAACAATTATGAAGGTGCTAGGTCTAGGAAAAAATGTTCTTCTTTTTGTGACGTTAACAATCTGAAGGAAAAGGATATAAGGCTTGATTCAGAGAGACACAAAAAAACTTCCGTTTTAGTGCCGTTGTCGTATCATTTTCAAAAGTTTCCGCTCTCGTATGAATGTGCGAGCAATTCTATGCATGCATTGTAGACGTTCTGTAAAGTTTCCGTCCGCTCGTATGCCAGAGTACGAGTACGAGGATGTCATTTTCCATCGAGACTTTTCTGATTCATTTTCTCAGGTAACAAAGTAGCCTTTCGTTTTTGCCCTTTTCCCATCGTATACTCACACGAATCCTTTACGTTTCCCGATAGATTCGGTTTAACTTTTACACAAAATAATCGTCCAGACGGAATCCTTACGATCTTGCGCCTGCGCACTACCAACTTAACTCATTAAAGTGCTTGCATACATATGTGACTCCATCACTTCTACTGCAATGTTTAGCTAAACCACTTCGCGCTATCCTGCAGCTTCCCTTTTGATGACTTAAAGCTCACCCTAACCAATTAGCGCTATCCTGCAGCTTCCCTTTTGAACCTTTAAAGCTCACCCAAATCACTTAGCGGTTAGGTTCTTCTTCCATTTCAGGTCCCTAAAACTTACCCAAATCACTTCGCGGTCATGTGAATATTCATCTTTAAATATTTCTGGGCCCATTAGTTTTGTGTTAATGTGTTTTGTAAATGAAATGACAATGTAACATTTTTTTTTTTATACCATCATAAAATATAAATTTTGTAAAAATTTAGAAAAATTCTAATTTTAACAACTATAAAAAACAAAATACATAGCAATGGCATGACACTCAGTTGTGCCACTCTGGCACGTGTGGTCCCTGTTAAAAAACGTAAATTAAAATTTTGGTATAACCTTGTTGGGGTCATACTGCAGTGCCCCCCCCCCCCCTCCCTGTATGGTCCAAACACCTAAATCTGGACTTCAAAAGCCAGAGGGCCCTCGCCACCACTGCCCGGGTTTTGCATAGGGCCCAATTAGAGAACCCCTGGCCCGCATTCTGCAGGCAAAGACCGGGCATCAGGAGCAAGGGCGAGTGTCACATCTTGCAGTTCCTGCAACCAAATATAAAATAACTACACAAAGCAAAGGTAACCAACTAAAACAATAACTCCTACAACAAATTAAGATTCAAGTTCAACAATCCAAATATAATTCACAAAGGACATAAGTCTAAAAAAATATAGCAATTATATGGATGTGTGGAAAAATAAATGTTTACATGCTAAGGACTAATTAAGGTCAGCATTAAAATGCATCTATAAGGCATACATGAAATATATTGATTCAGGTATGCATTGCTATACAATTTATGGCCTCGGCCATGCTGATACATGCAATGCCTTGGTGCTAAAGGCGCGCAGACTCCTCCACATAGCCGCAAAACATGTTCAACAATAGCAATCCGAGCCCTCAAAGGTCTCGTAAGTGGATCGGAAATGAAACGGATTTATAGGGTGGTGGTCCGTCGGAAATCAGTTCTCTGAATCAGACAGAAACCCATCCCAACAACAGAAGTTTTCTGAATGAACGGAAAATTTCCGATTTTGTTTGGAAAATGATCCGAACTAACGGAAATGTTCCGATTTGCTTCCGTTCATCGGAAACGCATTCCCGAACGTTCGTGCGAGTAGAAAATGGACGAAAAAAAGCAAAAAAATGACAAACACCCACCAAAACTTTCACGGAAGTCCGGACGAATGTGTCTCTGAATCGAGGCTATAGCCTCAGTGCTAGAATTTTTGCAGGAAAGTTTTGAAAAGTGACTGGCAGTAAGTACCCTGCAGACTCAAGCCTCTGCATTATCAGTTTTCCTGGATTGTAAACTTAGACAGAATGAACTTGTGAATCGTTTTTTCAAACCAATCATACGTAAGAGGCCATCTCTGTTTAAAGGCTTTCCTACTTGGGACTTTTCTATTGTTCTAAAAGGCTTAATGGAAGCTCCCTTAGAAAAGGTGTCAGAAAAATAGTTGAATATGAAATTTAGTTTTTTGCTAGCAATAACATCAGCAAGAAGGGTGAGTGAACCTCAAGCACTATCAATTAAAGAACCTTATTGTGCTATACTCTCAGACAAGGTGATTCTTAGACCCAATGAGATTTGTAAAGCTGCCATGTGGTCTTCGCCCCACACCTTCCTTAAACACTATAGACTTGATCCACGATCTGCAAAACATCAGTCCTTCGGAAGAAGTTTATTCCTTGCAGCATCCCACCCTAAGATATAATTACTTGCCTATTCCTCTCCACGTGGTCAAGCTGAAGGATGACTTGGAAAAACCGTTAGAGTTACCGGTAATGGGTTTTTTAGGAATCCTTCAGCTTGACTGCTTATTACCCGCCCAGATGCCAAGGGTTGTAGTATGGTTACTGTTCTATAACTGAGGCGGGGAGGAAGGGGTGGGGCTTTTAATCTCTGTTCCTGTTTTGTGTTTCCTCCCAGGGGGGTGGAGCATAAGCTGAAGTACTCCTAAAAAAGCTGTTACCGGTAGGTCTAACTGAGGTTTTTTTGTGTGTTAAAATGAAAAAGCTCAACAAGATGCAGGCAACTCACACCCAAATGTGCACCCAGAATTGAACTTGCTTCACTAAATCTTTAGCATGATCCCCATTGTCAGCACTTACATTTGCTCCTGCTCAAAGCTGAAATGCCACCTCACTGATTTTCTCCTGGTAGCGGACATTTTGGAGCTTCCCTTGCCAGCATCCCAGCCATGCTGCCTGGATTCAACTGACATAACCCACAAAGCAGAGCAGCAGGAAACCCAGCAACACTTTCTCTTTGCAGGTAAGCTCCATAGTCCATTGTAAAATTGTAAAATTGACCATAGCAGGCATTACAAAAAGGTAAATTCATTCATTCATGTGCAGAAATCTGAATTGACCTGGGAAGGGATTCATATGAGCACGGTTTCTTCTAAGTGTGTTGGTCTGGTTTAAAGATGACACAAGAACACAAAACTCCCCTTTTGATGCTCCTACAGCACCCTGTACATTTAAAAGCCACACAGACATGCCCTGTGACTTTCAGTGCCCATCGGGCTTCATTGGTTGAATATACATAATGTTGTTAATATCACTCTGCCGAACCCCATTAACTGCCAGTAGTGTAGTGGGCCTCTGCAGAGCCACAAAGACTGCAAGGGAAGGAGGTGTGGAATACAGGCTGATTTCAGGAATTTCCCAGGGCATTTAAGTCTTCAGGCATCCTAATTTGTTACCTAGCCACTATGTGTATTGTAGAAGATGTGGACGCATGCGCGCAGATTGCCCAGACTAAACTGAGGTGAATGCTATTCACTCCCCCAGCCGGCTGGTACCGCCCCATGCGTCGCCGCTATCCACCCTGGTTGGCAACTTCTTCCTTAGGACGTTTGATGGTCAGGATGCTGCCAGACAGTGCGATGATGTTGGCACTGTGTGACCCCTGGACGTGCCCGCTGATGTCACTTGCAATTCCAATCGCTACTGGTGTGCTTTTTCTATATTTAAATGACACAGTGTAAAGGCTGTGCAGCTCCTGCTCATTCCTCATGTGAATGGTGTGAAGTAAACACCCAAGGTGCTAGAGAAACCTCTGCTGTATCACTTGTAAGCTTGCCATTTTTGTTCACTTGTCACTTATTGATGTGTTTTGCTACTTGAATGGTGTATAATGATATAACTACAACAAGAACAGAGGTACTCCGCACCACCCCTAATGTTAATAATAGAGTGCAGGCTGAATGTAGAAACCCTCACCTATTAGTGGGGGAATATCTTAAGGCATCAGCAATGTGGGGCACCAGAAAGTCCCACCCAATTCTACAGACAAGTTCAACTGCACTACCAAGGTAAAAACAATATACCTTTATTCAATATGGTTAATATACACAAAAAAATCTCCATCCATTACCAGACTGTTTAATTCTATAAAACCCAATTAAAAACACACTGGACTGCCAGTTATAATGATAATTATCTCTATGATAGTATGATAAATGGTTCCTTATAATTACAACATGTGCAAATGTGCAAGATAATTCATAAATATTCCAAGGTGTACATAACACAACTTAATTCATATAAACTGTGCAAAAAGAGTTAGCAGCAATACCACCTACATCTATAACTATAAACATCCGCTAATACGTAATAATAAAGTGACTAGTGCATCAAAATTACATGCTTCTCCATTCACAGAGATTGCCAAAAATACAAAATGCTCTAAATGACATATATAACATGTACCAGTGGTGCCCTCATGCACCAATGGTGCTATCATGTGCCCAAAATGGGCTGCGCACCCACCCATAAACAATAATGCAAACAGGAACTAATAACAGTAAGAGAAAGTATATCACCGCTATTTGGTTATGCGTTGGCGTCCAAGCTAGACAGGGGGCATCAACGCGTTGCGTGGTCTGGTTCAAACCACTTCGTCAGGATGTCCTATCTAACAATGCTTACCTCCATGCCTTTTTTGTTATGTTTCCGGCTCGTCCTCTCGGGTGAATGTGACGTCAGGTCGCATCCTCATGGGCCCCACCCGCCCCCTCATCGGAGAAGACGTAGGGGCTACGTGGTGACGCTCCCAACTCACCTCCCCGGGATGCGCACATCAGAGGAAGCCGCACGAGTTTGTGCACACGCCCGGGCGCGTGGCGCGCAGCCACAATGCCCTGCAGTAGGAGCTGTCCACGCGCCGGAGCGCCCGATGCCATGCTCGTTCCCAGCTGCGTCCCTGCCAGCAACCTGGTGCGAGGGAACTCCACTCTTAAAAATTCATAGGTGGTTTTGTTAATCACTCTTTCATGTAATGCTCTGGCTAGAAGTACCTCAAATTCTTGTTGATATCTTCTAATCGGATTGTCATTCAACTTCTCATAACTGTTCATATCATTAAATTGTCGTAGGATCTCTTTATGGTAGTATTCTCTGGAGAGAATAACTATATTTTCCCCCTTGTCGGCTTTTTTCATTATAATATCATTCCTGTCTTGGAGGGACCGAATAGCCTCCCTTTCTACCTGGAAATTATGTTTTGTATGTCTCTACTCACCAGGTTATAAAATATCTGTAAAGCCGGACTATTCGTCCAAGGGGGGATAAATGTAGAGGGCTTCTTCAAGACCATTTTATTTTCTTCTGTATGTTCCTGTTCTTCTAATAGGCCTATTAAATCATCCAGCACCATGCCTTCAGATTCACCCCATTCGGGGTCATGTATTTGTTGGCCCGGACTGTAGAAGAATGTTTTTAGAGATAGTCGTCTGCAAAACAGAAAGAGATCCTTAATGATGTTAAACTTATTAATCAAGTGGGTAGGTGAAAAGCTCAAACCCCTTGGCAGAACTGATGTCTGTTAGGGGGATTTCTGATAAATTTATGACTTCTAACTCTAAGGTCGATGCCTCCGAGTATGGGGCCTCTGGTTGGGTGATACCGGTCGTCGTCTCCCCTCCCTGGGCCGCAGTCGTCTGTGCTCCCACATATCCTGCCCCCTGATTTCTCCACCTCTTTGGCCCCTTTTTGTTGTTCTGCCCCCTCCTTGCCCGCTTTTCTCGCTTCCTGAATATGAAAAACGTTCCTCAACTGAATAGTCTGAGTACTGGCTGGACATAGATGAATCCCTGGGGGGGAGTGTCTGTTAGGTAGTTCCCCCTTATGACCATGGTTTTTTGGCTACTATAGGTATAACGTTGATTGCCATGGTGTTTCCACCTGTACGTACGATCATTTGTAGCATCTACCCGATCTCTGGCTAGTTTATGTTTTTTCTTTTCCCTGACCTCCACCTCATATTTATTCATCTCTCGTGTGACAGTTTCATTGAATGCTGCTATCTATTCTTTGGATGCTACTGCATCCAATTTGATATACAGGTCTTGTAATTCCGATTTGACTTGTGAGAATAACTTTTTGTCTTCTTTGATTAGCATATTTATTAAAACCATAGAGCAATGTAGTAAATGAGGCTCCCATTCTCTTTTAAATTCGTCCGCGACTTCCCAGACTGGGAATATCTGGACGCGTAGCCCTCGAGGTATCAATTGTTGTTCTTTGTAAACTTCTAGGCTACTGATATTCCACCAGAGGCGCAGATATTTGCGTCTTGCTTGTTTGATGGCCCTCAATAATGTGGTATATTCAAAGGTGCCTCTATTTTGGATCTCAATATTGGGGACCAAAGTCCCTCTTAATTTCATTAAATTTAGTGACCAGTTGTTCTCTAACCCTGGAGAGTAGAAAGACGTCACCTACTGCCACATCACCCTGAATGTGCCTGATCTTGTCTGTTCTAAGCTAAGCAGGGTTGGGCCCGGTCAGTACTTGGATGGGAGACCGCCTAGGAATACCGGGTGCTGTAGGTTTTTCTTTTGACCAACAGCAGAGGTCCAGGGGACTTCGAAAAAAAAAACGTGGGAATTTAGAAAAAACGGCCCTTTCACGCCAAAAACTAGAAGAGGCCTATGAGAGTATAAAGATATCGCCTACGGCTACACCGCCCTGAATGCACCTGATCTTGCCTGATCTCGGAAGCTAAGGAGGGATGGGCCCCGTCAGTACTTGAATGGGAGACCACCTGGGAATACTGGGTGCTGTTGGCTTTTATTTTAGCCAACAGCAGAGGTCCAGGGGACTTAGAAAAGAAAACCGTGGGACTTAGAGAAAAACGGCCCTTTCACACCAAAAACTAGAAGAGGCCTATGAGAGTATAAAGATATCACCTACGGCTACACCACCCTGAATGCACCCGACTTTGTCTGATCTTGGAAGCTAAGCATGGTCAGGCCTGGTCCGGCGGCCGTAGGATTTTCTTTTGGCCAACAGCAGAGGTCCAGGGGACTAGGAAAAAAAATGGAGTTAGAAAAAAATGGCCCTTTTACACCAAAAACTATAGGAGGCCTTTGAGAGAATAAGGACATCACCTACGGCCAAACCTGATCTCAGAAGCTAAGCAGGGTCAAGCCCGTTCAGTACTTGGATGGGAGACGTAACGGGTGCCGTAGGGAACTTAGAAAAAAAAACGTCCCTTTCACACCAAAATCTGGAAGAGGCCTATGAGAGTATAAGGACATCACCTACGGCCACACCACCCAAAATGTGCCAGATCTCATCTGATCTCAGAACCTAAGCAGGGTCGGGCCCGCTCAGTACAGGTTTTTTGTTTTTGGCAGAGGTCCAGGGGACTTAGAAAAAAAAAACGTGGGACTTAATAACGGCCCTTTCACACCAAAAACTAGAAGAGGCCTATGAGAGTATAAGGACATCACCTACGGACAACACCCCCCGGAATGCGCCTGATCTCGGAAGCTAAGCAGGGTCGGGCACTGTCAGTACTTGAGTGGGAGACTGCCAGGGAATACCAGGTGCCGTAGGCTTTTCTTTTGACCAACAGCAGAGGTCCAAGGAACTTAGAAAAATAAACGAAAAAAAAATAATGAGAGTAGCAAGACGCTGCCTACGGCCATACCACCCTGAATGCGCCTGATCTCGATAAAACTCAGAAGCTAAGTAGGGTCCGGCCCGGTCAGTATTTGGATGGGAGACGGTCTGGGAATACCGGGTGCCGCAGGCTTTTCTTTTGGCCAACAGCAGAGGTCCAGGAGACTTAGGAAAAAAAAATCGTGGGACTTAGGAAAAAATGGCCCTTTCACAACAATAAATAGAAAAGGCCTATGAGAGTATAAGGGCATCACCTACGGCCACACCACCCTTGATTGCGCCTGATCTAAGCAGGGTCGGGCCTGGTCTGTACTTAGATGGCAGACCGCCTGGGAATACTGGGTGCCGTAGGCTTTTCTTTTGGCCAACAGCAGAGGTCCAGGTGACTTAAAAAAGAAAACCGCCCTTTCACACCAAAATCTAGAAGAGACCTTTGAAAGTATAAAGATATCGCATACGGTCAGACCACCCTGAATGTGCCCTTTTCTGATTTCAGCTTTTCTGGTTTCGGAAGCTAAGCAGGGCCCGGCTCGGTCAGTGCTTGCATGGGAGACTACCTGGGAATTCAAGGTGCCGTTGGCTTTTCTTTTGGCCAAAAGCAGAGGTCCAGGGGACTTAGAAAAAACGGCCCTTTCACAACAAAAACTTGAAGAGGCCTATGAGAGTCAAACGGCGTCTCCTATGGCCCCACCTCCCTGAATGTGCCCGATCTTGTCTGAGATCGGAAGCTAAGCAGGGTTGGGCATGGTCAGTACTTGGATGGGAGACCGCCTAGGAATACCAGGTGCCGTAGGCATTTCTTTTGGCCAACAACAGAGGTCCAGGGAACTTAGAAAAAAAAAAGTGGGACTTTCACACCAAAAACTAGAAGAGGCCTATGAGAGTAGAAAAAAAAGGCACTTTCACACCAAAAACCAGAAGAGGCCTATGAGAGAATAAAGACATCACCTACGGCTACACCACTATAAATGCGCCTGATCTCATCTGATCTTGGAAGCTAAGCAGAATCATGCTCGGTCAGTACTTGGATAGGGGAATGCTGGATGCTGTAGGCTTTTCTTTTGTCCAACAGCAGAGGTCCAGGGAATTTAGAAAAAAAAAACTTGGGAAATTGAAAAAAAAGGCCCGTGCACACCAAAACCTAGAAGAGGCCTATGAGAGTATAAAGCGATTGCCTATGGCCACACCACCCTGTGTGCACCCGATTTCGTCTGATCTCGGATGCTAAACAGAGTCGGGCGTGGTCAGTACTTGGATGGGAGACCGCATGGGTAATCCGGTTGCCGTAGCCTTTTCTTTGCCCAACAGCAGAGGTCCAGGGGACTTAGAATAGAAAACTGTGGGGACTTAGAAAAAAACTGCTATTTCACACCAAAATCTAGAAGGGACCTTTGAAAGTATAAAGATATCGCATACGGTCACACCACCCTGAATGTTCCCTTTTCTGATTTCAGCTTTTCTTGTTTTGGAAGCTAAGCAGGGCCAGGCTCGGTCAGTGCTTGAATGGGAGACTACCTGGGAGTTCAAGGTGCCGTTGGCTTTTCACAACAAAAACTTGAAGAGGCCTATGAGAGTTAAAAGGCATCACCTATGGCCCCACCTCCCTGAATGTGCCCAATCTTGTCTGAGATCGGAAGCTAAGCAGGGTTGGGCCTGGTCAGTACTTGGATGGGAGACCGTCTGGGAATACTGGGTGCCGTAGGGTTTCTTTTGGCCAAAAGCAGAGGTCCAGGGGACTTAGAAAAAAAATGTAGAACTTAAAAAAAATGGCCCTTTCACACCAAAAAGTAGAAGAGGCCTATAAGAGTATAAGGAAATCGGGGGGCGTGGCCAGGCACAGAGGAAGATGGCTGCGTCCTCTTAGTGCTCGGCATCTCGGAGCACAAAACCCACCCCATAGCAGCTTCACGATCGCTCAGGCAGCTCCCATTTGTGCAGCCAGCACCCTGCTTACCTTCCCCGGCCCGCGGATGGGCAAGAGTGGGGCCAAGTCCAAGGACAGGAGGACGGGCAGAGAGAGGATGAGCGCCACGTGCCCTCGTCAGCCCGACGTCAGCCAGCGAGACAGGAGGTAGATGCTGCGGGCAGCCCTGATCGCATGTGCGGGAGACGGCCGTCCCCACCACTCCCGCCGCCTTCATCATTCGCCTTGCCCCTGTCACCCGGCGCATCAAGCTGTCCCCCGCCCCCAGGGGCCGACATGGTCCGGGATGGGGGAATGGGGGGATCATCATCTCCTTCTCGCCACGCACCACAGACGACGGGGTCTCCCCCGCCTATCCATGCTGCGCCCCAGAGCATAACGGGCAGCGTCCGTGACGTTGGTCACACTGCAGCCCTCAGCTGGGCATGGGGGCTGGTGACCCCCGACTCCCATATCATGGCTCTCAGATGTTTGGGGGCCCTGGAGAAGACCGAGCCCTGCACGTGAGCCCACCTGGCCGCAGCAGTCGGGGGGATAGCTCACCCCTGTCCCTTTCTGATGACAGAGAGTTCCCACTGCTCTTCAGGGAAACCCCTGCGTCGGGAAACAGCAATCTATCCCAGCTCCTGAGGGAGGATGTTCCAGAGGGGGGTCGGCGGAGTGCACAGAAGACTCCCTTTCCAGTTGATCCAATTGTGCGAGATGAGCAATTGTTGGCTAAGTTTAAGCTCCTGCTGCAACAAGAATTGGCCGCTGCAGTAACTCAGCTTACCGCCAGCTTTGCCGGCGACATCAGGAAGCTGGGTGATCGAACCAACACTTTGGAGGAGAGAGTGGATGAAATTGTGACGGTTTTGGAGTCCAGCGGGTCCGCTACCGAGGCCATGCGAGATGAGGTGGGCCTATTGCAGCAAAAGTTAGATCTTGAGAACAGGTCCAGGAGAGAAAATGTCCGGATCCGTGGCCTCTCGGAATCTATGGAAGATGTGCCCGCTACGGTTACAGCGCTACTTCAGGAACTGCTTCCTTCTATGCCGATTGACCGCTTGGAACTGGACAGAGCGCACAGGGCCTTGGGCCCAAAGCGATCGGACGGTCGCCCTAGAGATATCGTCGTTAGGCCTACATTCTATCGCCCGAAAGAGGCCATTCTACAGGCATCTAGAGAAAAGGCCAACCTATCTTTTCAGAACCATGCCTACCAGATATTTCCTGACGTTGCTCCCCAGACACTTCAGCGTCGGCGGGAGATGAAACCGGGGCTGGACATTTTGAAGTTGCATAACGTCAGGTTACGGTGGGGGTTCCCCTTCAGGCTGCTGTTCTCCCATGCGGGTCGGCAATGCTCAGCTGGCTCCCTCAGTGAGTTGCAGGGGCTTATACGTGAGCTTGGTCTGCCCATGGCTGACCCGCTAGCGGCCTCGCCTGACCAGGCGGCCCAGCGGACGCCCAAGCGCCAGCCCTTGTGGCCCGTATGGGAGAAGGTTCACCCACGGAGGAGACGGGATCGGGGGGCTGGCCGCCCTCTCCCCCCGGGCTCTGACCCGGGTTAGAATTCTTACCCTCGGGCCGGGTTTGAGTCGCTTGGTGGGGTGCCCATCCTCCCGATTTCAGAGAAAACTGGTGACCGTGGGTATGTCGCCCCTTGCACTGTTGTTGGTTACATTTATTACTCAGTTAACTTTTACGTGTTGCTAATGTAGAATTTAATACTGTTTTTGTCTGTCCTGCTGGCCCCCTGCTGCGGCCTGGGACTTTGTGTCCTGGGGGGCCCGTGATGGTGAGATATGGGCCGTTGGGTCCATGTGGCTAATCCACCCCCCTCTTCTTCTGGGGGTGGGTGGACGCATGCGATGCCCGGCCCCACTCCCCCCCTTCTTTAGTTAAGGGTGCTGGTATTTCTTAATCTGCTTCCACTTGCCATTTCTTGTAGCGGGGTGGTAACCTCCGAGAGCTACCCCCACGCATTACATGTCAACCCACACTGGGGTGCTCCTATCCCCAGTGCCTGAGTCGTCTCCTGCTGTGGCAGGAATCTTTTGGGCCGTCGTGGGTCCAAAGCGCTGTGTTGGATTTTGGTCCTTCTTATCTAGACTGTTTATTGTATTTAGATCGCTTAGTTTGTTAAGTTTCCTTTTGTTTCTTATTATAAATGTTCCCCTTTTTTCCCTCCCCTACCCAAGCCCCCTTTTCTACCCCTGCCTCCTTGCGCCTGGTCTGCCCGTTTCCTCAACTCGTAGACCAACTCTGTCCTGATGGTGGGGCTAAATATTAAACTAATTTCTCACAACGTCCAGGGCTTTAACAGCCCTGTTAAGAGGAATAAGGCTTTTCACTATTATAAATCTTGTAAAGCGGATATACTTTTTCTACAAGAGACAAGGTTCTCAGTCCACTCTAGGCTGAGGTACCTGAGTCATCACTAACCCGGGTCCTATATGTCGTGTGCTAGAGAAAAGAAAAGAGGGGTGTTGATAGCTTTTAGTAAAAATCTCCCCTTTATCTGTTGTAAAGAAATCGTTGATCCGACTGGTAGATATGTTGTCCTTCAGGGGTCTCTCTATGACATTGACATCACTATACACATCACTATATACATACTATACACCTAATTCCTTCCGAACACGCTTTTTTAAGCACCTGCTGTCAGTTGTCTGGAACAACACCTAGGGCATTTTGATAATGGGTGGGGACTCTAATATGGTGGTGAATCCTAGGGTGGACAGACAGAGGACGGGCCAACCCGCAAGTGCGATGCAGGGTTCGGACCCTCACTCTATTGTCTTTGGTGATCTCTTGGACACTCACGGTCTTTGTGATGTCTGGAGGGAAAAAAAAACCCACCGCCAAGGATTTCACATTCTATTCTAATCCCCATGGGTCCTTCTGTCGGATAGACCATATCTTTGTCCCTCAGGCTATACTCCCGACAATCATTAGCTCCAAAATCTATAACTTGACCTGGTCAGATCATAATCCTGTAATGGCGGAGGTTGACTTGTTGGTCCCAACTAAGCACTCCTATAATTGGAGACTAAACGACTCCCTCCTGTGCTCTCAGGACACGTGCCTGAAGATTCAAGACGCCCTTAAGGACTATTTTACCCTGAATGTTGATTCGGTCCAATCACCGAATTAGCCTCTGGGAGGCCCAGAAAGTTGTCATGCGGGGTAATATAAGCATAGCTTCCCTCAGGAAAAGGGAGAGACAGAAGCGACTTAAGGAATTGACGTTAAAATATGAGCAGGCCGAGGAGCAGTGGAAGAGACCCCCGAACCCTAGACATAAAAAGACCGTCGATAGGCTTAGGGAGCTCAACGTGCTCCTGGATGATCAGGCTGAGAAGCGGCTCCGTTGGGCCAGGCAAAAATTTTACGCTAGGGGCAACAAGCCCGATACTATGATGGCCCGGAAGCTGAAAGCCAGCGTCCTGGACAGACGGCAGCGAATAAAACTTAAGCTCAATTCGGGTTCCATTACGGCTAATCCGGACAAAATTGTAGCGCATTTCGGGGGTTCCTATCTGCATTGTACTCGGCCCCCCCGAGAGCCGATGACGCTGACCTCGAGAGATTCTTCGAGCGCGTTGAGCTACCATCTATTACCCCAGACCACATTGACCTGATGGACTCTCCTATCACACCCCAGGAGATATTAGCGGCCATTAAGTCCACTAAAACCTCCAAAACCCCGGGACCTGATGGCTTCAGTGGCCTTTATCACAAAAAGTTTGCACCCCTCCTGGCGCCTCACCTGGCCAACCTCTTCAATGCCATGTGTGCAGAGGCATCCTTGGGCCCAAGCTCCCTATTAGCGGACATTTGTATGATACCTAAGCCCGACAAGGATAGCCTGTTAATCCCCAACTACAGGCCCATATCGTTAATTAACACCGATGTGAAGCTGTTGGCCAAGGTGTTGGCAACTAGATTGAATACATTCCTGGAGGGCCTTATACACAGAGATCAGGTGGGTTTTGTGCCATCTCGCCAGGCTGGAGACAATGTCAGGAGGGTTGCTCACTTGGTTCACCATGCCCGAGTGAGGGGCATCCCAGCCTTCCTGCTGTCCCTTGATATACAGAAGGCTTTTGACATTATCTCTTGGGATTACTTACTATGGGTTCTGGGGAAATGGGGTTTCGGACAACGATTTTTAGACTGGATCAAAGCCCTTTATGATGCTCCAACGGCACGGGTGAGGTATTCGGGCTTTACTTCTGAGACCTTCTGGATCTCTAGAGGTACAAGGCAGGGGTGCCCCCTCTCCCCGATTCTCTTTATACTAGCTTTGGAGCCTCTGGGTATAGCGATAAGGCGAAACCCGAATGTTAGGTGACTGGAAGTAGCGGGAGTCCACCACAAAGCGATGACGCTATGCTGGCGGTCTCGCAGCCCCTTACCTCCCTTCCAAACTTATACGCTATTCTGGACCACTTCGCCCGCATCTCCGGCTTGACCATAAATAGTGATAAATCCCAGGCACTCAATATGTCCCTGACTTCGGAGGTGGTGACCCAAATTAAAGCTAATTTTCCCTTTAAATGGTCGACAGAGCCGCTCTTATACCTGGGGGTACGTATTACAGCGGCATATGAAGATCTTTATGGGGCTAATTACCCATCCTTGTTTGGATCCCTGGCACGGTTGCTTGATACTTGGATGCCATATTCGCTCTCTTGGCTGGGCCATATAAATGCAGTTAAAATGTCCATCCTCCCCAAACTTCTATACTTTTTTAGAACGTTGCCAGTACCAATCCCATCGTATAGGCTTCGTGCGATGCAGAGGAGAATATCGGTCTTTATTTGGTCTGGTGCTCGTCCGCGAGTACCCAAGCGCACTATGTTCTGTCACAAGTCTCTAGGTGGGCTTGGTGTCCCTAATATTAGTATGTATTACAAGGCCTCCCAAATAGCCCAGCTTGCCCCCATGCATTCCTCTTTAAAGCCTCACCTCTGGACGTTTCTGGAACTTCCGGACTGCTCGCCGGCCCCGATTGACGGCTTGCTATGGATGGACCCTGTGTCCAGACCTGGGACGCTTAGCCCCCTAATGAAGCACTCACTTTCGGTGTGGGACTCGGTGAAATACTCCACCTCCCTGATGTCTCCTCACACTCCTTTAGCGCATCTCTAGGGTAACCCGTCCTTCCCTCCAGGGATGGATAATAGACCAACCTATAAATGGTGGATGGAGCATGGAATAACTAGGGTGCTGCACCTTCTTTCGGAGGATGGGTTTTCGTCCTATAGTTCTCTGAGAGAAAAATTTGATGTTCCCCAGAGGGCCTTTTTTCAGTATCTGCAGCTGAGACACTGGTTATCACCCTTAACTAGATTGGGGCAACCCTTCCGGAAATGCACCCCCTTTGAGGAGGTTTGTAGTGCAGACCCGTTCCGCAGGGGGTTAATATCCATGTTGTATTTTATGTTGAACAACATAGGGGCGGGTACACATGCCCACGTGGATAAATGGGAACGAGATCTGGGCCCCTGTCGTTCAGATAGGGGGTGGGCGGAAATTTGGAATGCTGCCTCTTCATGCTCCATAAATGTTTTGACAACTGAAACAGCTTACAAAGTTCTGCTTCGCTGGTACCTGGTGCCCAGTCGCCTTGGTAAAATGTTCCCAGGGCAGGCCAATACATGCTTCAGGGGTTGTAGTGTTGAGGGAAACTTTATGCATATCTGGTGGACCTGCCCCATGCTGGCCCGTTTTTGGTCCCAAGTATACAGGATGGCCGGTAAAATGTTTCGGACAAGTATCAGAAAGGATCCCTGGGTGGCCCTCCTTCACTGTAGACCCCCATAGCTTACTAAAAAACAGAACAAATTATTCATTTACTTGCTCCTTTGCCAGGGCCTGGAGGAAACAGATTTTCCTGCTATAGGAGGTGTCGTCTAGGATGAATGGGTTTCACACCAAAACCTAGAGGAGGCCTATGAGAGTATAAAGAGTTCGCCTACGACCACACCACCCTGAATGCGCCTGATTTCATCTGATCTTGGATGCTAAGCAGGATCGGGCCTGGTCAGTGCTTGGATAGGAGACCGCCTGGGAAATCCGGGTGCCGTAGGCTTTTCTTTTGGCCAACAGCAGAGGTCCAGAGGACTTAGACTTACTTAAAATAAACCTGGGACTTAGAAAAAAATGACCCTTTCACACCAAAAACTAGAAGAGGCCTATGAGAGGAGAAAGATGTTGCCTACGGCCACACCACCCTGAATGCGCCCAACCTCGACTAATCTCAGAAGCTAATCAGGGGTGGGCCCGGTCAGTACTTGGATATGAAACTGCCTGGGACTACTGGGTTTCTTTTGGGCAACAGCAGAGGTCCAGGGGACTTAGAAAAAAAAACGTAGAACTTAAAAAAAAAATGTCTCTTTCACTCCAAAAAGTAGAAGAGGCCTATGAGAGTATAAGGGAATCACCTACGACCACACCACCCTGAATACGCCTTTACTCGTCTGATCTCAGAAGTTAAGCAGGATCGGGCCCAGTCAGTACTTGGACGGGAGACCGCCTGGGAATACCGGGTGCCGTAGGCTTTAATTTTGGCCAACAGCAGAGGTCCAGAGGACTTAGAAAAATAAACGTGGCACATGGATAAAAACGACCCTTTCACACCAAAAACTAGAAGAGGCCTATGAGAGGTGAAAGACGTTGCCTACGGCCACACCACCCTGAATGCGCCCGACCTCAACTAATCTCAGAAGCAAAGCAGGGTTGGGCACAGTCAGTATTTGGATGGAAGACTGCCTGGGAATACCGGGTGCCGTAGGCTTTTCTTTTGCCCAACAGCAGAGGTCCAGGGGACTTAGAAAAAAAAACCTGGGACTTAGAAAAAACTGCCCTTTCACACCAAAAACTAGAAGAGGCCTATGAGAATAGAAGCACATCGCCTACGGCCATGTCAGGTCCCGTGGGACGCCCACCTTCCAATTAAGTCTGCAACCCCCAATCTCCACTGCTAGCTTCGCCTATAGACAAGCCCCCGTTTGCCGGGACGCTGGACACGCCTCACCGGACACGGTTGCCCCCAGGACTTCTTAGCACAAAGGATGCAGACTTATGCAGGGGAAGGCAAACGAACCAGGAACGAGACTGGGTAAGGTCAAACGGGCAGGGGTCATACACGGCAGATCAGTCCAATAAAGCGCGGTACAGGAGGATGAGACAGAAGAATAGTCGAGTCGAGCCAAAGGTCACACCGGGGAATCACAGATACGCAGTACAGAGGAGCAGGCAGAAATCGTGGTCAGGAAAACAGGCTAAGGTCGGTCCAGGCAGCAATCAAGGATGGTCATACTCGGCAAGATACGTAGACGGAACAGACACCAATTCACACCCAGCAGCACGCTATCACGGGCAAGGATCAAATGCAATAGGAACACCTTTATAGGAAGTGGCCAACCAGATTGAGGGACATGATTGGTGCAAACTTAGGAACCTGGGGCTGATTGCCCCATTCAAACCACAGGGCGTTCCGCCCAAAAGCAACCTTGGGCTCATTGGCCCTGAGTGCTCGCGCGCGCGAGCATGATCCTGAGCGTCAGGAGCGCGGCGCGATGCCGGGGACGCGGCCGCTCCAGACGCTGCTGGTGACGGAGCCGCCCGAGCCGCCGCTCGCGACGGAAACAGCCGAGCGGCGGCCGGGGCCAGAAGCCGTCGAGCCGCCGCCTGCCGAAGATGCCGCCCAGCCAGCTCTCCGGCCGTCCGACTGCAGCCGGTGCGGGACCGAAGGCCAGGTGAGTGTGCGGTCCCCGTGACAGGCCACACCGCCCTGAATATGCCCTATCTCGGAATCTAAGCAAGGTCGGGCCCGGTCAGTACTTGGGTGGGAGACCGCCTTGGAATACCGGGTGCCGTAGGCTTTTCTTTTGGCCAACAGCAGAGGTCCAGGGGACTTAGAAAAATAAACATGGGAATTTAGAAAAAAAAGGCCCTTTCACACCAAAAACTAGAAGAGGCCTATAAGAGTGTAAGGGCATCATATACTGCCACATATCTCTGAATGTGCCCGATCTTGTCTGATCTCGAAAGCTAAGCAGAGTCGGGCCCGGTCTGCACTCGGATAGCCGACCGCGCGGGAGAACCGGGTGCCGTAGGCTTTTATTTTGGCCAACAGCAGAGGTCCAGGGGACTTAGAAAAATAAACGTGGGTTAGGGGAACCTTCATCAAACTGGGGTCTAGACTCAATAAGGAAAGAGCGGAGATTACCCTGAAGCTCCTTAATGAAATCAGGAAATTGGAAAAGCTTCATAAAAAGTCCTTAGCGGCAGCGCATCTCGCAGCATTGACCTCCCTTAGGGAGAGTTTGAAAACTCATTGTTGCGATAAAATGAAGGTCCAGTTAGTTAAATGTAAAAAAGTTTTTTATGAGTCTGGGGATAAGTGCGGAAGGCTCTTGGCGAAAGCATTGAGGGCAGAAAGAGCCAAGATGTACATCCCTAAGATCTTTGATGCAGAAGGCAGACTGGTTTACCTAACTAGGAATATCGCTAAAGCCTTCCGCAGTTTCTATGAGTCATTGTACAATCTTCCCAGTACAAAGGGAGAGAAACAAGAGCTGCGCATAGCTAAGTATTTGAGGGAGTCGGGTATGCCTAAGCTCCCCGGGGAGGTTTTGAGAGAGTTGGAGGAGCCCATCTCGCTGGTAGAGCTGCGGAAGGTGGTGGCCGGGTCAGCGGGGAGGAAGGCTCCCGGTCCAGACGGGCTTGGTTTACAGTATTACAAGGTATTTTTTCCCATTCTCGCCCCTAGGATGTTGGGGGTGTTTGACTCTCTCAGGGACGGGGGACCCTCCCTCAGGATTCCCTCAGGGCTCACATTTCCGTAATTCCGAAAGAAGGTAAGGACCCAAACTGCTGCTCCAGCTATAGGCCAATCTCGCTATTGAACTCCGATGTAAAATTATTAGCAAACATTTTAGCCTCCAGGATCGCACCTCACCTACACCATGTCATAGGTCTAGACCAGGTGGGGTTCATGCCGCATAGAGAAGCCAGGGACAACACAATAAAGGTGTTGAACCTGATCCACATGGCCCAGCGGAAGAACCTCCCCTCACTGCTTCTTGCCACCAACGCCGAGAAGGCGTTTGACCGAGTAAACTGGCAATTCATGCATGCCACTCTGAGGCACATTGGTCTTGGGCCGAATGCATTGAGCTGGATTGCCAACCTATATAGCGCGCCCTCGGCGTCGGTGAAGGTGAATGGGTTTCTTTCTGACTCTTTTAAGATTGCTAATGGGACTAGGCAGGGGTGCCCACTCTCCCCGCTGATTTTCATTGTTACCCTCGAGCCATTTCTGCCCAGGGTACGTCGTAACCCTGATATCAAAGGGCTGGTGGGCTCAAATAATCATTATAATGTGGCCGCATATGCGGATGATTTAATCTTCAGCTTGTCGGGGCCGGAAACATCCCTGCCCAACCTGATGGAGGAATTGAGGTGTTACGGTGAGATCTCAGATTACAAAGTCAATTATCAAAAGTCGGAGGCTCTAAACTTGAATATCCCTCCCAAAAGGTTCCATAATATTCAGAGTTCGTTCCTTTAACCCTTTAAGTGCCAGCCTACCTGGAGTTTTTGTCACACTCTGTTGCCAGACCATTTTGCACTATTTTGCACTCCCCATATTCAAATGTGATTTTTTAAGGGATTTCCAGGGATTTCCCAGGAAAATGATATATTGTTTTTTTCAGCAGAGTCTGAGCTTTAACATGAAATGTCTTGTTTGTCATTTTTTAGGTGTATTCTCAATATTTTTTGGCGAAATATGTGCAAAAAAATTTAAAAAAATAAATTTTTTACAATTTGTAGTGTTTTTTTGTAATAAAAAATGTAAGTTTGTCAATAAAATCTTATTGCGTGTGAAACCCCAATTTCTCCCGGTTACAGCGGTACCACATATGTATAGGTAGACACCTTTTCCTGCCCAGGAGACTCCCCCAAACTGAAACAGAGCTTTAGGGGATTTTCTGAAAAAATACAACTGTGATATGCGCTATGCGCACCTTGCGGTTTTTCCAGAAAAACAACCCTTTACATTTGAAATACCCCCCACAAACTATATATTCTCTGGAAGTACACACCTCAGGCTTTCTGTTTGTACCAGGCTTGTTGATGTGGCCACAGTTTTCTAGAAGTAATCCCTCAATGTATTCTTTGGTTGCAAAGAGTTTCCCTAAAAAAAGGATAAAAAAGCAGAATCAAAGCCACATGTTCCTAAAAAAACTATATACAAACAAGAAAAAACAAGTATGATCTGAAAAAGCAACATCCCCTGAACAGAACGATACCCAACATGCATGGGTTCTGTCAAGGAAAGAGTTGCCAAACACCCCAAAGTAAAGCATGTGCGTAACGGTAATTTTTCTTGAAAATTTCAGCTCTGCAGACAAAGTGCGCACCTTGCGATTTTTCAACCAAAACAACCCTTTACATTTGGAATATCCCCCATAAACCATATATTCCCTGAAAGTACACATGTTAAGCTTTCTAAGCGTACCCAGCTTGTTGTAGTGGGCTCATCTTTCTGAAATTAATCCCTCAAAGAACTCTTTGGTTGCGCAGAGTTTCCCTAAAAAATGTATAAAAAAGCAGAATAAAAAACACCTTTTACTAAAATATAAATATGCAAACAAGAAAAAACAAGCTAAGTCTGAAAGCGCAAGGTCCCCCGAACAGAACAATACCCAACATGCAGAGGTACTATTAACCCTTTTAATTGCCAGCTTACTTGAGATTTTGTCACCCTCTGTTGACAGGTCATTTTTCCCCATTTTGCGCCATGTTTTGCGCCATGTTTTGTGTCATTTTTGCTGGAATTTTCAGGAAAATTATATATATATTTTTTGCAGCAGAGTTTAGGCTTTAACATGAAATGTCTTGTTTGTAAATTTTATTTATTATTAATTTTATTTATTATTAAGTAAAAAAAATAAATAAATACAATTTTTTTTTAGAAAATTGACTCCTTTATTTTACATAAAAAATTTATTTTATTAAAGAAAACCATATTGCATGTGAAAGCCCCATTTCTACCGATTAGAACGGTACCACATATTTATCGGTAGCCCCCTGTTCCTGCCCAGGAGACCCCCCTAACTGAAACAAGTAATTTTTAACATTTACAAATAAAATACAACTACCATCCACACTACAAAGGGTTAAATCGAGAAAAAAAAATGACATAGGATCCCCCCTCCCGGGAGGGGGGGCCCATTTTTTGGGGGGATTTTTAAGGGTTAAAAATCCTTAAAAATAAAAAAAAATGACATGGGCCCCCCCTTACCCAAAGTAACCAGCCCGGGACCAGCTATGCAGGGCTTGGAGGAACGGTGCGCAGGGGCCTACAAGCCCGCATAGCCAGTGGGCCCGGGCTCTTCTGCCCCCCCCTGGGCTTTGGGGAGGCAGGTAATGGGGGTGCCGGGAGTTAATGGCAAGTCACCGGCTAGCGCAGGTGACTTGCCACCTCCCCCAGCCTTGTGAACTGGTATAGGGGTCATGGACCCCTTACCAGTTCACAAGGGGTTAAATGTAAAAATAAAACACAGACACACAAAGAGAAAAATTTTTTTTTTTTTTTTTTTTTTTTTTAATACTTACCTCCCATCCATAGTGGAGCACTCTTTCAGCCTTTTATAGCTGCTGGATGACAGAAAACAAAAGGGTTAATTAAAAAAAAAAATGACATAGGGTTCCCCCTCCTAGGGGGGGAGACCCCATTTTTTTTTGGAATTTTAAGGGTTAAAAACCCTTAAAAATCCCAAAAAAAAATGACGTAGGGTCCCCCCTACCCAGCATTACCGACCCGGGCCAGCTATGGGGGCTTGTAGAACAGGGCGCAGGGGCCAGCGTTGGTGGCCCCTGGCCCTGCAGGCTACTAGCCCACATAGCCACTAAGTGGCCCGGGCCCTTCTGCCCCCCCCCTGGCCGTTGGGGAGGCAGGTAATGGGGGGCTGGGGGTTAATGGCAAGCCACCCACTAGCTGCAGGTGACTTGCCATACCCAGAGCCTTGTGAACTGGTATAAGGGGTCTCATGGACCCCTTACCAGTTCACAAAGGGAAAAATGAAAAAAAACGCCACACAAAAGTATTTTATTAAAAAAAAAAAAAAAATTTTTTTTACTGTACTTACCTCCGATTGTAAGCTCCTTTGTCCCGCGCCGCTCTGCTGACAGATGCCGGTGATCGGCATCAGAGAAGGGGGAGGCAGGAGATCAGAGGATCTCCTGCCACCTCCTTCCCCGTTGCCGATCACCGGCATCTGACAGCTGAGAACGCTGAAGCCGGTGATCGGGGCTGGGATGACGTCATAGCCCCGCCCCCAAAAGGGGCGGGGCTTGACGCTGCGACGGACCGGGATGACGTCATAGCCCAAGGGGGCGGGGCTTAGCGGCAAGATGGCGGCCGCCATCGAAGAGGAGAGAGGAGAGAGCCTTCCGGGCTCTCTCCTGAAGATCGGTAAGTCCTGGGGGGCGATCGGAGGCCCCCCAGGTGAAGAGGAGGGACAGCGGGAGCCAGCGCACACACAGGTAAGTGAATGTCATTTTTATTTTTTATTTTTTTTTACAGTTAGCAGCTGCTGCTGCCAAACGGGGGGGGGGCTATTCCGGGGGCTCTCCTGGAGCCATCCGACCCCCCACGGGGGATCGGATGGCACCAAATTAAAGAGGAGACCCGGCCGGATCCAACGAGGGGTCAGGTGAGTATTTTTGACTTTTATTTTTTTTACTAGCAGGGGGGAAAGTCAAGCCCGTAGATACTACGTGCTTGGCACTTAAGTGGAGTGGAAGCAAGCACGTAGTATCTACGTGCTTGGCACTGAAAGGGTTAAATGGGCCAGAGACAGTGTAACCTACCTTGGGGTCAGAATTGGGAGCAACTTAAAGAACATCTTCTCTCTTAATTTTCCCCCCCTTTTGAAGAGGTTTGAAGGGGAGATCTCTCGTTGGTCCATGGGTAAGATCTCCTGGTTTGGCCGCTGCAATGCCCTCAAGATGAACCTTCTCCCGCATCTGCTCTATCTGATGCAGGCCCTCCCCGTACCTCAGACCTTTCTGCAAAAGGTCAGAGCTCTTTTTGTCAGATTCGTTTGGGGGGGGAAAAAGCCGAGGCTTAGTAGGCGTATTCTAACAAGGGATAAAGAGCATGGGGGTCTGGGTTTTCCCGACCCGACACTATACCACGCAGCGGTCCACCTAAATAGGGTCATTGATTGGTGTATTCATGGTAAACACAAGCAGTGGGTGGGCCTCGAGCAGGAGTTCTCAGACTCCCCGCTGGCAGGTGCTTTGTGGCTTACGGGCAAGGATACCCCGTTGGCAATGAAGCACCCCACCCTGGGTACCTCACTTAGGATCGGCAGACATTACATGGGTCACCCCGACCTTTCTCCCTACCCCTCGCCGCTGCTCCCAATTCTCGGAAACCCTAGCTTCCCTCCCGGGTGTGAGGGCCGTACCTCAAAGATGTGGTTGGGCGGTGGGATTTTCAGGGCCAAGCACTTCTGGGGGGATGGTGAATGGGCGGATTTGGACAGTCTGGCGGGATCTCTGGGCCTCCCGACCTGGACGGGATGGCAGCGTATGCAGCTTCTCCACTTCCTCTCCTCGCTTCGTGAATTCGTTGAAGGGCAAAGGAAACTTACAACATTCGAGGAGCTGTGCTTAAGTAGAAATACGGAGAAACACACGCTCTCGTTTGTGTACAAAAAATTGATTGCCCCGCCAGAGGGAGACGAGCCTCCCTTCGTAAGGAAATGGGAAGAGGACTTGGGGGTTTCGTTTTCACCCAAGCAATGTAAGAAGATTCTGCCGATGCCACATAAGACGGCTGTCTGCACAGATATAAAATTCTTACTAGGTGGTATAGGTTGCCATCTCTACTTAACAAATGGTTCCCGGGTACACCCGCTGTGTGCTGGAGGTGTGAGGCAGCAACAGGTGATTTACTACATATCCTCTGGTCCTGTCCTAAGCTTAAGCCTTTTTGGGATACGGTTAGGGGAGTTGCAGGGAGACTGGTCGATATGGATGTTCCTGACGATCCGGCCCTATGCCTCCTCCACTCGACGAAGATCCCAATTAAACGATATAAGAAGTCCGTGTTGTGCCATCTGCTCAATGCAGCGAAAGCCTGCATTCCCCAGATGTGGAAAATGGCTGACCCTCCCTCAGTAGCTATGTGGGTTATGAAGGTTAACGAGATTATGAGATTCGAGAGCCTGATTCTTACCAAAGACAACAGGCAGGAAAGTTTTACAAGTACGTGGTGTAGGTGGATGGAGTTTTCTGAGTCGGAAGAATGTAAAATCTTGCTTGGAAACACCTAGGTCCCCTCCAGCTTTCCCCTCATCCCCCCCCCTCCGTGTCCCCCCCTTACTTCCCCCCCCCCCAGGTTTTTGCCCCTCCACTGGTGAATGGGTCTGAACACTTGGATGGTGGGCGGACTAGTTTTATTTTATGGTCAAACTTAAGGTATGTCTTTCAACATTTTTAGTCTGATCTGCAATGTCCAATATAATGTACTTTCTGTTTAGTCGCCAGCAGGAGGTGCTGTTTCTTCCTCCCTGATGTCGTGTACTTGTCTTTTTCTTTTGTATGGATAAAAATGTATATAAATAAAGAATTAAAAAAAAGAAAAAGAAACGTGGGAATATAGAAAAAAAACGGCCCTTTCACACCAAAAACTAGAAGAGGCCTATGAGAGTATAAGGACTTCACCTACGGCCACACCACCTTAAATGCGCCCAATCTTGTCTGATCTCGCAAGCTAAGCAGGGTCGGGCGCTATCAGTACTTGGATGGGAGACCGCCTGGGAATTTTGGGTGCCATAAGCTTCTCTTTTGGCCAACAGCAGAGGTCCAGGGGATTTAGAAAAAAAAAATGTGGGACTTAGAAAAAAACGGCCCTTTCACAACAATAAATAGGAAAGGCCTATGAGAGTATAAGGACATCACCTACGGCCACACCACCCTTGATTGCGCCTGATCTTGTCTGATCTCGGAATCTAAGCAGGGTCGGGCCTGGTCTGTACTTAGATGGCAGACCGCCTGGGAATACTGGGTGCCGTAGGCTTTTCTTTTGGCGAACAGCAGAGGTCCAGGGGACTTAAAAAAGAAAACCATGGGACTTAGAAAATAACGGCCCTTTCACACCAAAAACTAGAAGAGGCCTATGAGAGTATAAGGACATCACCTACGGACAACACCACCCAGAATGCGCCTGATCTCGGAAGCTAAGCAGGGTCAGCCACTGTCAGTACTTGAATGGGAGACTACCTGGGAATACCAGGTGCCGTAGGCTTTTCTTTTGGCCAACAGCAGAGGTCCAAGGGACTTCGAAAAATAAACGAAAAAAAAATAATGAGAGTAGCAAGACGCTGCCTACGGCCATACCACCCTGAATGCGCCTGATCTCGATAAAACTCAGAAGCTAAGCAGGGTCCGGCCTGGTCAGTACTTGGATGGGAGACGGTCTGGGAATACCGGGTGCTGCAGGCTTTTCTTTTGGCCAACAGCAGAGGTCCAGGAGACTTAGGAAAAAAAAATTGTGGGACTTAGGAAAAAACGGCCCTTTCACAACAATAAATAGAAAAGGCCTATGAGAGTATAAGGACATCACCTCCGGCCACACCACCCTTGATTGCGCCTGATCTCGGAATCTAAGCAGGGTTGGGCCTGGTATGTACTTAGATGGCAGACCGCCTGGGAATACTGGGTGCCGTAGGCTTTTCTTTCGGCCAACAGCAGAGGTCCAGGGGACTTAAAAAAGAAAACTGCCCTTTCACACCAAAATCTGGAAGAGACCTTTAAAAATATAAAGATATTGCATACAGTCACACCACCCTGAATGTGCCCTTTTCTGGTTTCGGAAGCTAAGCAGGGCCCGGCTCGGTCAGTGCTTGAATGGGAGACTACCTGGGAATTCAAGGTGCCGTTGACTTTTCTTTTGGCCAACAGCAGAGATCCAGGGGACTTAGAAAAAACTGCTCTTTCACAACAAAAACTTGAAGAGGCCTATGAGAGTAAAAATGCATCACCTATGGCCCCACCTCCCTGAATGTGCCCGATCTTGTCTGAGATCGGAAACTAAGCAGGGTTGGGCCTGGTCAGTATCAGGTCCAGGGAACTTATAAAAAAAAAAGTGGGACTAAAAAATGTCCCTTTCACACCAAAATCTAGAAGAGGCCTATGAGAGTAGAAAGATGTTGCCGATTTAGTCTGATCTTGGAAGCTAAGCAGGGTCCGGCACGGTCAGTACTTGGATGGGAATACCAGGTGCCATAGGTATTTTTTTTGACCAACAGCAGAAGTCCAGGGGAATAACAAAAAAAAAAAAA
>CM051234.1:297059388-297079388 GCA_027917425.1 Gastrophryne carolinensis
AGCTAAGTAGGGTCGGGCCTGGTCAGTACTTGGATGGAAGATCGCCTGGGAAATCCGGGTGCCGTAGGCTTTTCTTTTGGCCAACAACAAAGGTCCAGGGGACTTAGAAAAATAAAACGTGGGACTTAGAAAAAAACACCCCGAATGCGCCCAATTTCGTCTGATCTCGGTCAGTACTTGCATGTGAGACTGCCTGGGACTACCAGGTGCCATAGGCTTTTCTTTTGGCCAACAGCAGAGGTCCAGGGGACTTAGAAAAATAAACGTGGGACTTAGTAAAAACTGCCCTTCCACACCAAAAACTAGAAGAGGCCTATGAGAGTAGAAAGATGTCAGCTACGACCACACCACCCTGAATACGCCTGTTCTCGTCTGATCTTGGAAGCTATGCAGGGTTAGGCCCAGTCAAGACTTGGATGGGAGACCGCCTGGGAATACCGGGTGTCGTAGGCTTTTCTGTTGGCCAACAGCAGAGGTCCAGGGGACTTAGAAAAATAAACATGGGAATTTAGAAAAAAAACGGCCCTTTCACACCAAAAACTAGAAGAGGTCTATAACAGTGTAAGGTCATCACATACTGCCACATCTCCCTGAATGCGCCTGATCTCATCTGATTGCCATGAGCCATGAGCACAAGCAGGGAGGAATTCAGTCAATATGGATCTCTCCCTGTGAAGTCTTCTTAAGGGAGGCTGGCAGCTTCCCAGGTGAGTGGCTCTCAAATATTTGTCTGCATTGCATGTCCCAATGTTGGGGACTCAAAATTAAGAGTAGGGACCACACTAAACACAGAGTACCTTGTCAGGGCGGTGTGGCTTCCACATGTATCTGCAGATATATGCAACCAAATCTCTGTCTTTCCACACAGCTAGACGTGTTTGTTGCTTGATATTTAAATGATGAGAGGGCTAAACTGGGCGGTAAATTAGTTCCCAGGCCCTGAATAATAATAATAATTTTGTATAAATAATAGTGATTGAGCTGCTCCCACCCCCTTTATTCATTTGAATTGCCATGAGCACAAGCAGGGAGGAATTCAGTCAATATGGATCTCTCCCTGTGAAGTGTTCTAAAGGGAGGCTGGCAGTTTTCCAGGTGAGTAGCTCTCAAATATTTGTCTGCATTGCATGCCCCAATGTTGGGGACTCAAAATTAAGAGTAGGGACCACACTAAACACAGAGTGCCTTGTAGGGGCAGTGTGGCTTCCACATGTATCTGCAGATATATGCAACCAAGTCTCTGTCTTTCCACATAGCTAGACATGTTTGTTGCTTGATATTTAGTTGATGAGAGGGTTAAACTGGGCGGTAAATTAGTTCCCAGGCCTGAATAATAATAATAATTTGTATAAATAATAGTGATTGAGCTGCTCCCACCCCCCTTTATTCATTGGAATTTAGAAAAAAACGGCCCTTTCACACCAAAAACTAGAAGAGGCCTATGAGAGCATAAGGACATCACCTACGGCCACACCACCCTAAATGCGCCCGATCTTGTCTGCTCTCGGAAGCTACGCAGGGTTGGGCCCTATCAGTACGTGGATGGGAGACCTCCTGGGAATTTCGGGTGCCGTAAGCTTCTCTTTTGGCCAACAGCAGAGGTCCAGGAGATTTAGAAAAAAGAAACGGAATTTAGAAAAAAAACACCAAAAACTAGAAGAGGCCTATGAGAGTATAAGGACGTCACGTACGGCCACACCACCCTGAATGCGCCTGATCTCTGAAGCTAAGCAGGGCCGGGCTCAGTCAGTGCTTGGATGGGAGACTGCCATGGAATTCCAGGTGCCGTAGGCTTTTCTTTTGGCCAAAAGCAGAGGTCCAGGGGACTTAGAAAAATAAAGTGACACTTAGAAAAAAACTACCCTCTCACACCAAAAACTAGAAGAGGCCTATGTGAGTATAAGGACATCACCGACGGCCACACCACCCTAAATGCGCCCGATCTCGCCTGATCTCGGAAACTAAGCAGGGTCATGCCCGATCAGTACTTAGGTGGGAGACCGCCTGAGATTAACGGGTTCTGTAGGCTTTTCTTTTCACCAACAGCAGAGGTCCAGGGGACAAAAAAAGTGGGAGTGGTCCTTTCACACCAAAAACTAGAAGAGGCCTATGAGAGTAGAAAAATGTTGCTTACGGCCACACCACCTGAATGCGCTCGATCTCGTCTGATCTTGGAAGCTAAGCAGGGTCCGGCCGGGTCAGTATTTGCATGGGATTCCATCTGGGAATACCGGTGCCGTAGGTTTTTCCTTTAACCAACAGCTGATGTCCAGGGGACTTAGAAAAAAAAAACGTGGGAAATAGAAATAAAAACGTCCCGTTCACACCAAAACCTAGAAGATGCCTATGATAGTATAAAGAGTTTGACGACGGCCACACCACCCTGAATGAGCCTGATCTTGACTTAACTCAAAAGCTAAGCAGGGTCTGGCTCGGTCAGTACTTGTATGGGAGACCGTCTGGGAATACCGGGTGCTGCAGGCTTTTCTTTTGGCCAACAGGAGGTCCAGGAGACTTAGAAAAAAAAAACGTGAGACTTAGGAAAAAACAGCCCTTTCACAACAATAGCTAGAAAAGGCCTATAAGAGTATAAGGACATCACCTACGGCCACACCACCCTAAAAGCGCCAGATCTCCCTAAATGGCCCTTTCACCCCAAAAACTATAAGAGCCCTATGACAATAAAAAGATGTCAGCTACGGTCACACCACCCTGTATGCGTCCGATCTTGTATTATCTCAGAAGCTAAGCAGGGTTGGGCCCCATCAGTACCTGGATGGGAGACCGCCTGGGAATACCGGGTGCTGAAGGCTTTTCTTTTGGCCAACAACAGAGGTCCAGGAGACTTAGAAAAAAAAAACCACAGGACATAGTAAAAAACGGTCCTTTCACACCAAAAACCAGAAGAGGCCTATGAGAGAATAAGGAAATCACCTACGGCCACACCACCCTAAATGCGCCCGATCTCATCTGAACTTGTAAGTTAAGCAGGGTCATTCTTGCTCAGTACTTGGAGGTGAGACTGCCTGGGACTACCGGGTGCTGTAGGCTTTTCTTTTGACCAACAGCAGAGGTCCAGGGGACTTAGAAAAAAACAACGTGGGACTTTTCAAACCAAAAACTAGAAGAGGCTTTTGTGAGTAGTAAGAAGTCAGCTACGGCCACACGACCCTGAATGTGCCCAATCTCGGAAGCTAAGCAGGCTTGGGCCCCGTCAGTACTTGGATGGGAGACTGCCTTGAAATACCGGGTGCTGTAGGCTTTTCTTTTGGCCAACAGCAGAGGTCCAGGGGACTTAGAAAAGAAAACCGTAGGATTTAAGAAGAAACGGCCCTTACTAGAAGAGGCCTATGAGAGTATAAGAAAATCACCTACGACCACACCACCCTGAATGCGTCTGTTCTCGTCTGATCTCGGAAGCTAAGCAGGGTTGGGCCCAGTCAAGACTTGGATGATAGATCGCTTGGGAATACCGGGTGACGTAGGCTTTAATTTTGGCCAACAGCAGAGGTCCAGAGGACTTCTAAACAAATAAACCTGGGACTTAGAAAAAAATTACCCTTTCACACCAACTAGAAGAGGCCTATGAGAGGAGAAAGACATTGCCTAAGGCCACACCACCCTGAATGCGCCCGACCTCAACTAGTCTCAGAAGCAAAGCAGGGTCGGGCACGGTCAGTATTTGGATGGGAGACGGCCTGGGAATACCGGGTGCCGTAGGCTTTTCTTTTGGCCAAAAGACTTAGAAAAATAAACAGGCCCTTTCACACCAAAAACTAGAAGAGGCCTATAAGAGTGTAAGGGCATCACATACTGCCACATCTCCCTGAATGAGCCTGATTTCGCCTGAACTCGAAAGCTAAGCAGGGTCGGGCCCGGTCTGCACTTGGATGGCCGACCGCCAGGGAGCATCGGGTGCCGTAGGCTTTTCTTTTGGCCAACAGCAGAGGTCCAGGGGACTTAGAAAAATAAACGTGGGAATTTAGAAAAAAAACGGCACTTTCACACCAAAAACTAGAAGAGGCCTATGAGAGTATTAGGACATAACCTACGGCCACACCACCCTAAATGCGCCTGATCTTATCTGCCCTCGGAAGCTAAGCAGGGTTGGGCCCTATCAGTATGTGGATGGGAGACCGCCTGGGAATTTCGAGTGCCGTAAGCTTCTCTTTTGGCCAACAGCAGAGGTCCAGGGGATTTAGAAAAAAAAAACATTGGAAAAAACGGTCCTTTCACACCCAAAACTAGAAGAGGCCTATGAGAGTATAGGTACATCATCTACGGCCACACCACCCTGAATGCGCCCGATCTCGGAAACTAAGCAGGGTCATGCCCGGTGTGTACTTAGGTGAGAGACCGCCTGGGAAATCTGGGTGCCGTATACTTATCTTTTGGTCAACAGCAAAGGTCCAGGGGACTTATAAAAAAACACCCTAAATGCGCCCAATCTCATCTGATCTCGGAAGCTAAGCAGGGTCGGGCTCGGTCAGTACTTGGAGTTCAGACTGCCTGGGACTACCGGGTGCCGTGGGCTTTTCTTTTGGCCAACAGCAGAGGTCCAGGAGACTTAGAAAAAAAAAAGTGGGACTTAGAAAAAACGGCCCTTTCACACCAAAAACTAGAAGAGGCCTATGAGAGTATGAAGATGTCGCCTATGGCCACACCACCCTGAATGCGCCTGATCTCGTCTGATCTCAGAAGTTAAGCATGGTCTTGCCTGGGTAATACCTGAATGGGAGACCATCTGGGAATACCAGGTGTGGTAGGCTATTTTTTTGGCCAACAGCAGAGGTCCAGGGGACTTAGAAAAGAAAACAGTGGGACAGTACGGCCGCACCACCCTGAATGCGCCCAAACTCATCTGATTTTGGAAGTTAAGCAGGGTCGGGCCTTGTTTGTACTTGGATGGGAGACAGCCTGGGAATACTGGGTGCTGTAGGCGTTACTTTTGACCAACAGCAGAGGCCCAGGGGACTTAAAAACAAAAACGTGGGACTTAGGAAAAAACGGTTCTTTCACACCAAAAACTAGAAGAGGCCTATGAGAGTAGTAAAATGTTGCTTACGGCCGCACCACCCTGAATGCGCCCGATCTCCTCTGATCTTGGAAGCTAAGCAGGGTCCGGCCTGGTCAGTATTTGGATGGGATTCCATCTGAGAATACCGGGTGCTGTCGATTTTTCTTTTGCCCAACAGCAGAGGTCCAGGAGACTTAGAAAAAAACGTGGGACTTAAAAAAAAAAAAAAAAAACGTCCCTTTCACACCAAAAACTAGACGAGGCCTATGGGCCTGATGCAGAGCCTCCTCTGAACTGCCCTTAAAACCTTCCGATTGTCCGGGGCTCCCGTTTGAATCGTGGCTCAAATGTGATGCAGAGCCTCCGTCGGAATGGCTCCCTAACTGATCCGTCAATTTCACTTTACTCGGAAAGCTTTTTTTGCTCTCTCGGGTGCCTTCAATTTGATCGGGGCTCCCGTTCACGTTCACACGGGCGGCCCGTTTTTCCCTGATTTTTCCTGGCTTTTTGAACGTACCTGCTTGGTTTCCGTCGTATTTGACCTTCCATTTTGGTGGTTTTAGCAAGTATACTTACATCTCCATGGCTCTTCAGTTGCCAATCTGGCTACACGCAAGCGCACATCCCTCAAACTCCATTGGAATATACATATGGCAACCACTGCCAATTTGACACATATTTTTTTGGAAACAATAAATTTGGGTTGTTCCTTTTTCCTTGCCATTAATGCATACCTTAATCTCCTTTGTGTTCCTTTTTCCTTGCCATTAATGCATACCTTAATTATTTCTGATTGTTTTGTATTTATTGTACCATATCTAAACTTTTTGTGTCATGGAAATGTGTGATGATGTTGTGTGATTGTACATTTGCAGGAAACACAACTTTCATTTTTTTTTTTTTTTTTTTATTTTATTCCAGCGTTTGAAATTGAATTTTTTAACCAAAGTTTTTTTAAAAATAATTGAATCTAAATGTTTTAACAAATAAACTATTTTCATTTTAAGCCAAATTAAAATTCTTTAGGCCTCGGTGTCTTGTGCCTGTGATTTTCTTGTATCTGTGAATGAAAAACAACATTAGTTTAGCATTGTTTATTTGGTTTGGTTGTGCGTGGTTTTTTTTGGGCCCTTTTTAAACCGGACCTTCTGCGTTATTTACTGAAAAGCCCAAACTCTTAACAAAAGATTCTGCAGCATCTCAAAATAATAGATAGTAATTTTTTAGTCAATCAATAATTATTCTTTCCACCACTGGGCTGCAACTCAGTTCTGGAATTTAGTATACGGCCGCCGCCATCTTGACTCAGAAGCATCACACTTACTGAGGAGAGGAGAGTGGGATAAGGTACAGGGGGTGGGTTATAGCTGTGCTTTGCTCACACAGAGCAGAGACCTCTTGAAAAGGTCAGCAATCCCAGAATGCAGACCAGCACAGTTAGAAGGCACTTCCTGTTTGCAGGCTGCCTGATAAGATGGCGGCTTCCATAATCCGCCATCTTGGATGTTGAAAGCCTCATAACATGCACTAGGTGCAGGTAGGATGATTTTGAAGGTGGGCAAACTTTATGTACAGGGTGTGGGAAACATATAAGATAGACTCTTATTCTGAGTGAAGGTCCGCTTTAAGGGCTTTTTAGACAAAGTCTTTGGTTGTTACTTTTGGTTTTTACATTTTGTGGCCAATGGAATTGTTGGTTCATTTACTTTGGTAACCAAAAACGCCACTTACCATGTTTTAGGTGCATATTGCGTCAGGGGCGGAGTCTCCATTCTTGCTCCCTTGCTTGCTGCTGTAAATCTGTTTGCATGACAAAGACACAGATATTAGAGACTGTTGTTGTCTCATGTACACAAAAAGCATTAACAAGTTTGCTGGCCTAACTAAAGTCACTTTTTGAACCTCTTGCTGCCTCACATTGCCCTAGTTCTGCTATCTGCATGTAGCCTAGTTTTGAGCTGCGTACATGTGTTAAACTAAGGTGGGCTTGTATGTAACGTGAAAAACTAAGTTGTTTCAGACTATTCTGGCGCTTTGTTTTTTATTACAAGGAATGTGTGCGCGCACATAAACGCACACGCGCATACTCACATCCATGATGATGTCGTCCTGCTCCGGGGTAAAGATTGCGGCCGACAGCTTTTCTGGGTTTGCAAGGTATAGCTCTGACGTTCCCCCGCGGAGACGTAGGTGCGTGCGTGCGTGCGTGCGTGCGCGCAGGCGCCCACCCGCTGTTGACCACGGCCACACGGAAAACATATTTAAAGCACAAGGCACTCAGCTCTGTGTTGGATACCATATCAATATGGGCAGACCTAAAGGGAGCAAAAAGAGCCAACCAAGGGCCGAGGCACATAGCAGCCGCACACATGCCTCATCCTCCACAAGACAGAAGAGCAGGCACCAGACACATGCCGAACATGCCCCCACTAAAACGGTGGATACTCCACACAAACAGGCACATTCAAAAAAACGCAGGACCAAGGGTACATTAACCCATTCACCACCACCTGCAAAAAAACCACGCACACACAAGGGTGCCCCATCTAGTCAGACCATGCAGCATCCTCCACCTCCACACACCAAGCATACCCACAAATCCAAACACATAAGCAAGGGTAAGCGCATTGCAAAAACCACCACCCCACCCAGGTCACCCACCCCTCCACCTCCACCCTCTGGTTCCCCCAATTCCAGTACCTCACATTCCACATGCAGCTCAACATCTGATAGTTCAACAGGAACCCAGACATTAAGCCAGAGAAGCACACACACAACATCCCCCTCCCCCATAAGCCAAAGAAGCACACACGACTCCCCAGATACCCAACCATCAATTTCCTCAGAGGCAGGGGAGACCACATACCCATGTGGCAGACAACTACGGCGTGGCTCACTAACTGCCCGATTTTGCGATGCTCAAAGCATGGCGGTGGCAAATGCAGTTTGCGAGCATTATGATGCCCTATTTGGCCGCACCTCAAAAACAACCAATAAGCAGGCTAAGATGGAGATCTGGACTAATATTTGCAGGCAGGTCAATAGTGTGGGATCAGTCCGGAGAGATATTCAACAAATAAAAAGGAACATGTATATACATTCATACACCCGGCCAGCATCCAGGGACTGGCAGAGGCACAAGACACAGACCGGAATGTAAGGTCCCAAGGTGAGTCTGATTTTGCCATGACCTAGTACCAAAAGTTCAAGAAGGCAGTGTTATGCTAGCCAACACACTGTACTTGGCCATTTACCTAATCTTCCTATCTACATTCTGAGGACCAAGTCAACAGGACACACCAGGCCCCCAAACCCCTGCGTTAGCACCGAGGCCAAGGGCACACCAGGCTTCTACACCACAAACCCAAATTGTGGATTGCGATGAGGTAAGTCAATGGGCCATGATGTGTACTTTTAACATTGATATTTGCGAGCTTTTGTGGACATAAATAAACTAAAAGGATGCTATATTTCTTTACAGACCACAGGAAGCCCACCCATCATCGACCATATACGAGATTTGGAGGAGGACACCCCACATATGTCACTAACCACTACTGCACCAGTGGCAGCAACGCAGGCAACCCTGGCACAGCCACCACATCCACAACCACCTTCGGAACCAGAACCAACCACCCGTCCCACTGCTCCTACCCAGTCTAGATGCCATATTTCCCAAAGAAGGCAACTTCAAATTTTGGAGGAAACATGGAGGCAGGAAAATATTGCCTTTGCTGCGACAACACAGCAATTCAATGAGACTGTGTGCACCCAACTCACAAACCTCAACGCCCAAGTAGAGGTATTAAACAGAAATATCTCTGCCCTAACCAGCCATATGGGTGAGATTAATCAAAGCCTGGCCCACATTGCAGCCAATTTGCAGGCACAACATCATTCCTCGTCACCATGCAACCCAACATACCACTAATTTGTGGGTAATTTCTGTGCCCATGTGTAATTTTTCTTTTGGGCCCAAAAAAACAAATGACAAAACAAAATTTGTTTGAAAAAAAAAAAAATAAATAAATAAATTGTGGTCTCTGAAAAAACACTAAACACTAGTTGTGCATGTATGGTTTGCGCGGTGCCACTTTGGGTGCAAGAAAAAGGAGGGGTGGGGAGGGCTGAAACTAAAGGTGGTGGAGTAGCCCACAAGCCATGATTAGGTTTAGGACCGTTGCAGGCGTCTATTGTAGTGCCCCCCCCAGTCTCATCAAGACAACGGAACCTCATCTTCAAGAGAACAAAGCCTGGCTCCAACACAGAGCGAGTCCTCCTGGGGGCAGTATTGTAGCGCTCCTCTGCCTGTGAAGATTGGTGCAGGATGGGGGTCTTCATCCAGGGGACCAAAGGATAGGCAGAGTCTCCTGCCCTAAAACCCCCCAAAAAAATAATTAAAAAAAGGTGTGCATTGCAACAATAGAAAAGAGGGACAAATAGGTGAGCGGGGTAGGGTGGGAGGAAAGGACATTTGTAATGAGACTACATGCACATCCAACCTGTACTCTGATTAAAAAAGTCTGGGGAATACTACTTACATAAGAGGGCAAGAACATGACGCAATAGGGTACAATCACTTAACCCATTTCATTTGTAGATCAATAATTGGGCTCCAAATATACTACGAAAAAAGTTACCAAATAGTGTGTTACGGGAACAAACACAGTCAGAGAGGGTGGGCAACCAATACAAGTTTCAGACACATACCCAGTAGCCAGCCACCAAATAGATCGGCTGATTTGAATCGCTCATGTAGGCAGGAATTCCTAGGCAGGGAAAGCCAGAAAAACGACTCCCAAAAACCAAATCAGGGCCAGCCAGTGCCTGCACATTTATCCTATGTCCCATCTTCAAATGCCTGCACACAAACAATAAAATAAAAATTATGGAGACCCTGTAAAAAGGATCCCCCAAAAAAACCCATAAAAAATATCAAATACTCATGCCATCGATGTCCAAAGGCGTGCGGTGCAGCCTGGTTTCTGCCATACTCAGCAGGACAAGACCGCGGAGCTGGCGCCGCTGATGTGCTCCAACAGAGGACTGCATATTATTGCCCGAGTGCAAATACGGCTGCTCTGACTTGCCGTAAGTGAAGGCTCGGCGGCCCCGTTTTATTAGGGTGTTTTCAATCGGAAATCAAGGCTCTGCATCACTGAAAAAAACGGACCAATGAACGAGGCGTCCGTTTTCCCGGGAAACAGCCTCGTGCGAGCCGACAATCGGAAAGGCGGCTGAGCGCACACCTGAGCGCATAAGCGCACACTAAAATCAACGTAGCACCCTTTCCTGACCCGATCAAAGCCCAAAACCAATGGGAAAACGCACGGGGGAGCTGAACGGGGAGGCTCTGCATCAAGCCATATGAGAGTATGAAGATATCGCCTATGGTCACACCACCCTGAATGCGTCTGATCTCAGAAGTTATAGCAACCACTGGAAAGGGGATTTTGGAAGCCCCACACAGGTCCCCAGAAGGTCTGCACTCCGCCCACAGATTATCTAAATAATATGACTGCACCACAATACCAAATGCTATAAAAATATACAATTTTATTAATAATTAAAGATGAGAAAGACTCCAATGGGAGCCAATACACACAACATTACAAAAAAGACAATGTTAAAAAACATATACACACATTACTGAAGCACAGGGGGGTAAAAGAGAGGGTAATTGGGCTATATATTTATGATACAGCAAATGTTAATCATAACATGTAATGCATCTCATCGCCAGCAATAAGTACATGGTCAGTGAAGTGCTCTATCATGTAAATAAATTCCCTGGGTATGGGACTGACAGAGAATGCTTGTGCATAACCCAATATGACACTATAACTGGATCCTAACTCAGTGTCTGCTAGACAGACCAGAAGACACTGATGATATGCTGACAATGAGGAAACAATAAGAGAGAAATATATCAAAAACAATGTTTACATTACCGCATGTGATCTCCTGCCCGCCTCAGAGCCCCCCGCGTGTGCCGGCCCGCCTGATCTCAGAAGTTAAGCAGGGTCTTGCCCGGTCAGTACTTGGTTGGGAGACCATCTGGGAATACCGGGTGCCGTAGGCTTTTCTTTTGGCCACCAGCAGAGGTCCAGGGGACTTAGAAAAGGAAACAGTGGGACTTAGAAGAAAACAGCCCTTTCACACCAAAAACTACAAGAGGCCTATGGGAGTATAAAGATATCATGTACGGCCACACCACCCTGAATGCGCCCAAACTCATCTGTTTTCAGAAGCTAAGCAGGGTCGGCCTGGTTTGTACTTGGATGGGAGACCCCTTGGGAATATCGGGTGCTGTAGGTGTTACTTTTGGCCAACCGCAGAGGCCCAGGGGTCTTAGAAAACAAAAACGTGGGACTTAGGAAAAAACGGTCCTTTCACACCAAAAACTAGAAGAGGCCTATGAGAGTAGAAAAATGTTGCTTACGGCCGCACCACCCTGAATGTGCCCAATCTCCTCTGATCTTGGAAGCTAAGCAGGGTCCGGCCTGGTCAGTATTTGGACGGGATTCCATCTGGGAATTCCGGGTGCCATAGGTTTTTCTTTTGACCAACAGCAGAGGTCCAGGTGACTTGGAAAAATAAACGTGGGACTTAGAATAAAAACTTCCCTTTCCCACCAAAAACCAGAAGAGACCTATGAGAGAATAAAGACATCACCTACGGCCACACCACCCTAAATGTGCCCGATCTCATCTGAACTTGGAAGCTAAGCAGGGTCATGCTCGCTCAGTACTTGGATGGGAAACCGCCTGGGAAATCCGGGTGCCGTAGGCTTTTCTTTTGGCCAATAGCAAAGGTCCAGGGGACTTAGAAAAAAAAACCTGGGACTTAGAAAAAAACACCCTGAATGCGCCCAATCTCGTCTGATCTCGGAACCTAAGCAGGGTCGGGCCTGGTCAGTACTTGGATGTGAGACTGCCTGGGACTACCGGGTGCTGTAGGCTTTTCTTTTGGCCAACAGCAGAGGCCCAGGGGACTTAGAAAAAAAAAGTTGGAATTTAGAAAAAAACTGCCCTTTCACACCAAAAACTAGAAGAGGCCTATTGGCTTGATGCAGAGCCTCCCCGTTCAGTTCTCCCGTGCGTTTTCCCATTGGTTTTGGACTTTTATCGGGTCAGGAAAGGGTGCTACGTTGATTTTAGTGTGCGCTTATGCGCTCAGCCGCCTTTCCGATTGTCGGCTTGCACAAGGCTGTTTCCCGGGAAAACGGACGCCTCGTTCATTGGTCCGTTTTTTTCAGTGATGCAGAGCCTTGATTTCCAATTGAAATCACCCTAATAAAACGGGGCCGCCGAGCCTTCACTTACGGCAAGTCAGAGCAGCCGTATTTGCACTCGGGCAATAATATGCAGTTCTCTGTTGGAGCACATCAGCGGCGCCAGCTCCGCGGTCTTGTCCTGCTGAGTATGGCAGAAACCAGGCTGCACCGCACGCCTTTGGACATCGATGGCATGAGTATTTGATATTTTTTATGGGTTTTTTTTGGGGGGTCCTTTTTACAGGGTCTCCATAATTTTTATTTTATTGTCTGTGTGCAGGCATTTGAAGATGGGACATAGCATAAATGTGCAGGCACTGGCTGGCCCTGATTTGGTTTTTGGGAGTCGTTTTTCTGGCTTTCCCTGCCTAGGAATTCCTGCCTACATGAGCGATTCAAATCAGCTGATCTTTTTGGTGGCTGGCTACTGGGTATGTGTTTGAAACTTGTATTGGTTACGCACCCTGTCTGACTGTGTTTTTTCCCTTAACCCACTATTTGGTAAATATTTTCGTAGTATATTTGGAGCCCAATTATTGATCTACAAATTAAATGGGTTAAGTGATTGTACCCTATTGCGTCATGTTCTTGCCCTCTTATGTAAGTAGGATTCCCCAGACTTTTTTAATGAGAGTACAGGTTGGATGTGCATGTAGTCTCATTACAAATGTCCTTTCCTCCCACCCTACCCCGCTCACCTATTTGTCCCTCTTTTCTATTGTTGCAATGCACACCTTTTTTTTAATTTTTTTTTTTTTTTGTTTTAGGGCAGGAGACTCTGCCTATCTTTTGGTCCCCTGGATGAAGACCCCCATCCTGCACCGATCTTCACAGGCAGAGGAGCACTACAATACTGCCCCCAGGAGGACTCGCTCTGTGTTGGAGCCAGGCTTTGTTCTCTTGAAGATGAGGTTCCGTTGTCTTGATGAGACTGGGGGGGCACTACAATAGACGCCTGCAACGGTCCTAAACCTAATCATGGCTTGTGGGCTACTCCACCACCTTTAGTTTCAGCCCTCCCCACCCCTCCTTTTTCTTGCACCCAAAGTGGCACCGCGCAAACCATACGTGCACAACTAGTGTTTAGTGTTTTTTCAGAGACGACATTTTTTTTTTGTTTTTTGTTTTTTTTTTTATTTTTCAAACAAATTTTGTTTTGTCATTTGCTTTTTTGGGCCCAAAAGAAAAATTACACGTGGGGTCAGAAAATGTATTCCCCACAAATTAGTGGTATGTTGGGTTGCATGGTGACGAGGAATGATGTTGTGCCTGCAAATTGGCTGCAATGTGGGCCAGGCTTTGATTAATCTTACCCATATGGCTGGTTAGGGCAGAGATATTTCTGTTTAATACCTCTAATTGGACGTGGAGGTTTGTGAGTTGGGTGCACACAGTCTCATTGAATTGCTGTGTTGTCGCAGCAAAGGCTATATTTTCCTGCCTCCATGTTTCCTCCAAAATTTGAAGTTGCCTTCTTTGGGAAATATGGCGTCTAGACTGGGTTGGAGCAGTGGGACGGGTGGTTGGTTCTGGTTCCGAAGGTGGTTGTGGATGTGGTGGCTGTGCCGGGGTTGACTGCGTTGCTGCCACTGGTGCAGTAGTGGTTAGTGACATATGTGGGGTGTCCTCCTCCAAATCTCGTATATGGTCGATGATGGGTGGGCTTCCTGTGGTCTGTAAAGAAATATAGCATCCTTTTAGTTTATTTCTGTCCACAAAAGCTCTCAAATATCAATGTTAAAAGTACACACCAAGGACCATTGACTTACCTCATCGCAATCCACAATTTGGGTTTGTGGTGTAGAAGCCTGGTGTGCCCTTGGCCTCGGTGCTAACGCAGGGATTTGTGGGCCTGGTGTGTCCTGTTGACTTGGTCCTTAGAATGTAGATAGGAAGATTAGCTAAATGGCCAAGTACAGTGTGTTGTGTAGCATAACACTGGCTTCTTGAACTTTTTGTAATAGGTCATGGCAAAATCAGACTCACCTTGGGACCTTACATTCCGGTCTGTGTCTTGTGCCTCTGCCAGGCCCTGGATGCTGGCCGGGTGTATGTATACATGTTCCTCGGCGGGAGTAAGGATTATTTTAGTGGGTAAGCCACCCCCTGTCTGTTGGCTGGGGAAGATTAAATCACACCTAATAAGTGTTACATCCTTTTAACCATGCGACTACAAATGCACTTAATTTGCCCTTTACCTCTGCTACACCCCTGTCTGTTGGCTGGGGAAGATTAAATCACACCTAATAAGTGTTACATCCTTTTAACCATGCAACTAAAAATGCATTTAATTTGCCCTTTACCTCTGCTGACGGCGCATGTCCATTTTTTTTTTACTGTAGTATTTCAGGTCCCCAAATTTCCTTTTGATTTGTTGAATATCTCGCCTGACAGATCCCACACTATTTACTTGGCGGCAAATATTCGTCCAGATCTCCAGCTTAGCCTGCTTAGTGGTGGATTTGGAGGTCCTGCCAAATAGGGCATCATAATGCTCACAAACTGCATTTGCCACAGCCATGCTTTGAGCATCGCAAAAACGTGCAGTTAGGGAGCCACGGCGTAGTTGTCGGCCACATGGGTGTGTGGTGTCCCCTGCATCTGTGGAAATTGATGGTTGGCTATCTGGTGAGTCGTGTGTGGTTCTGGGGCTTATGGGGGAGGGTGATGTGGTGTGTGTGCTGCTATGGCTTAATGTCTGGGTTCCTGTTGAGCTATCAGATGTGGAGCTGCATGTGGAATGTGAGGTACTGGAATTGGGAGAACCAGAGGGTTGAGGTGGAGGGGTGGGTGACCTTGGTGGGGTGGTGGGTTTGGCAATACGCTTTCCCTTGCTGATGTGTTTTGTTTTGTGGGTATGTTTTGTGTGTTGAGGCTGATGATGCTGCAGGGTCTTACTCAACTTTGCACCCTTGTATGTTCGTGCTTTTTTGGCAGGTGGTGGTGAATGGGTCCTGCGTTTTTTTGAATGTGCCTGTGTGTGTGGAGTATCCTGCGTTTTAGTTGGGGCATGTTCTGCCTGTGTCTGGTGCCTGCTCTTCTGTCTTTGGGAGGATGAGGCATGTGTGCGGCTGCTATGTGCCTCGGCCCTTGGTTGGCTCTTTTTGCTCCCTTTAGGTCTGCCCATAATGATATGGTATCCAACACAGAGCTGAGTGCCTTGTGCTTTAAATATGTTTCCCGTGTGGGCGTGGTCAACAGCGGGTGCGCGCCTGCGCGCACGCACGCACGTCACCGCGGGGGAACGTCAGAGCTATACCTTGCAAAACAAGAAAAGATGTCGGCCGCCATCTTTACCCGGGAGCAGGACGACATCATCATGGATGTGAGTATGCGAGCATGCGTTTATGTGCGCGCACACATTCCTTCTAATAAAACAAAAAAAAAATGCAAGAATAGTCTGAAACAACTTAGTTTGTGACGTGAAATACAAGCCCACCTTAGTTTAACACATGTCCGCAGCTACAAACTAGCCTACATGCAGATAGCAGAACTAGGGCAATGTGAGGCAGCAAGAGGTTAATAAAGTGACTTTAGTTAGGCCAAGAAACCTGTTAATGTATTTTGTGTATTAATGGTGGGTCCTTGTATCTATTTTTGACAGATGATGCTGATGAATCGCTACGACTTCCTGCCGTCCGATTATGACAAGCGGACGTTGGCCCTGGCGGTGGTGGACGCGATTGAACGAAGATCCCAAACCACCTATACCTTCACCCAGATCGCCCAACACTGGTCTGATTTAAAAAGAAGACATAAGCTCCGGGTGAGGCGGTACTTCGCAAAACATTTCCCATGTAAGTGTTGAAAATGTAAATGCACCTATAACCCTGGCCTCGCCTGGGCGTGGTTTAATGATTGTGTTTGTATTTCAGCCCATGAATGGAATTTGCGGTTCCGCCCCACCCGGACCAGGACACGCAGCCCAGTGTTGGGCGAAACAGGTGAAGGTGGCCCACCGCCAGGGTCAACGGCCAGCCCCTCCTCTGCCAGTGAGTATGAGGAGCCGCTGGACCTCAGCATGCAGGGGAGGGGGCAATCTGACGGCAGGGAGTCGAGCAGAACAGAGCCTCAACCGGACTCCGGTAAGGGAAATAAAGTTAGATATGTGGTAAGACATGCATTAAATACAGATACTCATGTGCACTATTGTTTTAGATTCAGACGTCGCTGGAACATCCCAAGGGATGAGTGAGGAAGGGGGCGAGGAGGAAGAGGTTGCTGGGGAAGGTGAGTAGATTGATACCTAGAAGCCTAACATAATATTATATTAATGAAAGAACAACAGTCTCTAATATCAGTGTGTTTGTCATTCATCCAGATTCCCAACTGCCACAGAGGGAGGATGAAGGGAGACTCCGCCCCCGACGCAATGTGCGGCCTAAACCTTGTAAGTGGTGTTTATTTAAACTAAAGTAAATGAGCAAACAATACCATTTTTAAACAAAAAAACTTTAACATTTCCATCAAAATGTATTCAAAAAAGCCCTTAAAGCGGACCTTAACTATGAATAAGAGGCTATCTTAGATAGTTCCCACACCCTGTACATACAGATTGACCACCTTACAAATCATCTTACCAACCTTTTCCAGAGCACAGCTCGGCTCTGTGTGAGCAAAGCACAGCTATAACCCACCCCCTGTACCTTGTCCCACTCTCCTCTCCTCAGTAAGTGTGATGCTTCAGAGTCAACATGGCGTTGCACGTATCCTAAATTCTGGGACTGAGTTGCAGCCCAGTGGGGGAAAGAATAATAATTGATTGACTAAAAAAGTAATATATCTTAGTTTAAGTTGTGGAAACGTTTCTGAAGAGTTTGGCCTTTTCATTAAATCACGCAGAAGGTCCGATTTAAAAAGTGCACAAACCAAAAACAAAACAAAAAAAAACAATGCTAAAGTAATGTTGTTTTTCATTCACAGATCAAAGAAAACAGGCTACAGACCCCGAGGCCTAATTTTAAATGTTTTGTTACACAATGTAAATATTTTTTTTTCGTTTTAAAAACAAAAATGTTTTTATGTATCAACAAAAAAAATAAAACAAATTTAACTAATAAAAAATTCTTAAAATGTTGAGAGTTGTGTTTCCTGCAAAAGTACCATCACACAACATCAGCACACATTTACATGACACACAAAAGGTTTAGATATGGGACAATAAAACATAAAAATACACAAACAATAAAGGTATGCATTAAGGACAAGGAAGAAGGAACTACTAGATGATTAAGGTATGCATTAAGGACAAGGAAGAAGGAACTACTAGATGATTAAGGTATGCATTAAGGACAAGGAAGAAGGAACTACTAGATGATTAAGGTATGCATTAAGGACAAGGAAGAAGGAACTACTAGATGATTAAGATATGCATTAAGGACAAGGAAACCCCCAGAAAAAAAAAAAAAAAAAAAGATGTGTGTCAAATTTGCATTTGTGGCCATATGCATATTCCAATGGAGTTTGAGGGATGCGTGTAGCCAGATTGGCAACTGAAGAGCCATGGAGATGTAAGTATACTTGGAAAAATCACCAAAATGGAAGGTCAAATACGACGGAAACCAAGCAGGTACGTTCAAAAAGGCAGGAAAAATCAGGGAAAAGCGGGCCGCCCGTGTGAACGTGAACGGGAGCCCCGATCAAATTGAAGGCACCCGAGAGAGCAAAAAAAGCTTTCCGAGTAAAGTGAAATTGACGGATCAGTTAGGGAGCCATTCCGACGGAGGCTCTGCATCACATTTGAGCCACGATTCAAACGGGAGCCCCGGACAATCGGAAGGTTTTAAGGGCAGTTCAGAGGAGGCTTTGCATCAGGCCACATGAGAGTAAAAAGACATCGCTTACGGCCACACCTCCCTGAATGCTCCCGACCTCATCTGATGTCAGAAGCTAAGTAGGGTTGGGCACAGTCAGTACTTGCATGGGAGACCGCCTGGGAATACCGGGTGCCATAGGGTTTTCTTTTGGCCAACAGCAGAGCTCCAGGGGACTTAGAAAAAAAAAGTAGAACTTAAAAAAAACTGCCCTTTCACACTAAAAAGTAGAAGAGGGCTATAAGAGTATAAGAAAATCACCTACGACCACACTACCCTGAATACGCCTGTTCTCGTCTGATCTTGGAAGCTAAGCAGGGTTGGGCCCAGTCAAGACTTGGATGAGAGATCGCTTGGCAATACCGGGTGACGTAGGCTTTTATTTTGGCCAACAGCAGAGGTCCAGAGGACTTAGAAAAATAAACCTGGGACTTAGAAAAAAATGACCCTTTCACACCAACTAGAAGAGGCCTATGAGAGGAGAAAGATGTCGTCTACAGCCACACCACCCTGAATGCGCCCAACCTCGACTAATCTCAGAAGCTAACCAGGGGTGGTCCCGGTCAGTACTTGGATATGAAACTGCCTGGGACTACCGGGGGCCGTAGGCTTTTCTTTTGGCCAACCGTAGAGGTCCAGGGGACTTAGAAAAAAAACGTGGCACATGGAAAAAAATGACCCTTTCACACCAAAAACTAGAATAGGCCTATGAGAGGAGAAAGACATTGCCTACAGCCACACCACCCTGAATGCGCCCAACCTCAACTAATCTCAGAAGCAAAGCAGGTTGGGCATGGTCAGTATTTGGATGGGAGACGGCCTGGGAATACCGGGTGCCGTAGGCTTTTCTTTTGGCCAAAAGACTTAGAAAATTAAACAGGCCCTTTCACAACAAAAACTAGAAGAGGCCTATAAGAGTGTAAGGGCATCACATACTGCCACATCTCCCTGAATGCGCCTGATCTCGTCTGATCTCGAAAGCTAAGCAGGGTCGGGCCCGGTCTGCACTTGGATGGCCGACCGCCAGGGAGCATCGGGTGCCGTAGGCTTTTCTTTTGGCCAACAGCAGAGGTCCAGGGGACTTAGAAAAATAAACGTGGGAATTTAGAAAAAAAACGGCCCTTTCACACCAAAAACTAGAAGAGGCCTATGAGAGTATAAGGACATAATCTACGGCCACACCACCCTAAATGCGCCCGATCTTGTCTGCTTTCGGAAGCTAAGCAGGATCGGGCCCTATCAGTACGTGGATGGGGGACCACCTGGGAATTTCGGGTGCCGTAAGCTTCTATTTTGGCCAACAGCAGAGGTCCAGGGGATTTAGGAAAAAAAAACATGGGAATTTAGAAAAAAACGGTCTTTCACACCCAAAACTAGAAGACGCCTATGAGTATATATACGGCCACACCACCCTGAATGCGCCCGATCTTGTCTGATTTCGGAAGCTAAGCTGGGCTTGGTCAGTGCTTGGATGGGAGACTGCCTGGGAATTCCAGGTGCCGTTGGCTTTTCTTTTGGCCAACAGCAGAGGTCCAGGAGTCTTTGAAAAAAAAATGTGGGACTTAGAAAAAAACGGCCCTTTCACACCAAAAACTAGAAGAGGCCTATGAGAGTATAAGGGCATCGCCTACGGCACACCACCTTTGATTGCGCCTGATCTTGTCTGATCTCGGAAACTAAGCAGTGTCGGGCCTGGTCCATACTTGGATGGGAGACCGCCTGGGAATACCGGGTGCCATAGGCTTTTCTTTTGGCCAACAGCAGAGGTCCAAGGGACTTAGAAAAGAAAACCGGCCCTTTCACAACAAAAACTTGAAGAGGCCTATGAGAGTAAAAAGGCATCACCTTCGGCCACAACTCCCTGAATGTGGCCAATCTTGTCTGATATCAGAAG